>JAHSVC010000062.1:0-407500 GCA_021397845.1 Areca catechu
AAGCTCCTTCAGCAAATTTTGCAGCCAAATCATCTCCTTGCTAGCTTCAGTGATGGCACATACTCTACCTCGGTGGTGGAAAGAGCCACAATCTTCTGTAGTTGCGAGATCCAGCTCACCGCGTCCCGCCAATGGTATACACATACACAGTCGTGCTCCTTCTCGTGTCGGCATCACCCAGGTCTGCATTCACATATCCCTGTAAAGTTAAACTACCCCTCCTATAACATCGGCCGATATCCTTGGTACCTTTAAGATATCGCAGGATCCACTTGACAGCTTCCCGGTGTGCTTGCCTGGATTTGCCATGTACCTGCTCAAGCTTCCACTGCTTGTGCAATATCTGGCCTCGTGAAAACCATCGCGTACATCAAGTTGCCAATGGCTGAAGCATACGAAACCCTGGTCATTGTCTTCGGCTTATCATCAACCTTGGATGATTGTTCCTTCGAAAGCTTGAAATGTGCGGACAATGTGTCTTCACCAGCTTTGCATCTGACATGTTGAATCTGTCCAACACTTTTTCAATATAGCTACTCTGAATTAACTTCAGTGTGCCCGCCGCTCTGTCTCTTTCAATCCTCAACCAAGTATCTGCTTTGCTGCGCTCATGTTCTTCATTGAAAATTCTCTGGATAGCTCTTGCTTCCATCTTTTAATCGCTTGCATGTCTGGCCTAGCTATCAACATATCATCAACATACAAGAGTAATATCATGATACTGTCTTCGAGTATCTTAAAATAACAGCAATGATCCTCCGACATCTAGCAAAATCATTGTTGATCATGAATCCATCAAACTTGTACCATAACCTGGGGCTTGTTTAAACCATACTAGCTTTTTCTCAGCTTGCATACTTGATCTTCTTTATCAGGGATCTCGAAGCCAATAGGCTGCTACATGTAAATATCTTCATCTATCTCACCATGCAGAAAGGCAGTAGTAACATCCAGTTGCTCTAGGTGTAGGTCCTCGCAACTACAATGCTCATAACAACTTGAATGGTAGAGAGCTTAACAACAGGAGAAAAAATCTCGGTATAATCTGACCAGCCTTGCCTTGTATCTCTTATTGCCATCGGGTTCCTCTTTGACCTTGTAGACCATTTATTATGCAGTGCTTTCTTTCCATCCGGTAGTGTGCTGAGCTTCCACGTCTTATTTTTTATCAAGGATTGCATCTCATCCTTCATCACCAGCTCCTACTTGGTCGAATCTTTGCTCTCCATGGTCTCATTAAAGCACTCTGGCTCCCCTCCATCTATCAATAGCAGGTAATGTAGCGAGGGTGAGTACCTTACACGTGGTTTCGGGGTCCTTACAGATCTTCTCAATTGATGTGTCACTGGCTCAGGCTCAGGAACTCTTGCTCCCTCGGCAATGTCCTTCTCAGTGATCTCTTCCAACTCTACTTGCTCTTTCTCTTATATGCCTCTTCTGCTCTTTGGAACACCTTGGTCCTTATACAGACTTCTCTCATTGAATACCACATCCTTGCTCCTAATGATTTCCCATCCTTCTCGTTCTAGAGCTTATAACCAAAATCATCAGTGCTATAACCAATGAAGAAGCACTTCTTCGACTTTGCATCTAGCTTATCTCTTCTCAGCATTGACATGGACATAGGAACACAGCCGAAGACCTTCAAGTGAGATAAGTTTGCTGATTTACCTGTCCACTCTTCTTCAAGGATCTTACAATTAAGAGGGATGAAGGGACCTCTATTAATCAGGTAGATAGTAGTGCTAACTACCTCAGCCCAAAATATCTTAGACAATCCAGCATTGAGCCTCATGCTCTTCGCTCTCTTGTTCAAGGTACAGTTCATGCGCTCAGCTATCCCGTTTTATTATGGCGTACTTGGGATAGTCATCTCCATCTTGATCCCATTAACTGCGCAGAACTCCTTGAACTCAGTACTACTGTACTCGCCTCCATTATCTGACCTTAGGTACTTGATTTTCTATCTAAACTCATTTTTCACTAAGCTTTTCCACTTCCTGAAAGTGTCAAATACATTAGATTTATTCTGAAGAAAATAAACACATACCTTCCTAGTGGAATCGTTGATAAATGTCACATAATACTTTGAGCCTTCAAGGGATGCCACCAGAGAGGGACCCCACACGTTGGTGTGAACTAGCTCCAACTTTTTCGATCTTAGTGCTCTGCCTGTCTTGATGAAGTGTTTTCCAAGAACATAGTGCTCGCAGAAACCAACATCCATCATCTTCAAATTAGCTAGCTTGCCCTTCTTCTATAATGCTTACATCCTTTTTGCCCCATATGACCCAGATGGTAATGCCATAACTCGAGTCTGCCTATGCCAAAGCCACTACGTCTTTCATGTTGCCAGTGATGTAGAGAGTGCCCAACTTACTTCCATGTGCTATCACCATAGCACCCTTAGCGATCTTCCAGGAGCCGCCAACAAAAGTTATGACATAGCCCTCCGAGTCCAGTTGCCCGATTGAGATCAAATTTCTCTTTAAACTAGGGACATATCTAACATTCTTCAGCTTCCATACTGACTGATTCGGCATCTTGATATGAACATTACCTCTCTCTATGATGTCCAAAGACTCATGATCTGCCAGATAAACCTTTCCAAAATTACCAGCTGTATAATTTCTCATGCATTACATCTATGAGGTATAGTGAAACGAAGCACCGGAGTCTAGGATCCATGACTCCATTAGACTGTTCACACTGAAAAACAAAGCTTCTTCAGTATTCTCAATCGTTGCATTGACTGACTCTTCCTTCTGTCCTTTGTTCTTCCTCGCCCAGTATTTTTCCTGGTGTGCCCCTTCTTATCGCAGTGCCAATAGCCATCACCCCTGGATCTTGACAGGCTCCTTTGCTTGGATTTGAATCTCCCGCGGTTGTTGCTATGCTGTGCAGTCCTCCCTTTGCCTACTTAGGTTGTCAAGGCAGATCCAGAGCTCCCACTGGCTTCTTTTCTCCTGATATTTTTACTGAGAATCAGGTTCCATACCTTTTCAAATTTTAACTTATTTGATCCGCAGGAACTGCTACAGTTGCACCCCAACTCTCGGGCAAAGATGATAAGAGGATCAAAGTACGGACTTCATCCTCAAAACTGATGTCGATAGAACTTAGCTGACTGGTAATCAAATTGAACTCATTGATATGATCCGTAACAGACACACATTCGCTCATCTTGATATAAACAGACGACGCATAAGATAAACTTTATTGGAGGCCGAAAGCTTCTTATACATGTCGCACAGAGCCTTCATCAAACCTGCTGTCGTCTTCTCCTCCAGGACGTTGAACGCGACATTCTTGGCCAACATCAACCAAATAACTCTCAAAGCTGGCGGTCCAGCAAATCCCATCATTTTGCCACATATCGGCAGGTTTTGTACCTAACAGTAGTAGATGAAGCTTCTTCTGATACAAATAATCAACTATCTGCATCTTCCAGAAACCGAAATCCTTCCCATCAAACCTGTTGATCTTAACTTTTCCTTCGTTTCCTGCCATTACTCCCACTGAAACCTGGTGCTCTGATACTAGTTGTTACAGAACGGATCGCGGTGGAATACGAAAATCACAAGAAAAGAAAGGAAAACCTGGTAAAATAAATCACTGCACAAGCACAACACAAGGGATTATGTGGTTTGGAGATTCCTACTCCTACATCCACGGTCGCACAAGAACAAATCTTCACTATAGAAAAGATTTACAGGAAGTTTTACAAGATGCTCACCCCAACCCTCAAACAGGAGGAAGAAAAGAAAAAAAACAAAAAATACTCAAAAAATTATCTCTCAACCGAAAATAATTTTCGATGGAAGATCTCTTGCCTTCCTACAGTTTTCTCTCTTTCTCTCTCTTTCTCTGCCTTTTTCTCTCTTGAAAAAGGTCTTCAGGACTTGTATCACGTTCTCTGTCTCTGCGGGCTATCTCAGGCTTCCTACGGCGACTCTTAATATAAAAAGCCCGAAAATAGGAGAAAACGTGTCTCCTGATTGCTGTAGAAGACCAAAATACCCAAGAACCAATTCCAACCGTCCGATCAAAGATCAAGAGCTCAGATCGCGCCAGATCAAACCCAAAGAGGTCAGATCAATCTCAACCGTCCGATCAGGCGATCGGACGGTCAGGATCGTGCAGAAACCCCGTAGACCGCAAGAAACACAGGAAAAACTAGCAGGAAAGGGGGGAAATGCCCCAAGGGTGCTGCTGCTACCACCTAGGGCGGGCCCACGCGCGCCCGCATGCGCTGCGCGTAGGCCTGGGCTGCGCTGCACGTGCCCGTGCACCGGGCCGAGCCACGCGCGCTCGCCCGCTCGCGTGTGCCTGGGCTGTACGCGTGGGTCGAGCCGGGCCTGGCCCAATTCGGCCGGTCTAGTCCAATTTTTTTTTTTCTATTTCTTTTTTTATTATTTTTCTGGGCTTGGTTTTTAGCTGGGCTGCTACTGAATAGGCTCCACGCCTAACAATGTTCACACCGGTCATCTCCCTAATGAAAGTTAGCATTTGTACTGCAGATTCTCAGAAGTTCATCTAAAAGCTATTTTTTTTACCAATCATCCTCTTTTATCAGGAGGATTATGGAAATTTCCTAAAGTTACCATTATACACATTCTGATTATCACGGCAGATTATACAAGTGATGGATATTGTCCTGAATGTTCATCCATCTAATTTTAAAGACACAAGTCTTACCGGTGCTCCATCCTCTTTTATCAGGAGGATTATGGAATTTCCTAAAGTTACCAATTATACACATTCTGATTATTACGGCAGATTATACAAGTGATGGATATTGTCCTGAATGTTCATCCATCTAATTTTAAAGACACAAGTCTTACCGGTACCGAGCACTGGTTAATAATGTTTTCGAGTTTGGTGTCCTTGAGAGTTTTAACAGTACTCATAAGAAAAAAAACACATGACATCTTCAAAAGAATGTATCTTACAAATTCTATACGCGCTAATCAACATTCCATCGTAAAAATATGGAACTACTACAGCTGAGGATATCGTATGGCCAGAAAAAGCAAGCCCTCAATTGAGTAATCAATCTTTCATCCCGTAACAAAAAGATAACCTTACATTTAGTTAATCAATATAATTGTTCCAGTCTTTCCGTTGGGTTACTTTGACCAAAATTATCAAATAGACATTAACATTGCTCGAATAAACATAGGAAATGAAATTTCAGACTCTTACACAGCTGCCCCCTATGCATCGCACAGAAGAAACTATTGGCCGGGCAATACAGCAAAAATAAGGACAAGACCATCATAATTCACAGGTAAACATCAGGATTTCTAAGAACCCTTTTTAGCAATATACATTGCATTCTACAAAGAAACCGTTGAACAGAAGATTTTAGATTATTTAACACATCTAAGGACCGGTAACTTGTACAACGTGTAATTAGTATTAAAGAAAGTTGTAGACTTAAGCATGATATAAACCAGCATTAATTGAGATGGATCAAGTCGAATACTGGCCTGCAAATAAGTCTTGCTGCCTTGGACCCCCGTGGCAGACATACTCTACCATCAGTTGCAATTTCGCATCTAAATAATTGGAAGTTTAGAATAGAGTGGACCTGCAAAAATATATATATAACCAAGTAAGAAAGGTTTTCTGGTTGAAAGTCACTGAATTAATTGCCAGAATCAAATGTAAACAGATCAGGAAAACAGCTGCCCAGAATCACAATATTTTACTAGAATGAATGCAAAACATCACAATATTTTACTAGAATGAATGCAAAACATTCAATGATCCTTCTAGAAAGAAAGAGGCATGTAAGAATTTATGAACAAAGACCATGTTGTGCAACAAGATTTGCAATATCAATCAGTACCGTACCATACCGTTATTGAATTTATATGCTATCTTGTGGAGTGCTGACACTCGGTATATCTTGTCATCTATACCATACCATATACCACTAGTAGAATGATACCAGTACGGGCCAGTATCAAGAAGGTGAACCTTTCAAAAATCCATGGTGATCTTAGGAGATCCAATCATCCTCCTCACTTCCACATTGTGACTACTTTGGTTCTCTCAAACTAAAGAACAATTGGTCACTGCTTCAATATTCCATCACTCACGATGAGATGAAATTGCAGCTATCCACTTGACCTCTTTGGTCCTAGTATCCTACCAACAACCACAGCTGTTTTCCAAGAGCAGTCCAACAAAACACACCTGAGTCAGAGGAGAACCACCTAAAATACAATGAAATAAAATAGGACAAAAGCTACGTTCATCCATTGGAACTGAATATTTTGAAGAACTATCATTGCTGTCACGTATGATCACAACCGCCAAAATATGATTGCAAAAACAGTGCACACATGAGAACACAGTTGACAATTGAGGACCTTTTTCTCTTCTAGTTTTTCTTTTTAAAAAAGGAAACAATGCTAAACCATTTTTTGGTAGAAAGATCTTCAAGTCTTTAAATCAACATGTTTTATCCTAAATGGGCAAAGTCATACTAACATGTTATCACAGAAGTAGAAAAAGGAAGAAAAGCTTCCAAATTCCCATTGATGTCAAACTCAAATGCTCCGATTCCTCTACTTGGGGCTCAATCATCATTTCCTCGACAAGGTCATCAAACTTAGGCAAAAAATATGAGTCTTACTCCTATCTACCACAGAGCTTACTAAGCCATGAAGTTTACCTAGTCATTAGTCACCTACCAACATTAATCTTCCTCCTACCGGATTAGAGGCCCCCATACTTGATCCAAAGAAAGGTCATGCAAGAAATGCCATGGAGTCCATCAAGCACGTTCATAGTTACATAACAACAATTAACCATCATTTCTTACTGTTGCCGACCTTACCACTATGGCCTGCAGCTGTGAGTTGGCACCGGACTGCGGTCCTCTTTGCTGCGGTATCCTAACGCTCCCAGACCTGCAAAACGAGATTAGAGACCCGGCCGGGATCCTGGCGAGGACACTCCGATGGTCAAGTTAGAGAGCGGTAAAGTAGAACAGATCCACAAAGATGGATCCCTGCTGGGTCTTCGTGCTTAAAGGAATCTTTGATGAAAAGGTGAGTGAGAGCGAGAGGGACTGGCACTCCGGTTCCTGCAACCGGGCTCGTCGGGCTCGCTCCTACGAGTTCCTCTGGAGCTTCTGTCTCAGAATCACCTCTTCTCTCCGTGCCTGCGCTTGCCCTCTCGATTGCTTACCTTTCTTCTTGCCCGGTGCCCCTTTTGAGATCGTTGGACACTTTGGTGCCTCGATTCTCCCTCCAGGGGAGGCCTTGGAGGTCAGCGGCGTTTACCGACTGTTTTCCCGAGGCCGTCTCCCCTTACGGTTGGGAGTTAAATGGTGAGCCTGTCTCGTCTGTGTGCAGTCACGAAAAAAAGGAACTAGGCGGGATCCCGATCCCCGTGAAGGCATCCTCGGGCTCAAGGCGTTGACCGTGGCTCTCCCCTTTTGGAGCACCAGATTACCGGGCACCGGATCTGGTACCTCGAACAGGGTGTCATTATCAAACTGGTGTAAACGAGGTTTCGCGCATCGTTACAGGCTGAGGACGCCGTACTGAATGCGCCGCCTGTGCGCGCCATCCTCAGCAGCGTCCTCGGGGCTTGTGCCCTCGATCCTTCCGTGCTCCGCGGAGAAGGCTCGACTTCGACCGAGATGGACCCATCTGGGGGGCACCATCTGGTGGAAAGAGCAGAGGTGTCAGGCTCGACTCCGGCCGAGGTGGACCTATCTGGAGGTGCCACCTGGCGGAGGAGCAGAGGCAGGCCCACTTCAGCGGAGATGGACCCCTCCTGGATCGATACCTGGCGAAAGGATAGAGGCAGGCTCGACTTCGGCCGAGGTGGACCCATCAAGGGGCGCCACCTGGCGAAGGAGCAAAGGTGCCCGGCTCGACTCAGGCCGAGGTGGACCCATCTAGGGATGCCACCTGGCAGAGGAGCAGGGGTAGGCCCGCTTCGGCCGAGGTGGACCCCTCCTAGGTCGACATCAAGCGAAGGGCAGAGGCAGGCTCGACTTCGGCCGAGGTAGACCCATCAAGGGGCGCCACATGGCGAAGGAGCAGAGGTGCCCGGCTTGACTCAGGCCGAGATGGACCCATCTAGGGTGCCACCTGGCGGAGGAGCAGGGGCAGGCCCACTTCGGCTGAGATGGACCCTCCTAGGTCGGCACCTGGCGAAGGGGCAGAGGTAGGCTCGACTTCGGCCGAGGCGGACCCATCAAGGGGCGCCACCTGGCAAGGAGCAGAGGTGCCCGGCTCGACTCGGCCGAGGTGGACCCATTTGGGGGTGCCACCTGTCGGAAGAGCAGAGGCAGGTCCACTTCGGCTGAGATAGACCCCTCCTGGGTCGACACCTGGCGAAGGGGACAAAAGCAGGCTCAACTTCGGCTGAGGTGGACCCATCAAGGGATGCCACCTGGCAAAGAAGCAGGGGTGCCCAGCTCGACTCAGGCCGAGGTGGACCCATCTGAGGTTGCCACCTAGCGGAGGAGCAGGGGCAGGCCCACTTCGACCGAGGTGGACCCCTCCTTGCTCAACACCTGGTGAAGGGGCGAGGCAAGCTCGACTTCGGCCGAGGTGGATCCATTAAGGGGCGCCACCTGGCGAAGGAGCAGAAGTGCCCGGCTCGACTCATGCCAAGATGGACCGATCTGGGGGTGCCACCTGGCGGAGGAGCAGGGCAGGCCCACTTCGGCCGAGGTGGACCTCTCTTGGATTGACACCTGGCGAAGGGACAGAGGCAGGCTCGACTTCGACCGAGGTAAATCCATCAAGGGGCGCCACCTGGCGAAGGAGCAGAGGTGCCCAGCTCGACTCCGGCCGAGGTGGACCCATCTGGGGGTGCCACTTGGCGGAGGAGCAGGGGCAGACCCACTTTGGCCGAGATGGACCCCTTCTGGGTCGGCACCTGGTGAAGGGGCAGAGGTAGGCTCGACTTCGACCAAGGTGGACCCATCAAGGGGCGCTACCTGGCGAAGGAGCAGAGGTGCCCGGCTCGACTCAGGCCGAGGTGGACCCATCTGGGGGTGCCACCTAGTGGAGCAGGGGCAGGCCCACTTCGGTCAAGGTGGACCCCTCCTGAGTCGACACCTGGCGAAGGGGCAGAGCCAGGCTCGACTTCGATTGAGGTGAACCCATCAAGGGGCGCCACCTGGCGAAGGAGCAGGGGTGCCCTGCTCGACTCAGGCCGAGGTGGACCCATCTGGGGTTGCCACCTGGCGAAGGAGCAGGGGCATGCCCACTTCGACCGAGGTGGACCCCTCCTGGATCGACACCTGGCGAAGGGGCAGAGGCAAGCTCGATTTCGATCGATGTGGACCTATAAGGGGTGCCACCTGGCAAAGGAGCCCGAGGTGGACCCATCAAAGGGCGCCACCTGGTGAAGGAGCAGAGGTGCCCAGCTCGACCTAGGTCGAGGTGGACCCATCTGGGGTTGCCACCTGGCGGAGCAGGGGCAGGGGCAGGCCCACTTCGATCGAGGTGGACCTCTCCTGGGTCGATACCTAGCAAAGGAGTAGAGGCAGGCTCGACTTCGACCGAGGTAGACCCATAAAGGGCGCCACCTGGCGAAGGAGCAGGGGTACCGGGCTCGACTCAGGCCGAGGTGGACCCATCTAGGGTTACCACCTGGCGAAGGAGCAGGGGCAGGCCCACTTCGACGAGATGGACCCCTCCTAGGTCGACACCTAGCGAAGGGACAGAGGCAGGCTCGATTTCGGCCGAGGTGGACCCATCAAGGGGCACCACCTGGCAAAGGAGCAGAGGTGCCCGGCTCGACTCCGACCGAGGTGGACCCATCTGGGGTGCCACCTGGCGGTGGAGCAGGGACAGGCCCACTTTAGTCGAGGTGGACCCCTCTTGGTCGGCACCTAGCGAAGGGGCAGAGGCAAGCTCAACTTCGACCGAGGTGGACTCGTCAAGGGTGCCACCTGGCGAAGGAGCAGAGGTGCCCGGCTCGACTCCGGCCGAGGTAGACCCATCTGGGGTGCTATCTGGCGAAGGAGCAGAGGCAGAGGCAGGACTACTTCGATCGAGGTAGATCCCTCGTGGGTCGACACCTGGCGAGGGGTAGAGGCAGGCTCGACTTCGACCGAGGCGGACCAATCAAAGGGCGCCATCTGGCGAAGGAGCAGAGGTGCCCGACTTGACTCCGGCCAAGGTGGACCCATCTGGGGGTGCCACCTGGCGAAGGAGCAAGGGCAGACCCACTTTGGTCGAGATGGACCCCTTCTGGGTCGGCACCTGGCGAAGAGGGGCAGGCAGGCTCGACTTCGACCGAGGTGGATCCATCAAGGGGCGCCACCTGGCGAAGGAGCAGAGGTACCCGACTCGACTCCGGCCGAGGTGGACCCATCTGAGGGTGCCACCTGGCGGAGGAGCAGGGGCAGACCCACTTTGGCCGAGATGGACCCCTTCTGGGGCGGCACCTGGCGAAGGGGCAGAGGCAGGCTCGACTTCGACCGAGGTGGACCCGTCAAGGACCGCCACCTGGCGAAGGAGCAGGGGTGCCCGGCTCGACTGGCCGAGGTGGACCCATATAGGATTGTCACCTGGCAGAGGAGCAGGGGTAGGCCCACTTCGACCGAGGTAGACCCCTCCTGAGTCGACATCTGGCAAAGGATCAGAGGCAGGCTCGATTTCGACCAAGATGGACCGATCAAGGGGCGCCACCTGGCGAAGGAGCAGAGGTGCCCGGTTCGACTCCGACCGAGGTGGACCTATTTGGGGGTGCCACTTGGCAGAGGAGCAGGGGCAGGCCCACTTTGGCCGAGGTGGACCCCTCCTAGGTCGATACCTAGCGAAGGGGCAAGGGCAAGCTCAACTTCGACCGAGGTGGACCCGTCAAAAGGTGCCACTTGGCGAAGGAGCAGGGGTGCCCAGCTCGACTCCGACTGAGGTGGACCCATCTGGGAGTGCCACTTGGTGGAGGAGCAGAGGCAGGACCACTTCCGCCAAGGTGGACCCCTCCTAGGTCGACACCTAGCGAAGGGCAGAGGTGCCGAGGTGGGTGCGATGCTGGTGAAGCCACCTGGCAGGAGAGCTGGAGGAGAATGCCACATGGCATTGCCTGACTGCCAGCTGGGTTGCCGTACGCTCCACGTCAGCGATCTTGCCATATCATTTACCATATATATGTAAACAATATTTGAGCCGATTGTTGCATTGAGTGTTGCATTTGCACTTTCCACCCAAGAGAAGAAAAGATGCCTTCTATCTTATTAAGACATCTAGAATACACTCAAGTAAAACCTTGTAAAATAATAATCTTTCATGTAAAATAGATTGTGCATAAAAATGCTACAAGTAGTCCAACAATTCTAACCAAATATTCAAAACAGAACTCCCAAGTTTTCTTGACTTCAACTAGATATTATAAATCTTAAATTAAAGTGAAAACCCAAATTATTCCCAGTACATGACCTAAAGCCTACTCCATAACCTAACTATTCTCATCTCTTTTACACACTCCAAATAATCAAAGTCATCCATCCCCAGCCCCTCTTAAAGGAACATGGATGAACTTCTTGCCACTGTGCTCCTTTTGTATATTTGCATTCAGATTTTAAGCAGTAAAAGTGTTAAACCAAATTATATAAAACCAAGATCAAACCAAGGAGAAAGCTACTGAGTATTAACCCAAGTGTTTCGACATCAATTGCAAATCATGAGACTCTGGAACAGTGAAAGCTACTACTCGTAGCGATGTTAGTAAAAAATAAGCCATTAGAACAAACATTAGCAAACATAAAAAAGGGCAAGTTTTAGGTTAAAAAGGAAAATGATACGTCAAAATGAAAAAGCAAAATTGCAAAACCAAGAAGAGTTACAAAAAGATTGATACAAAATATGCAGAAGACATGAATTACTAGTAGAAGCTGTTGAAAATTCCTTAGATTTTAATCTTGTTATCAAATCAATATAAAATATAGAAAATAAACTTCGATTAAAATTCTAGGGGCCTTTTTGGCATTGATTTGGTCTTTTATTCTTATTTTTAAATAATGAAAGAAAACATAAGCAAGTTATGTGTGGTGTTAAAATTTTTATTTTTATTTTCAAAAATCATTTTCATTATTTCTAAAAGAAATAAAGTATGAAATTCTTCCTTTGACTATTTTTAAAAATAAGTAACTCATGTGTTTACCATCACCACCAGCATCACCTCTATTATTGTCACCATTGCTTCCATCACCACTGCTATAGTGTCCACCACTACCATTGCTGCTATTGCTACTATTGTTATTTCCAACACCACCATTGCTACCATTGCCACCACCGTCTCCATCACCAATGCCATCTTCGCCAATGCTACAACCGCTACTACCGCCACACCAATACCACCATCATAGCTGCCACCACCATCACCATGGTCACCACTATCTCTAGTACCACTATCATTGCCTCAGCTACCATTATCATGTTTATTTTTAAAAAAAGTTGACTATCAAAAACATATTTCTATTTTTAAGAATTCAGACAAAATAGACCAAAAACTTTTATCTTTCTATTTTTGAATAAGAAATTTGAAAAGGATGCCAAACAACACCTAAAATTACTAGAAAACTGATATACAGAATTTGTGTAAGAAACCATAACATAGAATCAAATAATAGACACATAGGAAATACATTCACAGGAATGGCACTCAGGCACTTCCATTTACCTAAAAACGTGTAATGAAAAGTTAATGTGGCCCAAATTGGGAACGAAATACAGTTTACCTACAGAGAGATTTTATGCAACAAAACAACAGCAGAATATATCACTGTTATATGTCCAAAATAAAAATATCCAAATTTGCACAAAATAAAACTCCATTTCAAATCAGATTTGCTCATTCACAATTTAATGCAAGAACATGTGGTTCATCATGTAACTTGTAACAAAAATATAAGTGAAAATTCTAAGGTGATTAGGGATTAGAGCTATGCAAACAAGCAAACTTGAGAGAAAAACAACTTAATAACCTCCTAGAGATAACACAAAATACTCGTGCACATTGTACACATGCAAACTTGCGCAACAGACATTATAAGATTCTTTGAAAATGGATATGTTTTTTGCTGATAATGCAGAGGGTGAGATTGTAATACTTGTTATCAATCAACTCCTATGACAATCAAGGACATTAGCAGAAACTGAAGGCTAACCTTGAAATTGCACATACTAGGCTCACAACAATGTTCAAAAGAAGGTAAAGAAGGTGAAATCATGACAACCCAACATCATTTAGGGCCTGTTTGGATGTCTAGGATTTTTAAACTTAGGATAAAAATCATGTTAGGATATACGATTTGATCTTATAAAATTATACCTCAAATCCTATTGAAAAAAAAAAAACTTCATGTAAATAATCATGTTCTATGTTTAGATGATAAATTAGGATTTTCTTACTCAACTAAGTTTGAAACATTTTTCAGTGCACCCTTCTCAGAAGGTTTTGCCTCAAAGAAAACAAGGAGAAAATAAACAAAACTAACCTTTATCCATTTTCTATGCTTTCACCTACTCTCTAAAACTTTGCCATTCTTGGTATCTCTCTCTCTATCTTCCCTTCCAAAGCACCATGTTTCTTGTCTCGTGGCTTGGTGGGGATCTTGTGAATGTCTTGGAGCTGCCAGATATCGGGGTGTTCCTCCTCCCAAAAAAGGACCCAACCCTCCCTTGTTCTCGGGGCAGAATAAGTTCTCTATGAAGGGGAACCATCCCAAGAGCATCTCCTCCTCCATGCCCCGCCACCACCATCCCCCGATCTCTTCCAATCCAAGAGGCCTCTCTTCCTCCTCCGTGCCATTGCCGCAGTAACGAGAGAGGAGTCCAAGGCAGCGGCAGCGGACAAGCCTCTTCTCTAGTCCACTACCCTTGCAGGGCTTCTCCGGTAGCGCCTCCCCAACCCGCCCTCACCATGCCCATCCCCTTGGAGGTTGGATCCTTTGAGCGGCGCCGGTTTTCATAGAGGTTTCGAGGGCTTTGGAGGGCATGAGCTCTGCTATTTCGTTTCATCCCACCCTTAAAGAGGGGGATGAGAGGGTCAGGCAGAGAGGGAGAGGAGGCAGATGAGAGGTGAAGAGCGGGAGATTGCATGGGTAGGGGGGCCAGGGGGACTAGGCAATCTAGGAGGGGGAGGGGGTAGAAGAGGAGAGCAGGAGGTGTTAGGGATGGGGTGAGCCAGCCCAATAATCATTGGAACAAGATTATCCATTTTTTGTTATTTTTTATCCTATAATTAAAATAGTCAAACAGTGACTAGAAAATAAAATAGGATTTTTATCCTTGGAATTGTCAAATCCTATTCGATATGGGCCAATCCTATCCTTCCCAAATAGGTCCTTACGCATGACAAAATACTAGAAACCAAACTTTTATCTTCTTTGCTCACGTATGCATAATTCCTAGACCATAAGCCCTTAACAAAACTATTTTTATGATAAGTTGCAACTTCTCGTGATAAATGATTGCCAACTTTCAAGTGCCTCGTACATATTTTCTTATCACAAAAAGAAAATACTTAGATTGCATTTAGTAGCAGGCAATCTATCAAGATTACTGATAATTTAATAAGATCCCACCACATTACTATGTTTGGTACGTTTTTCTGGATGGTAATGTGGATTACCTTTCAAGAGGTAATCTAGATTACCTCTGGAAGGGGTGGTAATCCAGATTACCATATCTCAGATAATCTTTGGACAATATTACCCTTCCCTTCTCCCTTCCTCTTATAATATAATATAATATATAATATAATATACAATAATATTATATAGTATATATTATAAACTATATAATATTATAAATATAATATTATTAAAATAAATAATATATATTATTATATATTTATTAAATATATTAAATAATATATTAAATTTATATATTATATTATCAATTTAATATACTATATTTATATTATATATAAATATATGTAAATATTTAATATAAATATACTACATTACTAAATATATTATATTATATAAATATAATATAATACATATAATATATTTTATATTATAACATATATTATATAATTTATATATGTTATATTGTATTAATATTATAATATTATATGATATGTTATATTATATTACATTTTATAATATTTATAATATTATAAAATATATTTATAATATAATATTATATTATAAATTTATTATACTATATTATATCATATTATTATATAATAATATGATGTAATATAATAATATTATAAATATAGTAATATTATAGTATGTAATATGTATTACACTATATTATATCAATATATTTCATTTTATTTTAATTTGTAATATAAAATATATTATACTATATTTATATATTATTTAATATTTAAGTAATATCTTAAATATATTATCTATTTAATATATAAATTTGTCATATTAAGTTTATTTTTAATTTTTTTAATTTTAATATAAAAATATAAAATATTTTATATTAATATATTTTGTAATATAAAATATTTAAAATTATATTTTAAATAAATAGATAAAATAAAAATTATATTTTTATAAATGAAGTATAGATTTAATTTAGAGATATTTTGAAATTTTGATTTTACATTATACAACATTACCTACATGTACCAAATATAATAATTCACATTACCTGTAATGTACATAGCTAGTAATCCATATTACTGATAATCCACATTACCTTTCAGGATTGTCCGGCAATGCACCAACGCAACCTTAAGTCATACAATAGTCTCTCTCATTATACTGAACCCACCCATTGCTTAACATATATCACCATGCGACAGAACAACATTGATTTTATAGAACACTCTTCAATTTTGTTCCTTATTTTCATGAACTAAAACTTGCAGGCATACATAAACACACATGAAGCACATTGAATCTTGCATGCAACGAACCTTCAGATTACACCTGCCTTGCCTACACTTCAGTAAAACAACTCCTATCCAACATGAAGTGTTGGTCATGCAGCTAAAAATTGTGATTGCATTTGTTCCTATCACGCTTGAGCACAGTTAGTGAGACATAAGACTGAATTGTTGCATTTGCACAAAAGGGAACTTATAATTACTCAACTGAAATATTACAATGACTACAATGTTCCTTTGTTGACAAAGAAATGTCAATTTCCAAAATGTTTGAGGTCACTTTTATGTACGTGCTTAACTCCTTATATAATCCATCGGTCTACACAGTGTCATTATGTTAATACCAGAGTAGTTTCATGATGGTATTCACAATGCTACTCACCCCTTTTTATAACTCACCTATTTCACCTAGAATAGCTGGTTATAACAAATCTCAAAAATGTGATAATACAACCACCAGTTGCAATCAGATAATGGCATAACAATGGTGACTAATAACTGCAAGTCAAGGGGGTGGACTATCAAAAAGTGGGATCAGCACTATAAATTACCAGAGTTTATGCTGCTGAAGCTTTTGACAATCTAAAATGAAATGAATGATATCCTTTCTTCAATTTCTCAATTAGGTCACCACACCAAATTCAAGTGTTAAATTAGAGCATGTAATGAAAAAGTTACAGTACTTGTAACCCACATGACAGAAGATCTCTCATTATCTCCCTTTCAAGCTTTCTCACCTATGATGAAAAACCCTAGCTAGACTATTTTATTGTTTGGACAGAAGAAGATGACATCAAGAACTCTTTAATCAAAATCTGATGTGTCACTGAATGATTGTCATTGGAATTTATAAAACCCTAACTACTGCATACCCATAATGCCATTAAAAGAATCCTTTTAAAAATCAAGTTGCCAGAAACAACATCAGAGCTGGCCCTAATAGGGAATGCCCAAATAATAAGGATCTTTATAGCTGATGACAAATAGTTTTGACAGGATTGAATGGTTGCGGTTATGGCTATGGTAATCAAGTTGCCAGATATACTGATCCTCATGTTACAAGTCATATAGACAAATTAATCAAATGTAGGTCTTCCAAAATCTAAATGGTAAACAACAAATATGATGTGCAAGTACCATTAAGTCAACATTCATGTCCATAGTTCAAAAGCACTAAAAGACTATCTAGCATGACACTCATGTCTCAATCATTAAATTGTACCAAAAATATCTCACTTAATCATCTAAGATCAAATATACACATCATAAATAATATTATTTCTTCTATTTTGAGTATATTTTCCACCAAATTTTCTGTGTGTACCAACAGATTCCCAAAAGAGCATTTTATCCTTCATTCAGCACACTTAGTGGCATTGAATTAACACCTATAATGGAAGAAAATTATCCCAAGAACAGTGACGGTAGGATCTCACATCATATGTAGGTCCATAAGCTTTCGCATACAGAAGTGCAAACTTTTCTTCAATGCGACAATCAACATAAGCTTCAAGGGCACTCATGGGATTTCATTGAACTCAATATATTCAAACTAGTATCATGTCCAAGCATCTCAGCTTGCTGTGAGACACAGAAAACACCAAAACACAAGCAGTAGAACATTTCAAGGAGTCAAAATGAACAGGGCAATTCAGGAGTTAGTATAAATGTACAACTTCAGATAATGTCATCATGTGTGTCTCATGTAAAAAAGATTCAAGAATATGTTCATTAATTAAGATGATATCTAGAAAGGCTACCATATGCTTCATTACCAGGAACTTTGATTACAAGTCCAGCTGAAGGATCAAAAGGACAATAATTTAAATATTTGCTGAAAAGCATGGTTTAAAATAATGATTGTTGTAATTAATGTTATAACAGCTGTTATCACTCCTGTCCCCATTGCAAATCAACTGTTCATATTATATTCTTTAATCTGGATCTCCATAGCAAGTTTTAAAAAAAGTTCTATGAACAGCAACGTAATAAGGTAATAATAACTCTAATTTTTCATATTTTAGGTATTATGTCTAAAAACAACCATCATAAAAGCTACTATTTTGCTCCAAAAAGGTTTAATCAAAAGTGAAAACAGCTACAGTTTTTATTGTAACAATTAATAATAGCGATCTTGGATGTCCATTATGACAGGATAGCACTGTCTCAATCCTTGGTGAAACAAGACAAGGACAACCTACTCAATAATTCAATGAATGAGGACAAGACAGAAGTGGACTTTTCGCACATTTCTTAACTGAACCAACCTCAATTATTGAGAAACAATATTAGAAGCAATTGTACAACGGTGAGAACGTGTTTTGATGAACCAAAGATCCTCACACCCTTCACGTACCATAAAAAAAATTATCCATCTCCACCATTTCCACTAACAGAAGGCAATTCATCACACAAGGAAAAGCACCACGAGCTCTTCATATAACACCAACAAATCTATTAGTCTTGTTGACACTAAATCACCCGTGGCTGAAGCTTCGATGGCATCGGGCATCCCGCTCGCTCTTCTAATCTTGCTCCCGGGCGCGGATGGATACCTGCAAAAGATCCCGAACCGAATTTCCAGTGGGGGACACTCTGACGCTCAAGTCAGTGGGTGGTCTAGGTAGCAATAGAATGAAGAATTCAAGAAGAGCATAGATGAAAAAGGGAGTAAGTAGAGTGGCCTTGCTTGGGCCTGTTGGCCTTAGACCTCGCTTACCCTTGGGAGGTCCCCTCTTACCCTATTTATAAAGGTTGTAATAACCAAATACGGTTATAGTTGTAATCGAATAACCGAAGGTGGTTGTAACCGAATAATCAAATAACCGAAGGTAGTTGTAACCAAATAACCAAATAACCAAAGGTAGTTGTAACCGAATAACAGAATAACCGAAGGTAATTGAGCTGGTTATGATAATTGAGGCCAAGTGACAGGGTCATAACATTGCCCCCCACTTCCGAGCTGAAAAATATTGCTAGTGAACTGCTTCGGCTTTGATTCCATTTTTAGCGAAGGGAGTAATAAATAATAGCCTTTGCACTTTGTCGGTTGGCCGATTAGATCTGCCTTTGATTGTGATAGAGAATAAGATAGGCTGGTCAGATCATCACCAAGCTGTTGAGTAATACATATTGATTAGATGCACTTTGGTGCGTCACCAGATTTGCCGCAAGATAGACCATATAGGTCATCCCTAGATAAAGGTTAAGACAAGCTGGTTGGGCCCATTTTGGCACTTCATCAGATTTATCGTAGTGTAGACCACATAGGTTATTCTTGAGCCTTTGATCGAGAACAAGACAGACTGATCAGGCCCACCTCGGCATTTCTAGGATAGATCGCGTAGATCATCTTAGAATAAGACGGGCTGATCAGGCCCGTCTCGGCAATTCGTAGGGTAGATCACGTAGATCATCCTTATACCTTTGATAGAGAGTAAAGTCCATCTTGGCACTTCTAGGATAAATCACGTAGATCATCCTTATACCTTTAATAGAGAATAAAACAGGCTGATCAAGCCCACCTTGGCACTTCTAGGGTAGATCACGTAGATCATCTTTATGCCTTTGATAGAGAATAAGACAGGCTGATCAGGCCCACCTCGGCACTTCAAGGGTAGATCGCGTAAATCATCCTTATGCCTTTAATAGAGAATAAGACAGGCTGATCAAACCCACCTCGGCACTTCTAGGATAGATCATCCTTATGCCTTTAATAGGGAATAAGATAGGCTTCAGTAGGCCTTTCCTTGGACTTCAGTGGGTACTAATAAGATAGGCTTCAGTGAGCCTTTCCATGGACTTCAGTGGGTCCTAATAAGATAGACTTCAGTGAGCCTTTCCATGGACTTCAGTAGATCCTAATAAGATAGGCTTCAATGAGCCTTTCGCATAGATCGGCCTTGGACCTCTTGGACGTTGATCGGCTTTTAAGAAGATATCGGCCTTCAAGAAGAGATCGGCCTTCAAGAAGAGATTGGCCATCAAGAAGATATCGGCCATCAAGAAGATATCGGTCATAAAAAAGAGATCAGCCATCGAGAAGAGATCGACCATCAAAAAGATATCGGCCATCAAGAAGTCATCGGTCTTGAAAAAGATATCGGCCTTGAAGAAGATATCGGCCTTTAGAGGTTCCTGCAAAATAAATTCCTGACCGGGATTCCTCTAGTAGGATCAAGAATTTAGGTCCCACCGGGACGGGGGCCGTCACGGCTGTCTGTCCTGTATCTGTGAATTTCCGGCAGAGGGGACGGGTGCGGGACCCCGAAACAGTCATCCGACCTCCATCCGGCTTCATTCCAGTTGGATTGGTTGTCGGTATGGCCATTCCGGAGAAACCCAAAATTTTTTTCGATGTCATGAGGAAGGAGAGGGGACTAACCTATTTGCTTCTTGCTTACAGATCCGTCGGTGTCGGCATCCGACATCGTCGCTGGGAAGACGAGACGAGGACGGGGACGGAGGACCTCCCGAGAATGCGAAGGGAGGAGAGAGGAGTCGGAGGAGAGAGGAGCGAGGAGGGAGGGAACCGTCGAGCGTCGGCCACCGTCGGGCGTCGGCCATCATCGAGCGTCGGCCATGGGGCGACCGGTTGAGCGAGGAAGGAGGAAGAAATATGGTCGGGCGTCTCATGGGGCTTGGCTTGCTAATCTCGTTTTAAGGGTAGGGCGTATGGAACAACACACAAAATTGGTCACAGACGGGAAATTGGTCACGGACGCGAATGAAATTGGTCCGATTAAAATACGCCAAGATGCACCAATTAGACAATGTCTAATGATTTGATATGTTTAGTCAACAGGGATCACGGGATATATAAAACAAATAATACGGACGGACAAGATAGATTGCAGATCTATAATCATTTTCATAAATCTGGATTTTCTTTAACGATCAAATTAATGGTAAAATTATTTTATCAACTTTATCCGTTGTCTGCCTCAGATTCCTTTTTAACGGTCATTTCAACGGTAAAATAAAATGGATAATTTGTAACGGCCTTAGATTCCTTTTAACGTTCATTTCAACGGTTAAATGAAATGAATTATTTATAACAGTCGAATCGACCTGCAATGTTAAATAGGGACCCTGTGACAATAAACTTATCTCACAAAAAGCAAAATGCAAAAGGAAGAAATCCATCGCATATGTTAGTGATATTGCTCTTACAAAAAAAAGACGGAAGGCTTATCTGAAGAAGGTTGCTCTGTTTGTTTTAGAAAATGGTAAGTCTTTGTATCTTGATCCAAAATGTTATACGACTTATTAAAATTAAAAATATTTTTTAATTAATAAAATATGATTTATTAAATTATTGTCATTATTTTTTAATTATGTTTTATTTTATATTGGAAGATTTTACAGGAGGGAAAAGAAGGGAGGCGTCTCAAACACATCATTTCTTAAAATTTTAACAAGATTCGCGAACGGTATTCCTACTTTTCTTTTCTAAATTTTATATTTAGTTCTTGCACATATACAAAAACTTGCACTCAATTTAATTTGGTTCTTGTTTGATAATATTAAATATGCTCATGCAATTATAAATAGAATTTCTTATTTAGTTTAAAATTATATATAGAGAGATTTCTTGTCTGCAATAAAACAAAATAATATATTAGTTAATCAAAAAAAGAGTTAAATAAAATATAAATTAAGAGCTTCATATGAAATAGATAGTATACCATTGTAAGAATAATATCATGCTCAACAATATAATGATTGCTTTTTCTTTATTACTGTGTAAATCTGCACACGAAAAAAAAACTTTTATTTTATAGTATATGATATATTTTGTTATGTTAATAATTAATAAATTAGATCAAATTATCATAGCTAAGTATGTCTAGAAAGAAACACATACATAAACCCCCTGAAGTAGAAAAGGATATGACTGTAATGTTTCACCATGTGGGTTAAACACATGTGTTAACTATTATTAAATAAGATATCAAAATATTGAAGTTAAATTTCTGTACAAAGAAAACATATATAAACCATCTAGAGTATAAAAGGTATTGCTGTTACTTTTGACTATGAAAGTTAAAACCTATGTGCCCCAACAGTAAAATCCAAAACAAATATAGATAATTGAATATGTAAAGACATAAACAAAAAGCAGAATATATGTAAAAATTTAGTTAACAATAAAAGGAAAATAAAGAACAAAATTTGCAACAAAAAAATCAATGACTTGCAGAAGAGCAAAGATTACAAAATAGAAGACTTTGAAAAAATATGGATGGAACTGATTTTGTAAAAGTAAATATGATTTATTATACTTTTGTCCTCCTTGCCAATCAAGATAAGATTATGACTTGTTAGCATCAATGAAAAAGTATGGATATAGCATAAGTACATGAAATCTAATTTCGAGATATTTATTAATTTCATAATTTATTTTAAATTAGATGGAGCCCGATAACAAGCAACAGAAGAATCCAGATATTGGATGGCATTTTGGAAAAATGGAAAAGGATCGGCATCAATGAAAATGTAATTTCTGTGGACATGAAAATAGAGGTAAAGTCATCCGATTAAAACAACACTTGGTGGGTGGCTTCAGTGATGTGAAGAAGTATCCAAAGGTACCTGTGGAGGTTCGAGTGATGATGAGGGAGCATATTGAGAAAAAAAAGGAACATATAGCATCTATAGCTCAAAAAAAAGCAGTTGATCGTTATATATCTCAATCATTTGTTCATGTAGACTTAGATGATGATGATGATCATGTTGATCCAGATGATTTAGAGGCAATTCATCTACAAGAGGTTATCCGGGCCTCTCGACAGGATCAGTGGCAACAAGAGGAGGTTTCGAGACAGAGCACAATTTGGACATTCTCAATTTGAGAAGGGTGGTGGCTCTGGTGCAGCAGCAAGGTCACATTCACATTTACAGTCTACTGGATTAAAGAGGATGGCATGTCCCTTATCCAATATACTATTAAGAGTGTATCCTGGACAATATCAAATGCAAAATGAACAAGGATTCGCCCAGCATCCGAATTGGCAATATATTCAAGGCCCCGATTATGAGCAGGATCCGGATGTTTATGAAAGTCATGGCATTCCACTTGGAATTAGTAATAATTTTGATATATTTATGTTAAACTGATGATCCATTTTTTGTAATATTGAAAATGATTTATTACATAATCTTAGCATCATCATATTTTTTAATACAAGTGACTAAGCTCAAGTAGTACAGTTTTTTCTTCTAACTTCAATATTTATGCTTTATCAAGCATTCGTGCAACATCATTTACAAGAAATCGTTGCTTGATAATCAAGAAAAAATCTTCAATAACCTGAAAAATTATAATACATCATAATGTTAGTTTTAAACAGAACAAGTTTATTACAAATACATTATTTTGAAAAATTAAATATATTTAAACAATAAATAAAATAATAAAAACTTAAAATAAATTTAAAAAATTAATATATATAAGGGCATTAGAAGTACGTACCGGGATGGCCGATTGGGATGGCCACCGTGACGGGATGGGATGCGGGACGTCCCGTTCCGGGCAAAAACTGGGACGCTCCCTCCCGCGGGATTTAAAACCTTGGGTAGAAGACACTCCGCCATTCAAGTCAATAGAGTTCTAACAATAAAATGGAGAACTCAATGATAGATAAAAAAGATCAGAGTGACATGGTGTAGGCTAGTCTCAACTTGTCCACGACGGTTTACCTCTTGAGCGTTGACCAGTCTTGCATGGATGTTGATTGGCCTCTCACCTCTTAGATGTTGATCAGCCTCGCATCTCTTAGATGTTGATTGGCCCCGCGTCTCTTGGACCATCTTCTTTATTTCCTCCTTGCTCAACCTATGCTTATCATTAGTTATCTTGTTCCTTTGCCCGGTGGTCTTATCCACTGCTGAGACATTCAGAATACCATTAGCATTAATATCAAAGCAGATAATGATTTGAGGCACGCCTCTCGAAACAGGTGGGATCCCAGAAAGCTCAAATTTTCCTAGCAGGTTCTAGTCTTTTGTCCTTGTCCTCTCACCCTTATAGACCTGGATCAAGACACCAGGTTGATTATCAGAGTAGGTGGAGAAGACTTGCTCCTTCTTTGTAAGGATGGTGGTGTTCCTTGGGAAACAACACTGTCATGACTCCTTCAGCTGTCTCCAATCTGAGGGAAAGAGTGACATTAATCGATAGTTGGGGATCGTCGTGGAGATCGAGCTCAGCCTTATGCCGGTCCTTCATCTCCAACCTCTTCCTTCCCCTCTTGCAACACACCGTGCGCTCTCCATCTCCACATAACTCCGGAAGAAGGCGGCGGGGCTACAGGAGCCGCCAGCGGGCGGGACGTACGTCTTCTCCATGAAAAACATCTCCCGAAGTGTTTCCCCGGGAGGAGGCGGTGGCGATGGTGGCTCTTTGGATTGCGCGACGTGCTCGCGCGAGCTCTCCCTCTACTCCACTCCATAATTTCTTATCTTTCATTCTTTGAAAGACGAGGCTACGGGTTCTTCCAATTCTTGCTCCAGGCACCCAAGTTCGAGGACATGCTTGATGGGCGGCGATCATCTCCGGCTGATCTGTGCTTCGACCTCCTGACCGATGGCCAAGATTTATTGTCCCTCAGTGCGGTGCGGGATCATCTCCGGAACCCAATCCCGCTAAATCTCAACGATCTAGACGCCTTGGTGCCCCCGGCAACGTTGCGATCTCGGAGATTGATGACTCATGTTTCCGCGCCTACGAACCAGCTCGGCGGCTTCTCGCCGGAGCCCACCCCATCGCGACCGAGGTGGCCGATGGTGCGGGCGGCATTCTCTTGGCCGTCGATGCGGCTTTCTTTGACGAGGCCGAGAGGGGCATGAGCGGATCAATCGTCATTCTTGGTATTGATGGCGGAGGAGGTAACGACGGTTGCTTCGTGGTGGGGAAGGGATGACGTCGGGGGGACGATGCCACCGGTTCTAGGCACCGGGTGGCAGATAAACGACACCGATAAGGGAGCGGTCGTGGCGACAGTCGAGAACATCGGGTGGCTGTGTTTGCCGGAGTTGTTGAGGTCGGATCCGGAGGGGCTGCAGGGGCTCAAGCAGAGCCCACCACCAGAGAAGAGGACCAGCCCGACACTGCTTGAGTGCTTGAGCGGCCGCGTGGCCAAATCGTCCGCTATCACCAGCACGGCGTCGTATTGCCAATGGGGAAGGCCGATGTCGTCAACTGCAGGGGCGACGGTGGCAGAGGAGTATTTGTGCTTGAGGGTGGAGTTCTTGATGGCGTTGTTGGTCCGATCGAAGAGGCGGGCGATGGTGGTCCACTTGTTACTGAAGCGGCAATGGGCACGAATGATGTTCTCATCCTCCTCCGGTGTAAGGGGCCGGTGTTCCACCTGCGGCGAGAGCTGGTTGCATCATTGAAGCTAGCACGACTTCCCAGACCTCCCCGGGATCGAATTGCTGATAAAAAAACTAGTTCTTCGGCCCCTGATTTTTTTTCTTGTTTCTCGACCGGGGAGAAGCTCGATGGAGCCATCAGCATCGTCCTTCTTCTTGCCCTTTTCATTGTGGATTTCTTGAAATTCTCCTTTCAAAGAGGGGATTGATCACGAGTCCCTACCTGGCATGCCAATCTGTTGACGCTAAATCACCCGTGGTTGAAGCTTCGATGGCGTCAGGCATCCCGCTCGCTCTCCTGATCCTGCTCCCGAGCGCGGATGGATACTTGCAAAATCCCGAACCGATTTCTGGCGAGGGACACTCCGATGCTCAAGTCAATGGATGGTCTAGGCAGCAACAGAATGACGAATTCAAGAAGAGCATAGATGGAAAAGGAAGTGAATAGAGTGGCCTAGCTTGGGCATGTTGGCCTCAGGCCTTGCTTATCCTTGGGAGGTCCTCTCTTATTATCCTATTTATAGATGTTGTAATAACCAAATACGGTTATAATTATTGTAACCGAATAACCGAAGGTGATTGTAACCGAATAATCGAATAACCAAAGATGATTATAACCAAATAATCAAATAACCGGTAATTGTAACCGAATAACCGAAGCTAGTTGAGCTGGTTATAATAAATGAGGCCAAGTGACAGGATCATAACAGTACTTTCATATATAAGCTAGCAAGCATACCTATCTCTCCCAATGAAAATCATTCAGATAGACTCATTGGACATATCAAACATAAGAAACAACCAATCTAATTTCTAAGAAATAGAAATACTACTAAGAAAACCAAGAAACACATCCAAAAAAAAAAGAACTATATCAAGATGCGGTTGTATATATCTAAAAATATTGAAATCCACCAAAAACAGAAAAGATATATTTTGTTCCCTCCAACCTCCAACAAGATATAATTCCCTAGAAATCTTCAAATAAAGATAAAATATTAATAAATTAGAGATCATCAGAAATATTGAATGCCAATATATGTCAACATAAGATCAAGATTATGGATACCGACAGGCAATTAAAACATGTAAGATATCAATCACCGCGTTAAAAGCCCAAATTTTACCAAAATTAAAGAATAAAACAACGGATGCCATCGAGATCTCACCGGAAATGTCCTTGGGAGACGAAGCCGCGGGCGAAGGGGTAGCGGGGCAGAGGATCGCCCTCCCCAACCCCGATAGATTTGACACGATTCCGACGAGATAGAACACCATCACCAGCCCGATCACCCAGGGCATCAGAATGAACCCGATCATGAACGTCACCGACCCGCAGAGCATGAGCGCGAGCGACGCCCCCAGGAGGAGCGAGGCAAGACCCACCGGCGACACTTGCGGCCTCCTCGCCGCGAGGGACCTGGCCGCCACGAGCGACGGCCGCGCGGACGGCGGCGCCTCCGCCGGTGAAGCGTCAGAGGAGGGGATGGCAAGGTGGGGAGAGCGGAGGATGGTGAGGAGAAGGGCGCAGAGTTCGTAGAAGAACCTGGAAGTCTGGTCCTCGCCTCTCATCTTCAGAACCCAGAGCCTAAGAGAGAAGAAAACGGGGAAGACGAAGACGAGGAAGGAAGCGGCACGAGAGAGAAGAAAAATAAGGCAGAAGAGGGTCGTTTTAGGATATTAATTGGATTGGATAAACGGGGATCTTGAATTCTTGATCGGATCGAAGGGAGGGGCAGATAGGCTCGGAATTCTTCTCTCCCCTCGGTTGCTTTTTTCTTTCCTTTAACCCAATCTCTAAGTTGCTTCGCTTTCTGAGGTAGACCTTCTGAGTTGGAGGTGGCGTTGGCGTTGGCGTCGGATTAAGAGAGAGAAAGGTAACGTTGAAGCCATATTTGGAATAAACAATTCAATTAGGCTGTGTTTGGTCGGAACGGGAAGCAGAATAAAGGGATTATCCCTTTTATCATGCCAAACAGCATCAAAAATGAGGATGTATAAGTTGAATTCTTTATTCCGATCAAATCATATAATTCTTGATTTCTTATTTCACAGTTTTCTATAAACTTATATAATTCTTGTTTTCAAATTCCAGTAATAATTTTGTTTTTAATATATTTTTATTTTTAATTTAATATTTATATCATAATTTAAATTTAATATTAATAAATTTATTTTTAATTTAATATTTACATAAACAGTATTAATAAATTATTTGGTATAACATCTTTTTAATATATCATATTATTAAATTATTATTAATATAATAATATATTTACTTAAATATAAAATTAAAAAAAATTATAATTTATTTTATATTAATATTTAAGTAGGGATATTTTTGAAATTTTAAAAAATTTCTTTTCTATTCTTGATGGAATACGGGCTTATTCTCAACTCATCCAAAAACCATTTAAAATAACACCGCATTATTTATACTAGAATAAAATGAAATATCAAATTTTCATCTAAATAAAATTAAAAATAATAATAATAATAAATCATTATTGGATAATATCAATTTTTATTCTCGGAATAACGTTGTACAAACTAAACGCTACTTTAAAGATCTGATACTTTTATCGGCAATGTTGTATTTGTACTCCTTACATGATCACAACGGATCGTTTGTCATCTAGACCATTTGAGTGATTGAAACGTGGTAAGAACACCGGCCTAGCATGCACATTATTACGTTTAATGCAATGATTAGACATAAAGGATGTGCGCTATTTCTTATCTTACAGCAGGATATTAGATTCCCTCTCTAATATATGTCCACGAGGAGAGAGAAGATTGGAGAACGCAAAGAATGTTTGTCCACAAACGACTATGTTTTTTTTTTCTCAAAAAAAAAAATCCCTTCTCAACGTCAACTAAAGCAGTTCAGGTTCCACATCGAGACCGGTAGGCGATCCACCGAATCTGCCGTTACGTCAAGCGCCGTTAACGTGCAAACGTGACGGGCGGCATGGGCCGGATTCCCCAGAATAAAAAATTCCGTAACGGAGGAAAAATTGGACGCTAGGTACCGGCATGCCATTTTTTTGTTTTTAATAAAAAAATGGGTGAGGGGAGGGGGGCGAATCCCGGTATAGCTTTCCGCTCGGGCTCCAATCTGTTAGATTATTGTTCAATTCGAACAGTAAATTTTTCGCATGCCCTCCCTACCAACAGGTAAGTACGTCAACCTAACCCCACTACGGTACCAGAATTTCGGTCGCTCAGCTCCTAATCACGTATCCTAGAATTAATCTGGAATTTAATCGAGTCACCCGCGGGATCATTTGAACCCGTGACCAGTGAATTATATACAAGAGCTGAGCCGTGCCTTAACCAACCACGCTACCACCGTAGTAGTGGTGTACCGCTTTTTAACGAGAATACTAACAAACGGCCATAATCTAACAAAAAATTATGAAACTTAATTTTTAATTTTATAATATTAAAAAATTATAATTTTTTATTTTTTATCATCTCGATGGCAAAAGTGATCGGGCCTTGGACATAAGTGAAGGTGCTGGTTGGAGTGCAAGATTGATACCTGGACGATGGATCTTATTAGTTTTGGATAGCGATGGCTTTTTTTTTTTTTTTTTTTTTTTGGGGGGGGGGGGGGCCGAGGGGGGGTGGGGTTGGCAAAACTTGATCGACCCGTCAATCCGATCCGTATTTGATCCATCTTAAATATGTTTGGATTGAACCTAAATAGGTTCGGGTCGTAAACAAGTCAACCCATTTAATGTACATGTCCGGTTCAGATTTCAGATCCTTGACCTATTTTACCCGTTTAATATATGGGTCTAAACAGGTCGGGTCAGTTTGGGTTATTAACCTGATTAATAAAATCCATTGCTGGGTTTTGGGCCTAGCCCATTAGTGGGAGCGCCTGCCGAGTGACGGTCCATGGTCCATCTCTTGATTCTCTTCGTCTTCCGATCCTCGCCTCTTCACGACTTCACCTCCTTCGCTCTTCGGTCTTCTCGACTTCTAGGGTTTGGCTGCCATTTTGGTTTCCTCGCGGCTCACCTCCATTCCACCTGGCCCCTCTCCTTCTTTCAGCTTCTGAGCATCTCCCATCCCCAATCTCTCGGTCATGGCGGTGCGCGGTGTGTGCCTTTTCCCGGCTCACTCTCCTTCGGGCTTCTGACTGCCTCCCGCCCTCGATCTCATGGCTGTGCACCTCGTCTCTACCCCCTCTCCTTCTTCGGGCTTCTCCCATCCCCGATTTCATGGCGGTGTACGGCGTGCACCTTTCTGTGATCCCATCTCCTTCTTCGAGCTTCTCCCACCTCCGATCTCACAACAGTGCATCATGCGCGGCGTGCGTCTCCCCTCGAGCCTCGGCCCCCTCTCCTTTTTCGGGCTTCTACTCCCTCTCACGGTGGTGCGCATCCCCTCGGCTCCCTCTCCTTCTTCAGGCTTCTTCCCTCTCTCACGGTGGTGCGCATCCCCCTGGCCGGGCTCCTCCCCTCTCGCACGGTAGTGCGCATCCCCCTGGCCCCTCTCCTTCTGAGCTTCTCTTACCCCTGATCTTACGGTGGTCAGTGGTGCACGTCGTGTGCCTCCCGTCGGCCCCCTCTCTTTCGAGCTTCTCCCCCTATCTCACAGGCAATGAGGTAGTGAGCATCCCCTCTACAAGGCTGGACCCTCTCCTTCGGCATTCTCCCCTCCATCTCACGGTGGTGCGCATCCCTCTCTTTCCCTTCCCCTCTCCCCTTCTTAGATTTTTTTCCTTTCTCTGTTTCCCTCGTATTTGATGCAGTAACTATAGTTGGACACTTGGACTGTTAGAGTGCAAGTAGGTCTGAACTCTGAACTCTGAAGGTAATTTTTTGATATATTTTTTTAGATTAGCCTTGTGCAATTGTGCTCTGATCTGGATTGTAAGGTTTTCTTCTAATCTGGAGAATTGTAATTTTGTTTTGATACTTTTGTATCGAATTTTTTTGCTGGTCATGATCTATGATTTATGATCTTATTATTATTGGTAGTTCTTTTGTTATGTAGATCTACCTGTTTTGTTATGTGTTGCTTCTGTTTTTTATTTTAAACAAGTTAAATGGGTTGGGTTGGGTTGGGTTAATAGTCTATCTACATAGTAAACAGGTTAAACGGGTTGGGTTAGGTCGGGTTGTATTATTAGGTTATTTATTCATTAAACAGGTTAAACAGGTTGGGTTGAGTGGGTTAGCAGGTTACCTATTTAATAAATGGGTTAAACAAGTTGGGTCGGGTAACCTATTTATTAAATAGCTCAGGTTCATGTTTTAAATTATACATGTTTAATAAATAGGTCGGGTTTAGGTTGAGACTTTTCTGACCCGACCCGAATATGACCTGACCCGTATATACCCGACCCGATCCGATTGCCATCCCTGGGGGGCGTACCTGGATAGGGCTGGCTTTTCATTCACATTAAAAGTTTGAAAAAGTCATAGGAACGTCTCACCTCCTCAATTTTAAATCAATTTTATATACATTCCTTTTAGTTTAAAAAATCTTAATTAAATCTTTCAATTTAGTATGGTATTTCAATGTAATTTTTTCATCTATTTCTGTATTAATAAAATTCTATCATATGATCCTTACATAATATTTTAATTTTATGAAATATTAAAATTCTTTTTATTTTTAGTTGGAATAAAAATTATCAAAATAAAAGACATGTTAAAGAGTTCAAGAAGATGGGTGAGAGGAGTGAAAGGATGAGGAGGCCGCCCAAGACATTGATAGGCAACTTTTCAGGATGAGAAGGGAGGCACAAGAGGGAGCCGATGGACAAGGTCCAGTTAGGCCATGGTGGTGAAAAGGAAAGGGGCTGACGGGCGCTAATGGGAGGGAGGCAAGGGTGGAGCTGGTACGATTGCTCTTTAACAATCAGTAGGTGAGACGGCGCTTCTTTCCAAGGCTCTGGTTTGTGTATGAGAGACAATCAACAGAGGAAACGATCAGACAACATCAAGTGCTTCATGCCATATGGCTTTATTCCACTACGGTGATGATGTACTCGAGTCTCTCAGATAGTGTTTAAATGCCCTATTCTTGGCTAGAATATGATATTATTCCATGTTATTTTTCCAAACAGGCATAAAAAAATTGGTAGGCCCTAACAGAATCGGTATTCCAGTCAATGTGCGATATTTTGGGATTGGTATTCCATGGTCTCCCATGGAATAGGCGTATTCGCGGTTTCCTTATTCCAACGGCATGGCTGGGAAAATTTTTATTCCAAAATCCTCTCTTCGATTTTCCATCTTCGACCCGATCCCTTCTTTCCCCGAGTCCAGGGTTTCAGAAAATCGCCTGAGATCTCCAATCGAAAGGCTCCGTCTCTGCATCTACTTCGTCTTCTGGAAATGTAACTTTCAACTAGAGTTGCATGGTTTCTGATTCCCCCATTTCCCTTCTCTTCCCTTTCTCTCTCTAAGCATCTCTCTCTGCCTCTCCTCGCCATTGCTAAAGGTAATGTTTGGTTTCGGGGGAGAAGGAAGGTGCAGAGGGGGCTCGGAGGAAGAAACAAAGAAGCCTCCTTTGCATTTTAAAAACCTACATCTCTTGCAATTCCTGCGCTCTCTCTTAGGCTTCCATGTGTATCCAAGCTCCGACACCGTAGAGCTAAGGCTACAGAGTCTGAAGTTACTGAGAGTGATTGATCTAGGAGGGGTGCCACTCTGAGAACTGCCCATGGAGATCAAAAGCATGATCCATTTGAGATATTAATTTGGGCCTAAGAGAGACCCAGGTGACAGATTCCACCATCCATAAGAGAACTTTGCTGTCTACAAACTCTTGATGTAAGGCACACTCATGTTAATTATTTTCCTACTGCATTTTGGAAGATTCGTTCACTAAGGCATGTATTCTTTCACTGGGCATGTCCGATCCCGAATGCACGAAAGATCTGTACTGCAATGTTGACCTCATAAGTGATTTTGATGATAACCAAACATTGGAGCATGTACATTTATTTCTAACAACTCTTCACGTATTTTACAAGTTTTTGTAGGATGGTTTATTTGTTCAAACTTCAACTCCTACATCTTTGTTTCTTGCTTGAGTTGTGTTGTAATTTGATTCTGTAAAGAATAACCCAATGAAAAAGCTAAGAAAAAAATCATGTAAAAAGGGTTACTTCTGCTTGTGTGTGCCTAAAATTATTTTGAGTTGGTGTGCATGAAAAATGTAAGAGTGTTGGTGAGAGTTTTCTTTAAGTTCAATTATAAAAATCTTGAAGAAGTTACTCGAGCCGACCCAGCATGTTGAAGAGCCGACTCCACTTCATTGCACGCAGCAAGGATTCTGGTATGCTATAATCTGAGCCGACTAGAAGGTAACCGAGCCGACTCGAGTGAATCCGAGTCGATTGGAATATGTCTAAGCCGACTCTTCCAGAGTCTAGTTTTTAAAGATTTCTGAGAACAGCCAGGCGAGCCGACCAGAACCAGAAAGAGCCGACTCTGCTATACCTAATCTTGAAGACCTGAGAAAGTGAGCCGACCCGAACTGCATCGAGCCGACTCTTCCAGAGTGATTATTTCAGAACCTAAGAAGAAGAGCCGATCCAAGCTGAAAAGAGCCGACTCCTTGAGTTCAAGTATTTCAAAGATATAAGTTTGAGCCGACCCGAGCTATCAAGAGCCGACTCGTCCAGAGTGAAGTTTTACATCCTGAGACAAAGAGCCGACTGCAATGAAGATTTGGCGACTCGACTTATCGACTCGAAAGATCTAAGTCGACTCAAAGGAATCCAAGCCGACTCGAGTATCACTTTCAGGTATCCAACGGCTAGTTTCAGAATTTCTTTTTGAATGCCAAAAAGTGCTCCAACGGTCACAAATCACTTCTCAACGGTCTACAATGGCAAGAACTATCTTGGAGTGATGGAAGACCTTATATTTGAAGGATTTGAACTTCCTTGAAATAATAATTAGAGAGTTCTTCAAAGTTTTGAAAGCTTTATTGAATATCTTACCTACCAACAAGAAGAAGAGTACAAGAGCATTTAAGTTAACCTTCAAGTCTTCACCAACTCTCATCTGAAGCTTGAAGCAATTTAGGAAGAAGCCACTAAAGCAATTAAAGCTCATTCAAGTGCATTCAAGTGGACTTCTATCAAGCTGCACCGGCAACTATCTGACTAATTGAGTTTGTCATTTTTGTTGCATTTATTTCAATTCGCTTTTGAATTGTTTGGGTTATTGGTGAGCCCGGTTGAAAAACCAAATAGGTTTTTGGTGAGTCTTGATTAAAAATCAAGTTGGGTTCTTGGTGATCCTGGTAAAACCAAGTTAGGTTCTTGGTGATCTTGTGAAAATCAAGTTGGGTTTCTTTGGTGAGCCTGTTCAAAATCAAAGGGTGTTGGGTTTTCTTTGGTGATCCCGTTAAAATTAAAGTGTAGAGGTTTTGGATTGTGATCCTGTAAAACAATCATACTATATTCGGATGTGAATATAGTGAAAATTCCAAGTGGTATCTTGGATAGTGGATGTAGGAGCTGGGTTGCTCCGAACCACTATAAATTTTATGTGTTTGTGTTGTGCTTATTTGACTTTATTTAGCTTCTAAAATTTATTATCTTGCCACAGCACCTAACACCTTCTAAGAGATTTTTAATTGCATATTATCCTGCATAATTTTTTAAATTTCTAATTCACCCCCCTCCTGGGTAGCCACCTGGGCAACAACTGGTATCAGAGCAGTATCTCTGAATATATTAGAGTAAAGATCTATGGCTCATCCAAGGAGTACGTCCTTAGTGGAAGGCCAATCAACTAATAGATCTCTACTCTTCACTGGCACAAATTATGCATACTGGAAAGCTAGAGTGAAAATTTATGTTCAAGCAGTTGATTTTCAGTTATGGAAGGTCATTCTAAAGGGTCTTTATATCTTCATGGTTAAAATTGATGGAGTGGATGTTCCAAAACCTGAAGAGGTTTTGGATTGGGACGAACATGATATGAAAATGGGTGAGTTAAATGCCAAAGCAATGAATCTGTTATATTGCTCTTTGGATAGTAATGAGTTTAATCAAATTTTTATTTGCTCCTTTGCAAAGAAAATTTGGGATAAACTTGAAGTGACCCTGTTGGGTTCGGGAACCAGTGCGGAAGCGTGGATTTCAAAAATTTTATGAAATCAGGTCCGAACCCTAATCCCAAAATCTCCTTATTAGCAATTAAAACTTATGACTACATGCATGTCCAAATTTAAACATAGTTTAGATACTAACCTCAGATCGCTATATCCAGTCTGATGTAGAAATAAACTCCAAATTGAGTAACCTTTTGAACACACCAGGCGTCCACTTGTCCGCCCTCCGATGGTGATCCACACGGGCAGATGATCAAGACAGTGACTCCTTAATTGGGTTCCTTCCAATCAAGTTCTACCCCAAGAACTTGATATATGGGCTATTGGCTAGGACTCCTCTAGCCAAACGGGGACTAAACCTTCTCTCTTACCCTTCTCCTAGTTTTTAGCAACTTTGGCCCCTTAAGACACTCTTGTCTTAAGAATAAGCCCTTGTCCTAAAATGAGACAAGGCTTGTCTTGGAGGGAGAAGAAAATTAAGACAAAAATTGTCTTAATGTAAGAAAGAAAGAAAAAGAGGCGCCTTCTTCCTTTACCGTCGGAGAGTTTCTCTCTCTGACTCTCCTTCTGTTCTGAGATTCGACAGAGCCTAGGCTCTGTAAAGGAATCAAAGAGGAAAGAGAGGAGGGGAAACAATCTTCTGGAGAGGGAGAAGGAAAGAGAAGCAAGGCTTCGCCGTAGAAAATCTGGAATGAAATTTTTACGGTGAAGCCTTCTTCTTAAATAGGCGACAGAGAGGCGCCTTCTCATCTGAAAACATCCTCTCACGTCCCTCTCTCCCTTCTCACGTCTTCTCTCTTTATCTCACGGCCCTTGGGATTAATCTCACGGCCTTTGGGATGGGAAGACGCGAAGAAGGATCGTGAAAAACACAGAAGGGCGCGCGCAGAAAGAAGAGTCGCGCCCCTTCGGTATTTTTTTCTTTTCTTTTTCATGGTAATTGTTATTTTTGAAGAGTCCACGCCTAGGTGGACTCTGATCCACGCCTCATCAGCCAAAAGACGCCGGTCCTTTTCTTTTTTTTTTCACGCAAAGACGCGACTTGGAGAGAGTCCACGCGCGCGTGGACTCTTCTCCTTGCGCGCGCGCGTGGGAAGAGAGAGGGAGGGGCTTAGGTGATGTGGGAAAGGGGTTTAGCCTCTTAGGTTAGCCCAATTGCTAGCCTACTGTTAGCCCAATGTTTTGAATCTTCAATTAGATTCAAACCGGAATGAATTTGGATCTAAAAAAGACCAAATCGGAACCCTAACTCGAATCCGATTCAAGTAGAAGCCATGGTTTGCAACACATGCTAGTGTGTTCATCTGCAAACGAGATTTAATTCCAAATTAAATCCTTGATTATCTGTCCTAAGTGTGTGACCCATTGGGTTCCATACCTAGCCAGCAGTGGGTCCGAGTGCAAGTTGACCTAATTTGATCAGAACTCATTCTAATCGATTTAGGTCAAATCGAGCTAACTCGAGTTAGACAATTAGGACTCCTCCTAATTAGTGATCCAATTTAAATCATTTAATTTGATCAACCCACAAGACAAGATTGACGTCTAGCAACGTATCATGTCTACCTGGAAGATATGAAAATTCTGGTGAAATTCCAAAACTACCCTTCAGTGGAAAGTTCCCGTACAATTCGATCCTTCAATCATCTTGCATCCCGAGTATAACTATGGATATGGAAACATGTCAAAACCAGCTTATACTCATTCCCAGCTCAGTCATACATTAATGATTCAATTAATTCGATATTAGAAATCATTTCTAATATCTGTACTTTGATCAAAGATTTCCTGAATCATCATCTGACCTAATTTGGCTGGATGCAATCTCCTCCTATTAGGAGTGATCAATTCCTTGTTGACCTACTCATTACCTTCATATACAATTCACCATACCCAGCATCAACCTCGTGCATGACCCAGTGTCATGATTGAGATTGAACCAAAGCATGGGTTCATGTACATAAGGTATTATGGCAGTCTCAGGTCATAGGACTACTTGTACAACTCCCACTATGTGAAACATCTATTGACATGCAGCTAAGGCTCCATTAGATGTTCTCAAACTGGATCTATTCAGTGAACTCATTCGCTAATGAGCACCCACATCCTTGTATTAGTGTCCCACACAAGTGACTGTGAGAGCAGTCACCCTTTTCAGCATACATAGGATGTGCCAGTCTAACCGGAAACCCTGATCCCTAACTCAGGGTTCCTATGACTAGGAATATTCTAGATTAGGGTTTTAAGGCCTTAGATCTCACTGGTATGATCTCATCATAGCCCTAGGACCATAGCCCTAATCTATGGGGTTCATCATATAATGACACAGCGAATGATGAAAAAAAATATTGCCTTTATTAACTTGTCAATTTACAATGGTCTGGGAGATACAAATATTGGCTTATAGGGCATAATCCTTTCAATCTCCCACTTGCACTAAAGCCAATCGCTCTTATTCTTTAACCCCATACTATCGAGGTGGCGATCAAACTCCCGCTGTGGTAGAGCCTTAGTGAACGGGTCTGCTATGTTGTTCTTTGTATCCACTCTATTGATGCAGACTTCTTGTCTCTCGATTATCTCTCGGACAAGATGGAAGCGTCTCAGAATGTGCTTGGACTTGTGATGGGCTCTCGGTTCCTTTGCTTGAGCAACTGCTCCAGTGTTATCACAATAGAGTGGCACCGGGTTCTCAATCTCAGGAACTACTCCCAACTCTGTGATGAATTTCTTCATCCAGACAGCTTCCTTGGCGGCTTCACTGACAGCTATGTACTCTGCCTCGGTAGTTGAGTCAGCTACAGTCTGCTGTTTAGTGCTCTTCCAACTTACTGCTCCACCATTCAAGGTAAAGACATACCCTGAAATGGATTTACTATCATCTGGGTCTGATTGAAAACTAGAGTCTGAATAGGCTTCTAGTTTAAGATCAGATCCTCCGTATATAAGAAAAATATCCTTAGTCCTTCTCAGGTACTTAAGAATATTTTTCACAGCTTTCCAGTGATCCTCTCCTGGATCAGCCTGAAATCTACTGGCTACACCCAAGGCATATGCCACATCAGGCCTGGTACATAACATAGCATACATAATCGACCCTATAGCCGAAGCATAAGGTATAGAATTCATTCTATTTCTTTCTTCAGGTGTCTTAGGAGACATCCTCTTAGAAAGACGTATGCCATGACCAATAGGTAAGTAACCTCTTTTACTTTCCTCCATGCTAAATCTCTTTAGCACCTGGTCAGTGTACCTAGACTGGGACAAGCCTAGCATCCTTCTTGATCTTTCTCTATAGATCTTTATACCCAGTATATAGGATGCTTCTCCCAAGTCTTTCATGGAAAACTGTTTCGATAACCACACTTTGACTGATTGTAACATTGGGATATCATTCCCAATAAGAAGTATATCATCAACATATAGAACTAAGAAAACTATGGCACTCCCACTAGTCTTCTTGTACACACAAGGTTCATCCTCATTTTTGAAAAAATCAAATTCTTTGACTGTTTTATCAAATCGGATGTTCCAACTCCTGGATGCTTGCTTTAATCCATAAATGGATTTCTTTAGCCTACATACCTGATTAGGTTTAGTCTCCAAGACAAAACCTTCTGGTTGTGACATATAAACCTCTTCCTCAAGGAAACCATTGAGGAATGCAGTTTTTACATCCATTTGCCAGATCTCATAATCATGATATGCTGCTATAGCAAGCATAATCCGAATAGATTTGAGCATGGCAACAGGGGAAAATGTTTCATCAAAATCTATTCCCTGTTTTTGTCTGAAACCCTTAGCCACCAATCTGGCTTTATAAGTTTCAACTTGGCCATCTGCCCCAATCTTCCTTTTATAGACCCATTTACACCCAATAGGGTTAATACCCTCTGGTGTATCAACCAAAGACCATACTTGGTTGACATACATGGAGTCCATCTCGGATCTCATGGCTTCCAGCCATTTGTCTGAGTCTCTACTCATGACTGCTTCCGTATAGGTTAGAGGCTCATCATTTTGAATGATTTGGGCTTCATTATTTCAATTATGAACCCATACCTCTCAGGTGCCTGTCGCACCCTATCAGACCTACGGATAGGAGTGTGTTCAGGTTCTATATTAACTATGTTGTTACTTGACTGAGAAGTGTCTATTTGTTGAATCTCATTAAGTTCGATATTTCTACCAGTGCCCTTTTGTAGGATAAATTCCTTTTCCATAAAAGTGGCATGCCTACTGACCAAAACTTTTTGTTCAGTAGGGTGGTAGAACACATATCCTATACTATCTCTAGGATATCCGATAAATAGACATTTGTCTGCTCTAGCATCTAGTTTATGTCCAAAATTTCTTTTTACATAGGCTGGACATCCCCATATCTTAATATACTTAAGATTGGGCTTCTTACTTCTCCATAATTCATATGGAGTGCTAGAGACAGTTTTAGATGGTACTCTATTCAAGATATAAGTTGCTGTTTCCAAAGCATATCCCCAGAAAGTAAAAGGTAACTCCGTGAAGCACATCATGGACCGTACCATATCCAATAAAGTACGATTCCTCCTTTCAGCAACACCATTTAATTGTGGTGTGTAAGGAGGAGTCCATTCAGAGATGATCCCCTTATCTTTAAGGTGATCAAGAAACTCAGTGGATAAGTACTCACCTCCTCTATCTGATCGGAGGATCTTTATACTTTTTCCTGTCTGTTTCTCTACCATACTTTGATACTCTAAAAATTTTTCAAAAGCATCGAACTTATGTTTCATTAGATACACAAATCCATACCTTGAAAAATCATCAGTAAATGTGATGAAGTATGAGTATCCACCATAGGCTTGAGTTGTCATAGGCCCACATACATCTGTGTGTATGAGTCCTAATAACTCTTTTGTCCTTTCTCCATGTCCACTAAATGGAGTCTTGGTCATCTTACCCATGAGACATGATTCACAAGTTCCTAATGACTCATAGTCATAAGGATCAAAGAAATTTTCTTTGTACAACTTGTTAATCCTAGTCTCACTAATATGTCCAAGTCGACAATGCCAAAGTAAGGTATTGTTAACATCATCTCTTTTCCGTTTGTTAGAAACATGAAAAATATTGTCATTAGTGGAAAGAGTTAAGAGACCATTGCATAATATGCCATAACATATAATTTCATTAGATAAAGAAATTGAGCAGCCACTGCTCATTACATTCATAGTATATCCTTGTTTAAGTAACAAGGGTACAGATATGATATTTCTAATGATTTTTGGCATATAGTAACAATTCCTTAGCTCCAAGATCTTCCCTGAAGGTAACTTCAAAACATAAGTCCCTACAGCTTCTGCTTGGATGGGGTCCCCTCCAGCACCGTAGAGCTCAAAGTTACCTTCCTTCAATACTTTAAGCCCCTGAAGTCCCTGCAATGATTTGCAGATGTTATGACCACAGGCGGTATCCAACACCCAAGTATTTGAAATGGAAGAATCCAATGACAAAATAGTATGAACTTCTTTCATACCTTTTGGTGCCTCTGATGCACCAGGCTTCACACTTGCAAGGTAAATCTTGCAGTTCCTTTTCCAATGACCCGGCTTGCCACAATGAAAGCAGGTCATCTGTCCGGAGGCCTTCTTTCCTTTCTTCTTCTTAATGCCCCCTTTGGGATTCATCCTCTTACTGGAACCCCTTTTGCCTGTCTTCTTCTTATCCACAAGAAGAACTGGAGCCTTATTTTTCTTTACATGGCTCTCTGCTGTTTTCAACATATTCAACAGCTCAGGCAAGGAAGAATTAAGTTTGTTCATATGGTAATTAAGAACAAACTGTGAAAATGGATTTAATGTACATGTCCGGTTCAGATTTCAGATCCTTGACCTATTTTACCCGTTTAATATATGGGTCTAAACAGGTCGGGTCAGTTTGGGTTATTAACCTGATTAATAAAATCCATTGCTGGGTTTTGGGCCTAGCCCATTAGTGGGAGCGCCTGCCGAGTGACGGTCCATGGTCCATCTCTTGATTCTCTTCGTCTTCCGATCCTCGCCTCTTCACGACTTCACCTCCTTCGCTCTTCGGTCTTCTCGACTTCTAGGGTTTGGCTGCCATTTTGGTTTCCTCGCGGCTCACCTCCATTCCACCTGGCCCCTCTCCTTCTTTCAGCTTCTGAGCATCTCCCATCCCCAATCTCTCGGTCATGGCGGTGCGCGGTGTGTGCCTTTTCCCGGCTCACTCTCCTTCGGGCTTCTGACTGCCTCCCGCCCTCGATCTCATGGCTGTGCACCTCGTCTCTACCCCCTCTCCTTCTTCGGGCTTCTCCCATCCCCGATTTCATGGCGGTGTACGGCGTGCACCTTTCTGTGATCCCATCTCCTTCTTCGAGCTTCTCCCACCTCCGATCTCACAACAGTGCATCATGCGCGGCGTGCGTCTCCCCTCGAGCCTCGGCCCCCTCTCCTTTTTCGGGCTTCTACTCCCTCTCACGGTGGTGCGCATCCCCTCGGCTCCCTCTCCTTCTTCAGGCTTCTTCCCTCTCTCACGGTGGTGCGCATCCCCCTGGCCGGGCTCCTCCCCTCTCGCACGGTAGTGCGCATCCCCCTGGCCCCTCTCCTTCTGAGCTTCTCTTACCCTGATCTTACGGTGGTCAGTGGTGCACGTCGTGTGCCTCCCGTCGGCCCCCTCTCTTTCGAGCTTCTCCCCCTATCTCACAGGCAATGAGGTAGTGAGCATCCCCTCTACAAGGCTGGACCCTCTCCTTCGGCATTCTCCCCTCCATCTCACGGTGGTGCGCATCCCTCTCTTTCCCTTCCCCTCTCCCCTTCTTAGATTTTTTCCTTTCTCTGTTTCCCTCGTGTTTGATGCAGTAACTATAGTTGGACACTTGGACTGTTAGAGTGCAAGTAGGTCTGAACTCTGAACTCTGAAGGTAATTTTTTGATATATTTTTTTAGATTAGCCTTGTGCAATTGTGCTCTGATCTGGATTGTAAGGTTTTCTTCTAATCTGGAGAATTGTAATTTTGTTTTGATACTTTTGTATCGAATTTTTTTGCTGGTCATGATCTATGATTTATGATCTTATTATTATTGGTAGTTCTTTTGTTATGTAGATCTACCTGTTTTGTTATGTGTTGCTTCTGTTTTTATTTTAAACAAGTTAAATGGGTTGGGTTGGGTTGGGTTAATAGTCTATCTACATAGTAAACAGGTTAAACGGGTTGGGTTAGGTCGGGTTGTATTATTAGGTTATTTATTCATTAAACAGGTTAAACAGGTTGGGTTGAGTGGGTTAGCAGGTTACCTATTTAATAAATGGGTTAAACAAGTTGGGTCGGGTAACCTATTTATTAAATAGCTCAGGTTCATGTTTTAAATTATACATGTTTAATAAATAGGTCGGGTTTAGGTTGAGACTTTTCTGACCCGACCCGAATATGACCTGACCCGTATATACCCGACCCGATCCGATTGCCATCCCTGGGGGGCGTACCTGGATAGGGCTGGCTTTTCATTCACATTAAAAGTTTGAAAAAGTCATAGGAACGTCTCACCTCCTCAATTTTAAATCAATTTTATATACATTCCTTTTAGTTTAAAAAATCTTAATTAAATCTTTCAATTTAGTATGGTATTTCAATGTAATTTTTTCATCTATTTCTGTATTAATAAAATTCTATCATATGATCCTTACATAATATTTTAATTTTATGAAATATTAAAATTCTTTTTATTTTTAGTTGGAATAAAAATTATCAAAATAAAAGACATGTTAAAGAGTTCAAGAAGATGGGTGAGAGGAGTGAAAGGATGAGGAGGCCGCCCAAGACATTGATAGGCAACTTTTCAGGATGAGAAGGGAGGCACAAGAGGGAGCCGATGGACAAGGTCCAGTTAGGCCATGGTGGTGAAAAGGAAAGGGGCTGACGGGCGCTAATGGGAGGGAGGCAAGGGTGGAGCTGGTACGATTGCTCTTTAACAATCAGTAGGTGAGACGGCGCTTCTTTCCAAGGCTCTGGTTTGTGTATGAGAGACAATCAACAGAGGAAACGATCAGACAACATCAAGTGCTTCATGCCATATGGCTTTATTCCACTACGGTGATGATGTACTCGAGTCTCTCAGATAGTGTTTAAATGCCCTATTCTTGGCTAGAATATGATATTATTCCATGTTATTTTTCCAAACAGGCATAAAAAAATTGGTAGGCCCTAACAGAATCGGTATTCCAGTCAATGTGCGATATTTTGGGATTGGTATTCCATGGTCTCCCATGGAATAGGCGTATTCGCGGTTTCCTTATTCCAACGGCATGGCTGGGAAAATTTTTATTCCAAAATCCTCTCTTCGATTTTCCATCTTCGACCCGATCCCTTCTTTCCCCGAGTCCAGGGTTTCAGAAAATCGCCTGAGATCTCCAATCGAAAGGCTCCGTCTCTGCATCTACTTCGTCTTCTGGAAATGTAACTTTCAACTAGAGTTGCATGGTTTCTGATTCCCCCATTTCCCTTCTCTTCCCTTTCTCTCTCTAAGCATCTCTCTCTGCCTCTCCTCGCCATTGCTAAAGGTAATGTTTGGTTTCGGGGGAGAAGGAAGGTGCAGAGGGGGCTCGGAGGAAGAAACAAAGAAGCCTCCTTTGCATTTTAAAAACCTACATCTCTTGCAATTCCTGCGCTCTCTCTTAGGCTTCCATGTGTATCCAAGCTCCGACACCGTAGAGCTAAGGCTACAGAGTCTGAAGTTACTGAGAGTGATTGATCTAGGAGGGGTGCCACTCTGAGAACTTCCCATGGAGATCAAAAGCATGATCCATTTGAGATATTAATTTGGGCCTAAGAGAGACCCAGGTGACAGATTCCACCATCCATAAGAGAACTTTGCTGTCTACAAACTCTTGATGTAAGGCACACTCATGTTAATTATTTTCCTACTGCATTTTGGAAGATTCGTTCACTAAGGCATGTATTCTTTCACTAGGCATGTCCGATCCCGAATGCACGAAAGATCTGTACTGCAATGTTGACCCCATAAGTGATTTTGATGATAACCAAACATTGGAGCATGTACATTTATTTCTAACAACTCTTCACGTATTTTACAAGTTTTTGTAGGATGGTTTATTTGTTCAAACTTCAACTCCTACATCTTTGTTTCTTGCTTGAGTTGTGTTGTAATTTGATTCTGTAAAGAATAACCCAATGAAAAAGCTAAGAAAAAAATCATGTAAAAGGGTTACTTCTGCTTGTGTGTGCCTTAAATTATTTTGAGTTGGTGTGCATGAAAAATGTAAGAGTGTTGGTGAGAGTTTTCTTTAAGTTCAATTATAAAAATCTTGAAGAAGTTACTCGAGCCGACCCAGCATGTTGAAGAGCCGACTCCACTTCATTGCACGCAGCAAGGATTCTGGTATGCTATAATCTGAGCCGACTAGAAGGTAACCGAGCCGACTCGAGTGAATCCGAGTCGATTGGAATATGTCTAAGCCGACTCTTCCAGAGTCTAGTTTTTAAAGATTTCTGAGAACAGCCAGGCGAGCCGACCAGAACCAGAAAGAGCCGACTCTGCTATACCTAATCTTGAAGACCTGAGAAAGTGAGCCGACCTGAACTGCATCGAGCCGACTCTTCCAGAGTGATTATTTCAGAACCTAAGAAGAAGAGCCGATCCAAGCTGAAAAGAGCCGACTCCTTGAGTTCAAGTATTTCAAAGATATAAGTTTGAGCCGACCCGAGCTATCAAGAGCCGACTCGTCCAGAGTGAAGTTTTACATCCTGAGACAAAGAGCCGACTGCAATGAAGATTTGGCGACTCGACTTATCGACTCGAAAGATCTAAGTCGACTCAAAGGAATCCAAGCCGACTCGAGTATCACTTTCAGGTATCCAACGGCTAGTTTCAGAATTTCTTTTTGAATGCCAAAAAGTGCTCCAACGGTCACAAATCACTTCTCAACGGTTTACAATGGCAAGAACTATCTTGGAGTGATGGAAGACCTTATATTTGAAGGATTTGAACTTCCTTGAAATAATAATTAGAGAGTTCTTCAAAGTTTTGAAAGCTTTATTGAATATCTTACCTACCAACAAGAAGAAGAGTACAAGAGCATTTAAGTTAACCTTCAAGTCTTCACCAACTCTCATCTGAAGCTTGAAGCAATTTAGGAAGAAGCCACTAAAGCAATTAAAGCTCATTCAAGTGCATTCAAGTGGACTTCTATCAAGCTGCACCGGCAACTATCTGACTAATTGAGTTTGTCATTTTTGTTGCATTTATTTCAATTCGCTTTTGAATTGTTTGGGTTATTGGTGAGCCCGGTTGAAAAACCAAATAGGTTTTTGGTGAGCCTTGATTAAAAATCAAGTTGGGTTCTTGGTGATCCTGGTAAAACCAAGTTAGGTTCTTGGTGATCTTGTGAAAATCAAGTTGGGTTTCTTTGGTGAGCCTGTTCAAAATCAAAGGGTGTTGGGTTTTCTTTGGTGATCCCGTTAAAATTAAAGTGTAGAGGTTTTGGATTGTGATCCTATAAAACAATCATACTATATTCGGATGTGAATATAGTGAAAATTCCAAGTGGTATCTTGGATAGTGGATGTAGGAGCTGGGTTGCTCCGAACCACTATAAATTTTATGTGTTTGTGTTGTGCTTATTTGACTTTATTTAGCTTCTAAAATTTATTATCTTGCCACAGCACCTAACACCTTCTAAGAGATTTTTAATTGCATATTATCCTGCATAATTTTTTAAATTTCTAATTCACCCCCCTCCTGGGTAGCCACCTGGGCAACAACTGGTATCAGAGCAGTATCTCTGAATATATTAGAGTAAAGATCTATGGCTCATCCAAGGAGTACGTCCTTAGTGGAAGGCCAATCAACTAATAGATCTCTACTCTTCACTGGCACAAATTATGCATACTGGAAAGCTAGAGTGAAAATTTATGTTCAAGCAGTTGATTTTCAGTTATGGAAGGTCATTCTAAAGGGTCTTTATATCTTCATGGTTAAAATTGATGGAGTGGATGTTCCAAAACCTGAAGAGGTTTTGGATTGGGACGAACATGATATGAAAATGGGTGAGTTAAATGCCAAAGCAATGAATCTGTTATATTGCTCTTTGGATAGTAATGAGTTTAATCAAATTTTTATTTGCTCCTTTGCAAAGAAAATTTGGGATAAACTTGAAGTGACCCTGTTGGGTTCGGGAACCAGTGCGGAAGCGTGGATTTCAAAAATTTTATGAAATCAGGTCCGAACCCTAATCCCAAAATCTCCTTATTAGCAATTAAAACTTATGACTACATGCATGTCCAAATTTAAACATAGTTTAGATACTAACCTCAGATCGCTATATCCAGTCTGATGTAGAAATAAACTCCAAATTGAGTAACCTTTTGAACACACCAGGCATCCACTTGTCCGCCCTCCGATGGTGATCCACACGGGCAGATGATCAAGACAGTGACTCCTTAATTGGGTTCCTTCCAATCAAGTTCTACCCCAAGAACTTGATATATGGGCTATTGGCTAGGACTCCTCTAGCCAAACGGGGACTAAACCTTCTCTCTTACCCTTCTCCTAGTTTTTAGCAACTTTGGCCCTTAAGACACTCTTGTCTTAAGAATAAGCCCTTGTCCTAAAATGAGACAAGGCTTGTCTTGGAGGGAGAAGAAAATTAAGACAAAAATTGTCTTAATGTAAGAAAGAAAGAAAAAGAGGCGCCTTCTTCCTTTACCGTCGGAGAATTTCTCTCTCTGACTCTCCTTCTGTTCTGAGATTCGACAGAGCCTAGGCTCTGTAAAGGAATCAAAGAGGAAAGAGAGGAGGGGGAAACAATCTTCTAGAGAGGGAGAAGGAAAGAGAAGCAAGGCTTCGCCGTAGAAAATCTGGAATGAAATTTTTACGGTGAAGCCTTCTTCTTAAATAGGCGACAGAGAGGCGCCTTCTCATCTGAAAACATCCTCTCACGTCCCTCTCTCCCTTCTCACGTCTTCTCTCTTTATCTCACGGCCCTTGGGATTAATCTCACGGCCTTTGGGATGGGAAGACGCGAAGAAGGATCGTGAAAAACACAGAAGGGCGCGCGCAGAAAGAAGAGTCGCGCCCCTTCGGTATTTTTTTCTTTTCTTTTTCATGGTAATTGTTATTTTTGAAGAGTCCACGCCTAGGTGGACTCTGATCCACGCCTCATCAGCCAAAAGACGCCGGTCCTTTTCTTTTTTTTTTCACGCAAAGACGCGACTTGGAGAGAGTCCACGCGCGCGTGGACTCTTCTCCTTGCGCGCGCGCGTGGGAAGAGAGGGGGAGGGGCTTAGGTGATGTGGGAAAGGGGTTTAGCCTCTTAGGTTAGCCCAATTGCTAGCCTACTGTTAGCCCAATGTTTTGAATCTTCAATTAGATTCAAACCGGAATGAATTTGGATCTAAAAAAGACCAAATCGGAACCCTAACTCGAATCCGATTCAAGTAGAAGCCATGGTTTGCAACACATGCTAGTGTGTTCATCTGCAAACGAGATTTAATTCCAAATTAAATCCTTGATTATCTGTCCTAAGTGTGTGACCCATTGGGTTCCATACCTAGCCAGCAGTGGGTCCGAGTGCAAGTTGACCTAATTTGATCAGAACTCATTCTAATCGATTTAGGTCAAATCGAGCTAACTCGAGTTAGACAATTAGGACTCCTCCTAATTAGTGATCCAATTTAAATCATTTAATTTGATCAACCCACAAGACAAGATTGACGTCTAGCAACGTATCATGTCTACCCGGAAGATATGAAAATTCTGGTGAAATTCCAAAACTACCCTTCAGTGGAAAGTTCCCCTACAATTCGATCCTTCAATCATCTTGCATCCCGAGTATAACTATGGATATGGAAACATGTCAAAACCAGCTTATACTCATTCCCAGCTCAGTCATACATTAATGATTCAATTAATTCGATATTAGAAATCATTTCTAATATCTGTACTTTGATCAAAGATTTCCTGAATCATCATCTGACCTAATTTGGCTGGATGCAATCTCCTCCTATTAGGAGTGATCAATTCCTTGTTGACCTACTCATTACCTTCATATACAATTCACCATACCCAGCATCAACCTCGTGCATGACCCAGTGTCATGATTGAGATTGAACCAAAGCATGGGTTCATGTACATAAGGTATTATGGCAGTCTCAGGTCATAGGACTACTTGTACAACTCCCACTATGTGAAACATCTATTGACATGCAGCTAAGGCTCCATTAGATGTTCTCAAACTGGATCTATTCAGTGAACTCATTCGCTAATGAGCACCCACATCCTTGTATTAGTGTCCCACACAAGTGACTGTGAGAGCAGTCACCCTTTTCAGCATACATAGGATGTGCCAGTCTAACCGGAAACCCTGATCCCTAACTCAGGGTTCCTATGACTAGGAATATTCTAGATTAGGGTTTTAAGGCCTTAGATCTCACTGGTATGATCTCATCATAGCCCTAGGACCATAGCCCTAATCTATGGGTTCATCATATAATGACACAGCGAATGATGAAAAAAAATATTGCCTTTATTAACTTGTCAATTTACAATGGTCTGGGAGATACAAATATTGGCTTATAGGGCATAATCCTTTCAATCTCCCACTTGCACTGAAGCCAATCGCTCTTATTCTTTAACCCCATACTATCGAGGTGGCGATCAAACTCCCGCTGTGGTAGAGCCTTAGTGAACGGGTCTGCTATGTTGTTCTTTGTATCCACTCTATTGATGCAGACTTCTTGTCTCTCGATTATCTCTCGGACAAGATGGAAGCGTCTCAGAATGTGCTTGGACTTGTGATGGGCTCTCGGTTCCTTTGCTTGAGCAACTGCTCCAGTGTTATCACAATAGAGTGGCACCGGGTTCTCAATCTCAGGAACTACTCCCAACTCTGTGATGAATTTCTTCATCCAGACAGCTTCCTTGGCGGCTTCACTGACAGCTATGTACTCTGCCTCGGTAGTTGAGTCAGCTACAGTCTGCTGTTTAGTGCTCTTCCAACTTACTGCTCCACCATTCAAGGTAAAGACATACCCTGAAATGGATTTACTATCATCTGGGTCTGATTGAAAACTAGAATCTGAATAGGCTTCTAGTTTAAGATCAGATCCTCCGTATATAAGAAAAATATCCTTAGTCCTTCTCAGGTACTTAAGAATATTTTTCACAGCCTTCCAGTGATCCTCTCCTAGATCAGCCTGAAATCTACTGGCTACACCCAAGGCATATGTCACATCAGGCCTGGTACATAACATAGCATACATAATCGACCCTATAGCCGAAGCATAAGGTATAGAATTCATTCTATTTCTTTCTTCAGGTGTCTTAGGAGACATCCTCTTAGAAAGACGTATGCCATGACCAATAGGTAAGTAACCTCTTTTACTTTCCTCCATGCTAAATCTCTTTAGCACCTGGTCAATGTACCTAGACTGGGACAAGCCTAGCATCCTTCTTGATCTTTCTCTATAGATCTTTATACCCAGTATATAGGATGCTTCTCCCAAGTCTTTCATGGAAAACTGTTTCGATAACCACACTTTGACTGATTGTAACATTGGGATATCATTCCCAATAAGAAGTATATCATCAACATATAGAACTAAGAAAACTATGGCACTCCCACTAGTCTTCTTGTACACACAAGGTTCATCCTCATTTTTGAAAAAATCAAATTCTTTGACTGTTTTATCAAATCGGATGTTCCAACTCCTGGATGCTTGCTTTAATCCATAAATGGATTTCTTTAGCCTACATACCTGATTAGGTTTAGTCTCCAAGACAAAACCTTCTGGTTGTGACATATAAACCTCTTCCTCAAGGAAACCATTGAGGAATGCAGTTTTTACATCCATTTGCCAGATCTCATAATCATGATATGCTGCTATAGCAAGCATAATCCGAATAGATTTGAGCATGGCAACAGGGGAAAATGTTTCATCGTAATCTATTCCCTATTTTTGTCTGAAACCCTTAGCCATCAATCTGGCTTTATAAGTTTCAACTTGGCCATCTGCCCCAATCTTCCTTTTATAGACCCATTTACACCCAATAGGGTTAATACCCTCTGGTGTATCAACCAAAGACCATACTTGGTTGACATACATGGAGTCCATCTCGGATCTCATGGCTTCCCGCCATTTGTCTGAGTCTCTACTCATGACTGCTTCCGTATAGGTTAGAGGCTCATCATTTTGAATGATTTGGGCTTCATTATTTTCAATTATGAACCCATACCTCTTAGGTGCCTGTCGCACCCTATCAGACCTACGGATAGGAGTGTGTTTAGGTTCTATATTAACTATGTTGTTACTTGACTGAGAAGTGTCTATTTGTTGAATCTCATTAAGTTCGATATTTCTACCAGTGCCCTTTTGTAGGATAAATTCCTTTTCCATAAAAGTGGCATGCCTACTGACCAAAACTTTTTGTTCAGTAGGGTGGTAGAACACATATCCTATACTATCTCTAGGATATCCGATAAATAGACATTTGTCTGCTCTAGCATCTAGTTTATGTCCAAAATTTCTTTTTACATAGGCTGGACATCCCCATATCTTAATATACTTAAGATTGGGCTTCTTACTTCTCCATAATTCATATGGAGTGCTAGAGACAGTTTTAGATGGTACTCTATTCAAGATATAAGTTGCTGTTTCCAAAGCATATCCCCAGAAAGTAAAAGGTAACTCCGTGAAGCACATCATGGACCGTACCATATCCAATAAAGTACGATTCCTCCTTTCAGCAACACCATTTAATTGTGGTGTGTAAGGAGGAGTCCATTCAGAGATGATCCCCTTATCTTTAAGGTGATCAAGAAACTCAGTGGATAAGTACTCACCTCCTCTATCTGATCGGAGGATCTTTATACTTTTTCCTGTCTGTTTCTCTACCATACTTTGATACTCTAAAAATTTTTCAAAAGCATCGAACTTATGTTTCATTAGATACACAAATCCATACCTTGAAAAATCATCAGTAAATGTGATGAAGTATGAGTATCCACCATAGGCTTGAGTTGTCATAGGCCCACATACATCTGTGTGTATGAGTCCTAATAACTCTTTTGTCCTTTCTCCATGTCCACTAATGGAGTCTTGGTCATCTTACCCATGAGACATGATTCACAAGTTTCTAATGACTCATAGTCATAAGGATCAAAGAAATTTTCTTTGTACAACTTGTTAATCCTAGTCTCACTAATATGTCCAAGTCGACAATGCCAAAGTAAGGTATTGTTAACATCATCTCTTTTCCGTTTGTTAGAAACATGAAAAATATTGTCATTAGTGGAAAGAGTTAAGAGACCATTGCATAATATGCCATAACATATAATTTCATTAGATAAAGAAATTGAGCAGCCACTGCTCATTACATTCATAGTATATCCTTGTTTAAGTAACAAGGGTACAGATATGATATTTCTAATGATTTTTGGTATATAGTAACAATTCCTTAGCTCCAAGATCTTCCCTGAAGGTAACTTCAAAACATAAGTCCCTACAGCTTCTGCTTGGATGGGGTCCCCTCCAGCACCGTAGAGCTCAAAGTTACCTTCCTTCAATACTTTAAGCCCCTGAAGTCCCTGCAATGATTTGCAGATGTTATGACCACAGGCGGTATCCAACACCCAAGTATTTGAAATGGAAGAATCCAATGACAAAATAGTATGAACTTCTTTCATACCTTTTGGTGCCTCTGATGCACCAGGCTTCACACTTGCAAGGTAAATCTTGCAGTTCCTTTTCCAATGACCCGGCTTGCCACAATGAAAGCAGGTCATCTGTCCGGAGGCCTTCTTTCCTTTCTTCTTCTTAATGCCCCCTTTGGGATTCATCCTCTTACTGGAACCCCTTTTGCCTGTCTTCTTCTTATCCACAAGAAGAACTGGAGCCTTATTTTTCTTTACATGGCTCTCTGCTGTTTTCAACATATTCAACAGCTCAGGCAAGGAAGAATTAAGTTTGTTCATATGGTAATTAAGAACAAACTGTGAAAATGACTCTGGGAGTGATTGCAAGATCAAGTCTTGATTCAACTCCCCATCCATTACAAAACCTAATTGACCTAATCGAGTGATTAGATCAATTATCTTTAATACATGGTCTTGTACTGATGTACCTTCTGTCATCCTTGCACGGAATAACTGCTTAGATATTTCATATCTAGCAGTTCTTCTGTGTTCTCCATAAAGCTCTTTTAAATTTAGCAGTATGGAGTTAGTATCCATGCTATCATGCTGCCTCTGCAACTCGTTAGTCATAGAGGCAAGCATAACACATTTGACAGTAAGTGAGTCATTTTGCCACATATTATATGTGGTCTTCTCCTCTTGCGAGGCATCTTCCCTTGGTGGTTCCAAAATTGGGGTATCAAGAATATAGGAAATTCTTTCTTGACTGAGTACTATTTTCAAATTTCTCAGCCAATCAACATAATTAGGCCCAGTCAATTTGTTGGCATCTAAAATACTACGGAGTGAGAGTGAAGAGGCCATTTATCTACATTTAAACAAAGAACGAAAACATAAGCAAACAACCATGAAATGACAATACATAATTAAATTAGGACTTTAATTTAATTATGACTCCCACTATTTTATCGAGCATCATGACCCTCTATACGATGATCGAGAAAACCTTAATTGATCTTTCTTAGTGGGGTTGAGATCCCAATCCCTTATAAAAGACCTTGTGTGTACACAACAAATCTTATATAAGTTCATAGGTAGGAAAACTCTTTCCAATTGTAACCTGTACAATTCTCAACTTATCTCGGCCTCTAAAATATTAATAGCCTTGTGTATACACAACAAACTATAATATTTTAGTTAAGTAAGACCCTTCATAGCCATATAGTCATGACTTTAATAGTAATACCCTTGTGTGTACACAACAAAATATTACTTTAAATCATGCCATAAACAAATAATTGTATTAGGCCAAAAATTGTGTTAGTCACCATATTAGGTCTTGTGTGTACACAACAAACCTAGTATAGATCGTAACACAATGATGACCTATCATGAAGGAAGGCCAATAATAGTATTTTAACACCAAGCATGTTAGTCAAGAATTAAATCAATCAGATCGGCCAGGCTAGTGGAAGAGATGTGGGGGTCCCCCCGTTGCTTTCCTAGACACTAATTTAAAATTGGCCAGGTCAGTCAACGGAACCAATTAAAAACCACGATTCCCTTTACCTTCCCAGAACCACCTTTCTAGACACCGAAATGACTAATTATCCATCATGACTAATAATGCTTATCGGTTAATTATACTACCACTTAATATAATTTTAAGAGGGGTTCATGCAATGCCAGCACATTCAATTAAAAGCTATCACATATATTAATACATGCTTTAAACTAAGCAAATATGTGAAATGTGTGCCATCATACTAGGACAACCATTTACCACATAATGGATACACCATTATGCCAGGGCAACCTTATTTCAGTATGATGGCTCCAGGGCTAATCATATCTCTAAGACAATTAGGGTTTCAGTGGAAAACCCTAACTGGTGGCAATCATCAAACTCATGTTCAATCAAAGACATGCATTGTGCATCAATATAAAAACTTTAACATGATACTACATCATGAATTGAACTGCATAAGTTTTAATCCTAATAAGGATGCTCTGATACCACTGTTGGGTTCGGGAACCAGTGCGGAAGCGTGGATTTCAAAAATTTTATGAAATCAGGTCCGAACCCTAGTCCCAAAATCTCCTTATTAGCAATTAAAACTTATGACTACATGCATGTCCAAATTTAAACATAGTTTAGATACTAACCTCAGATCGCTATATCCAGTCTGATGTAGAAATAAACTCCAAATTGAGTAACCTTTTGAACACACCAGGCGTCCACTTGTCCGCCCTCCGATGGTGATCCACACGGGCAGATGATCAAGACAGTGACTCCTTAATTGGGTTCCTTCCAATCAAGTTCTACCCCAAGAACTTGATATATGGGCTATTGGCTAGGACTCCTCTAGCCAAACGGGGACTAAACCTTCTCTCTTACCCTTCTCCTAGTTTTTAGCAACTTTGGCCCCTTAAGACACTCTTGTCTTAAGAATAAGCCCTTGTCCTAAAATGAGACAAGGCTTGTCTTGGAGGGAGAAGAAAATTAAGACAAAAATTGTCTTAATGTAAGAAAGAAAGAAAAAGAGGCGCCTTCTTCCTTTACCGTCGGAGAGTTTCTCTCTCTGACTCTCCTTCTGTTCTGAGATTCGACAGAGCCTAGGCTCTGTAAAGGAATCAAAGAGGAAAGAGAGGAGGGGGAAACAATCTTCTGGAGAGGGAGAAGGAAAGAGAAGCAAGGCTTCGCCGTAGAAAATCTGGAATGAAATTTTTACGGTGAAGCCTTCTTCTTAAATAGGCGACAGAGAGGCGCCTTCTCATCTGAAAACATCCTCTCACGTCCCTCTCTCCCTTCTCACGTCTTCTCTCTTTATCTCACGGCCCTTGGGATTAATCTCACGGCCTTTGGGATGGGAAGACGCGAAGAAGGATCGTGAAAAACACAGAAGGGCGCGCGCAGAAAGAAGAGTCGCGCCCCTTCGGTGTTTTTTTCTTTTCTTTTTCACGGTAATTGTTATTTTTGAAGAGTCCACGCCTAGGTGGACTCTGATCCACGCCTCATCAGCCAAAAGACGCCGATCCTTTTCTTTTTTTTTTCACGCAAAAATGCGACTAGGAGAGAGTCCACGCGCGCGTGGACTCTTCTCCTTGCGCGCGTGCGTGGGAAGAGAGGGGGAGGGGCTTAGGCGATGTGGGAAAGGGGTTTAGCCTCTTAGGTTAGCCCAATTGCTAGCCTACTGTTAGCCCAATGTTTTGAATCTTCAATTAGATTCAAACCGGAATGAATTTGGATCTAAAAAAGACCAAATCGGAACCCTAACTCGAATCCGATTCAAGTAGAAGCCATGGTTTGCAACACATGCTAGTGTGTTCATCTGCAAACGAGATTTAATTCCAAATTAAATCCTTGATTATCTGTCCTAAGTGTGTGACCCATTGGGTTCCATACCTAGCCAGCAGTGGGTCCGAGTACAAGTTGACCTAATTTGATCAGAACTCATTCTAATCGATTTAGGTCAAATCGAGCTAACTCGAGTTAGACAATTAGGACTCCTCCTAATTAGTGATCCAATTTAAATCATTTAATTTGATCAACCCACAAGACAAGATTGACGTCTAGCAACGTATCATGTCTACCCGGAAGATATGGAAATTCTGGTGAAATTCCAAAACTACCCTTCAGTGGAAAGTTCCCGTACAATTCGATCCTTCAATCATCTTGCATCCCGAGTATAACTATGGATATGGAAACATGTCAAAACCAGCTTATACTCATTCCCAGCTCAGTCATACATTAATGATTCAATTAATTCAATATTAGAAATCATTTCTAATATCTGTACTTTGATCAAAGATTTCCTGAATCATCATCTGACCTAATTTGGCTGGATGCAATCTCCTCCTATTAGGAGTGATCAATTCCTTGTTGACCTACTCATTACCTTCATATACAATTCACCATACCCAGCATCAACCTCGTGCATGACCCAGTGTCATGATTGAGATTGAACCAAAGCATGGGTTCATGTACATAAGGTATTATGGCAGTCTCAGGTCATAGGACTACTTGTACAACTCCCACTATGTGAAACATCTATTGACATGCAGCTAAGGCTCCATTAGATGTTCTCAAACTGGATCTATTCAGTGAACTCATTCGCTAATGAGCACCCACATCCTTGTATTAGTGTCCCACACAAGTGACTGTGAGAGCAGTCACCCTTTTCTGCATACATAGGATATGCCAGTCTAACCGGAAACCCTGATCCCTAACTCAGGGTTCCTATGACTAGGAATATTCTAGATTAGGGTTTTAAGGCCTTAGATCTCACTGGTATGATCTCATCATAGCCCTAGGACCATAGCCCTAATCTATGGGGTTCATCATATAATGACACAGCGAATGATGAAAAAAAATATTGCCTTTATTAACTTGTCAATTTACAATGGTCTGGGAGATACAAATATTGGCTTATAGGGCATAATCCTTTCAGACCCATGAAGGAACTTCTTAAGTGAAGTCTTCTAAAATTAATCTTCTTATATATAGTTACGAATTATTCAAAATGGAACCAAATGAAATAATTTCTGCCATGTTCTCATGGTTCACTGATATTATTAACGGATTAAAAAGTCTTGGCAGGGTATATTCTAATGCAGATCTTGTATAGAAGATTCTAAGATCTCTTCCAAACAAATGGGATCCGAAAGTGACTGCCATCCAGGAAGCAAAACATTTGAATACCTTATTGCTGGATGAACTGCTAGGATCTCTCATCACTCATGAACTGACCATGTAACACTGAGCTGAAGATGAACAAAAGAAGAAGAAATCTATTACCTTCAAAGCTGCTATGGATTCTAGAAAGGATGAAGAATCGGAAGAAGAATGCTCCTCTACTGAAAGCGACATGGAAGACGAAGATGCCATGGTCATTAGGAAATTCAGAAGGTTCTTGGGAAGATGAAAAAGAAGAAATTTTAGAAAATTCCATAAGAACAAAGAATTCAATAAGGAGAAGGACAAGGAAAAGGAGAAAGAAAAAGAAGTTCCCACTTGTTATGAATGCAAAAACCAGGGCACATCCGACCAGATTGTCCATTACTGAAAAAGGGATTTAAGAAAAAGAAAAAAAAAGATATGGTAGCGACGTGGAGTGACAGTGAAGCGTCCTCATCTACTAAAGAAGAAAAGACCACGAAATCTGCGAATCTATGTCTGATGGGTCTTGAAAATGAGGTATCATCCCTGAGCTTCAAACTGAATTTACATCTGATGAATGGAATTCTGCATTTCATGATTTACTTGTTGAATTCAAGAAAGCTGGGGTTAAAATCAAATCCTTGAAGAAACAAAATGATGTTTTATTAAATAACAAGGATGAGATTTCTGAAAAGAATAACATTTTGCAAAAAGAACTGAATATCTTTTCTGATAATGTTATTTCTTTGAAAAATGAAAAGAATATTTTAAATGAGACAAATAAGATTTTAGTTGCCGAAAATGATAATTTGAAAAAAGAGGTTGAAAAGCTTAAGCCCTTAGTAGAAAAACTTACTCTGAGTTCTAACAAACTTAAGCTAATCTTGAAAGAACAAAGAGATTCAAAAAGCAAAGCTGGAATTGGATTTATTACCTTAAATGCTAAAGGAATTTCAGCAACAAAATTTGTATCTTCAAAAGCTTCAGCTTCAAATACTAAATTTCAAAAGGCTTTTCCATCGAATTCTATTTCAAATGGCTTGAAGTATGTACCTAAGAATTCTGTTCAAAAATCCTTCAAACCAAATATATTTATTTCTGCATCTTTTAAAGCTTCCAAGCATGCATCATTTAAAATGATAAAATTATTTATTATGCATGTCACAGATTTAGGCATAAATCTCATCAATGCAATTCTTTGAAAAATTTCATAATCGGTGCATTGAAATATAGAACTGTTTGGGTTCTAAAGGGAACCAATTTTACTAACCCGAAAGGATCCAAGTTAGCTTGGGTACCTAAAATCACTCCTTGACTGTTTTGCAGGAATGTCTTGCTGCCCACAAATCAAAGAAAAGATGGTATCTTGATAGTGGCTGTTCAAGGCATATGATGGGTGACAAAGATCAGTTCATCACCCTATAAATGAAATAATGAGGATTGGTTACTTTTGGAGATAATGGCAAGGAAAAAATAATTGAAATTAGTAAGATCAAAATAACCTCCTGTACTTTTATTGAAGATGTGCTGCTAGTAGATAAATTGAAACATAATTTATTGAGCATTAGTCAACTTTCTGATAAAGGCTTTAAGGTTATCTTTGAATCTTCTATATGTATAGTAACTAACTCTCTTGATTCTAGCAACAAATTCATTGGTCATAGACTTGGAAATATCTATGTGATAGATCTTAATGATCTAGCCATGACTAGTAGTTCCAATCTAGTAGCAATGAATGCTAAGACCATGGAGTCATGTTTATTATGGCATAGACGATTAGGTCATGCTAGCAGGCAAACAATTACCAAATTAATTTCTAAGAATCTAGTTAGAGGTTTGCCACACTTTAAAGTTGATCTTGACTATGTATGTGATGCTTGTCAATTAGGCAAACAAACTAGGAGGAATTTTAAATCAAAAAATATTATTTCAACAACTAGACCCCTTGAGCTACTTCACATGGACTTATTTGAACCAACTAGGACCACGAGCCTGGGAGGTATGAAATATGGCCTTGTGATTGTAGATGACTTTTCTAGATTCACATGGATGTTATTCATTACACATAAAGATGAAACCTTTGATCAAATGAAAAAAATCTTTTTGTTATTTCTATAAGAAGTGATCATGGAACTGAATTTCAAAATCAATTTTTTGATGAATACTGCACTGAGCACGGCATTGATCATAACTTCTCTGCTCCTAGAACATCACAACAAAATGGTGTTGTAGAGAGGAAGAATAGGACTTTGGAAGAAATGGCCCGAACTATGTTATGTGAAGGTTATCTTCCAAGGTACTTTTGGGCAGAAGTAGTGAACATTGCCTTTTATATATTAAACCAAGTTTTAAAATGACCAATTTCAAAGAAAACTCCCTATAAGCTTTGGAATGGAAGAAAACTGAATATTAACTATTTTTATGTTTTTGGGTGTAAATGCTTTGTATTAAATAATAGTAAAGATAACATAGGAAAGTTTGATGCAAAATCTGATGAATCTATATTCCTTGGTTATTCACTACATAGCAAAGTATATATAGTGTTTAATAAGATGACTCTCACTGTTGAAGAGTCAATTCATGTTGTTTTTGATGAAGCTAATCCCTCACCATCTAGAAAAGATGAGTGCATAGATAATGATGCAGGTACACTACAAAAAAAGATGGAAGATTTAAGTATTCAAGATAAGCCAACACAAGATGGAAATGAAGTGGTAAGTAAGGATCATACTGATTTATCAAAGGAATGGAGGTATGTAACTTCACATCCTAAAGATTTAATTATTGGTGATCCTTCTCATGGTGTTAGGACTAGGTCTGCACATAGAGATGCACATGACTACCTAGCCTTTGTCTCACAAATTAAATCACATAGTTTGGAAGAAGCTGAAACTAATCATAACTGGATGATAGCCATGCATGATGAATTAAACCAGTCTGAAAGGAATAATGGTTAAACACTAGTTAGTAGACCTACAAACCACCCAATTATAGGAATCAAATGGCTCTATAGGAACAAACTAGATGAGAATGGTAAGGTTATGAGAATTAAAGCAATGTTGGTAGCTAAAGGGTATAATCAAGAGGAGGGCATTGATTTTGATAAAACATATGCTCTTGTAGCAAGACTGGAAGCCATTAGATTACTTCTTGTATTTGCTTGCTATATGAACTTTAAACTTTTTTAAATGGATGTCAAAAGTGCTTTTCTAAATGAATTTATTTATGAATAAGTTTTTATAGAACAGCTACCAGGTTTTGAAAATCATGCTTTTCCAATTCATGTGTTTGGATTGAATAAAGCATTATATGGTTTGAAACAAGTACCTGGGGCCTGGTATGATACACTAAGCAAATTTTTACTAGAAAATAATTTCAAAAGAAGAAATGTTGACAAAACTCTTTTTATTAAGAATAAAGAGAATGATATGTTAGTTGTGTAAATTTATGTTGATGACATAGTATTTGGTGCAACTAATGAAAATCTTTGTGGAGAATTTGCTGAGTTGATGCAGGATGAGTTTGAAATGAGTCTTATGGGTGAACTCAACTACTTCCTTGGATTACAAGTCAAACAAATGAAGGAAGGAATCTTTGTAAGCCAAGCCAAGTATATCAAATAAATAATCAAGAAGTTTGGCATGGAGACAAGCAAAAAGGTTAACACACCCATGACCCCTACCTGCAGATTGGACAAAGATGACAGTGGATCCAATGTTGACCAAAAGCTTTATAGAGGTATGATCGGATCCCTATTATATTTGACAGCCAGTAGACCTGATATCTTGTATAGTATATGTGTTTGTACTAGATTTCAATGTAATCCTAAAGAAACACATATGCTTGCTGTTAAAAGAATCATTAAATATTTAAAAGGTACTACTTAGATCTTTGGTATTCTAAAGAATCATCTTTGAATTTAATTGGTTTTTCTGATGCTGACATTTTTACCAAACCTTTGAATTTTGATAGATTTGCAATGATTAGAAGTGAACTAGGTTTATGTGACCCACTCTAGAAACATTCCTATAAACTTAAGGAAAAATTATCTAGGTGACCTCCTTATCCAATTTTTGTTAAAAAAAAAAAATCCTTGATTAAAAGCCCAAAAATCACTTTTGTGCTCCCTCTGCTCGAGCTGACTCGAGCAGATGACTTATTGGTCGAGCCGGCTCGGATGTCGAGCCGACTCTTTTTAGTTCGAGCTGTAGGGTTTTTCTTTTCCATTTCTATTCCTTAACCCTATGCTCTTTCCCTCCGAAAAACATTTCCAAAATCTTTTACCTTCCAAAAACTACTTCATAACTCAACTGTATTTATGCAATGGCTCCAAAGAAGGTAGTAGGGAAGAAATCTCGAAGGGAAGCAGAAGCTGCTTCGCAGGAAAGAAGAACAAAATTCAGAGAAGACAGTGCCTCTCGAATTCCATGTCAATCAGATGAAGAACCAAGCCCCGTTTCACCAAGCCATCAGATTTCCTTGGATATGCGACCTATTAGTGCTGGTAGAAGGATTTTGATTAAGTACCTAAAGGAAATAGGATTTGTTATTGGGGATTATTGAAAATCAGGGTTGGAGAAACATGTGTTCTTTGGATATCAAAACCTACCCAAATCTGGTTAAACCTTCTTTGAAAATATGAGATTTGGAGAAAACTTTATTGAATCCTCAGTCAAAGGAAGAAGAATTATTGTATCTGCAGAAATCCTTGGAAATGTTCTAGAAATGCCTTTCGAGGGTACTGAGTACTTGGTCCTAAAGGATAGGACAAAAGCTTTGCAAACTGTACTGGAAAGGACTAAAGTTAATGAAGTTGGGATCCTCAAGGCTAGTTCATTGTCCATTGAAATAAGGATACTTCACAGCATTATTAGTAGGATCTTTCTACCTAGGACAGGCCACTTTGACTGGGTAAGTGAGTGAGATCTTTGTTTCATGGAACTTCTGATAAATTGTGACAAAATTAACCTACCAGCTATCATGATTAGTCAGATGAAAAGGAAGTGAGAAAGGTGAAGGCATGTTTGCCTTACGGAATGGTCCTCACTCTTTTCTTCCAAGGTGCAAACATTGACTTATCAGGAGAAGACAGTAAAACCCTCCTTCATACCGATGCTTGTACATCAAAAACTCTACAAAGGATGTGTTACTTGCTTTCAGAAAGAACTTGGAAAAAGAAGTCTGATGCTCCAATAACTGAAGAAACTGAAGAAGTACAAGAACAAGGTGAAATGGAGATTGGTGATGACACTTCAATTCAAATTCTAGAGTCACAGCCACAATTAGGGTCTCCAATCCATACAAACTTTGATGCTCATTTTCCAGATGTTTTAGTGCCTGATATGCCTCCTGGTACACCTATTCATACTCAGGCTACCACTGATATTCCAGTTCATAGTCCTGTTGCTACTGCTCCTGTTGTGGATACATCAATATTACAAAATTTTATTGCACAGTAGATAGGGAACTTGACTGAAACTATCAATTCCTCTATGGCTACAATGTTTGGCGAATTTTGCTAGTCTATTAATGAGAGACTTGATCAGTTTGGAGGGCAGATTGAAAATCTGTGCAATAGAATGGACACCCTTGAAGCCTCCAAGACTCTAACTTGTGCAACTGAGACAGATCTACAACCCATTCTTCAACTGATTTCTTCAAGTTATGAAACTATTAAGAGGTCTGTTACTCAAGTACTTGAAGCATATCGAGTTGAGATGGATAACTTAAGGATCAGAATGGGCTCAGAAGAAGAAGGCAAGAAGTTGGAAGAGGACTACACAAGAGGAATTGGAATTATAAGAGCTGAATTCGGGAGACTCAGAGGATCAGCTAAAGCCTTTGCAAATGTCCACGCCTCTGAAATTCTTTCAATGCAAAAGGAAATTGCAGAAATAAGAGTCTCAATGGAAAAATTGGCTGCTTCCAAGAATACAAAGAAAATTAAAATTGAATTGAAGACCATTAACAACTTTTTATGGAAGCTAATGACTAAGGTTGAAGATCTTCAAACTACTCCAAGTGCACCTCCTCCAACACCATTGGATCCTACTAGATCTAGGCCTCAATCATCTTCTTTTGCTGGTCAGTCAGTTCATCCCAGACAACCAGCTCCTTATTTTAGGCCACAAGGAACCCATACTATTCCACCATCTCATATCTTAGATGCTGACCCAATTGCCTCTCTACCTCCATGCATCCAAATTCTGGGTCAACCTCCAAATCCTAGAGTAAACATAGACAGTGACTAGATGTATTTTCGTTCATTTTGTACTTTGTATTGAACATCTTGAAATGAAATGAAAGTACATATTTTGTCTCTTCAATTGTTCTATCTCTTTATACAATGAAAGTTTATGATTGATCATATGATGATTGAAACAATGATTTTTTTAATTAGAATATCAAGATGAATCTGAGAAAGTGAAATTATCTCAAACAAATTTTAAATACTTTCTCATTCTATTTTAAAATCTGAGCTTCACTCTAACTTCACCATTTTGATTGATTGACAAAAAGGGGAAGAAATTTTTGAAGACATTGCATGAAAAGGATAAGATGTGTTCATGTTTGTATGTTATGTTGTATGATTGCTCTGATTCATAAAGCTTGAAAGCTAAGCTCTGACACACAATACATATAAAAGCTCTCATACATAATGCATAATGTTTGGAAAGAACATGCCCCGACTCCTTTGAGTTCTAATATACAATATTTCAAACTTTGATTTACAAAATTTAAGCTCTGATACATAATATTTTAAGCTTTAATATTTAATAACTCTGATACTTAAAGTTCTGCTAGAAACTTTTGAGCTTCGAAATATGAAATTGCATTGAAAGTGTGTCAAAATATGGAGTATCTTATTGAGGGAGAGATTACCTCCCATTGCCCTAATTCTCCTTCCATAGTTTGACACTAATTGAAGTCAATTATCTTTATTTGTTCATACATTCTTGCAAATATAGTTATACAAGTAAATATAAAGTTTTATCTTACTTTTTCATGCCCAATATTTTGTCATCATCATAAAGGGAAAGATTGTTGACCCCATAAGTGATTTTGATAATAACCAAATATTGGAGTATGTACATTTATTTTTAACAACTCTTCAAGTATTTTACAAGTTTTTGTAGGATGGTTTATTTGTTCAAACTTCAACTCCTACATCTATGTTTCTTACTTGAGTTATGTTATAATTTGATTCTATAAAGAAGAACCCAATGAAAAAGCTAAGAAAAAAATCATGTAAAAAGGGTTACTTCTGCTTGTGTGTGCCTTAAATTATTTTGAGTTGATGTGCATGAAAAATGTAAGAGTGTTGGTGAGAGTTTTCTTTAAGTTCAATTATAAAAATCTTGAAGAAGTTACTCGAGCAGACCCCGCATGTTGAAGAGCCGACTCCACTTCATGGCACGCAGCAAGGATTCTGGTATGCAGTAATCCGAGCCGACTCGAGTGAATCCGAGTCGACTGGAATATGTCTGAGCCGACTCTTCCAGAGTCTAGTTTTTGAATATTTCTGAGAACAGCCAGGCGAGCCGACCCAAACCAGAAAGAGCCAACTCTGCTAGACCTAATCTTGAAGACCTGAAAAAGCGAGCAGACCCGAACTGCATCGAGCTGACTCTTCCAGAGTGATGATTTCAGAACCTGAGAAGAAGAGCCGACTCCTCGAGTTCAAGTTTTTCAAAGATATAAGTTTGAGCTGACCCGAGCTATCAAGAGCTGACTCGTCCAGAGTGAAGTTTTGCATCCTAAGACAGAGCCGACCGCAATGAAGATTTGGTGACTTGACCTATCGACTCGAAGGATCCGAGTCGACTTGAAGAAATCTGAGCCGACTCAAGTATCGCTTTCAGGTATCCAACGGCTAGTTCTAGAATTTCTTTTTGAATATCAAAAAGTGCTCTAACGGTCATAAATCACTTCCCAATGGTCTACAATGGCTAGAACTACCTTGGAGTGATGGAAGACCTTATATTTGAAGGATTTGAACTTCCTTAAAATAATAATTATAGAGTTCTTCAAAGTTTTGAAAGCTTTATTGAATATCTTACCTACTAACAAGAAGAAGAGCACAAGAGCATTCAAATCAGCCTTCAAGTCTTAGCCAACTCTCATCTGAAGCTTGAAGTAATTTGGGAAGAAGCCACTAAAGCAATTAAAGCTTATTCAAGTGCATTCAAGTGGACTTCTATCAAGCTACACCGGCAACTATCCGACAAATTGAGTTTGTTATTTTTGTTGCATTTATTTCAATTCATTTTTGAATTGTTTGGGTTATTGGTGAGCCCGATTGAAAAACCAAATAGGTTCTTGGTGAGCCTTGATTAAAAACAAGTTGGGTTCTTGGTGATCCTGGTAAAACCAAGTTAGGTTCTTGGTTGTCCTGTGAAAACCAAGTTGGGTTTCTTTGGTGAGTCTGTTCAAAACTAAAGGGTGTTGGGTTTTCTTTGGTGATTCTGTTAAAATCAAAGTATAGAGGTTTTAGATTGTGATCCTGTAAAACAATCATACTATATTTGGGTGTGAATATAGTGGAAATCCCAAGTGATATCTTGGATAGTGGACGTAGGAGCTGGGTTGCTCCGAACCACTATAAATTTTGTATTTATGTTGTGCTTATTTGACTTTATTTAGCTTCTAAAATTTATTATCTTGCCACAGCACTTAACACCTTCTAAGAGATTTTTAGTTGCACATTATCCTGCATAATTTTTAAATTCTCAATTCACCCTTCTCTTGGGTAGCCTCCTAGGTAACATGCAAAGAATTTATAGACCTTGAAGGGAGTACGTGGTGGATTATGGATTGAGAAGGAATTGCCACAACAGACCAACCTTCAGAAGCTCTCTTAAGGAAGTGGAAATGTTTGATATGATCTGCATAAAGTTACTAATTATTCATATTATCTACATGAAGAGCTGTCTTCAATATTATCTATATAAAGCTACTAATTATTCATATTCTTAGAAAGTAATAATTTTTCATGATGGCATAGTTTGGAGTCTAGACTAATCACATGATTACAAGTGCAGCCTAAAGTGATTACACCTGTTGCCGCCCAATCGCCGTGGCCTATAGGTAAAGACGGCTTTGGACTGTGGTCCTGTCGCTCAGGTCAGGATCCTGCTCGGACGTCCAGACCTGCAAAATAGAGTTAGAGACCCGGGTCAGTGATCTTGGCAGGGGCACTTCGACATTCAAGTCAGTGACGATCCAAGAGTAGAGTGCAAGAGTGGCAACAGAGGAGAGCCCAAGCTGAGTTGCTGTGTCCGTCAAGACCCTCCCTGGGGGTCTCCGGTAGCCTAGAATGGTGGCCTCCTGTGCATTGCCCTCCGTTTGCTCGTGTGTGTCCTTGCTCGAATTGACTTACCTTGTTTGAAACTTGGAGGACCCCTTTTTGCTAGGGTCATTATGCATCGCTTACCTCGAGATTTGCCCCTCATTTGCAGGCGCGTGCAGCGATGTCTGGTGTTGTGCATGAGGTGCCTTTCCTCATCCATGATAGGGAACATCGCCATGCATTCTGACATTCCTTCTGGTTGCTCCATTTTGGAAAGCATGGCAGAGCTTCGATCGACGGGCGGCCACCCCCTGGATCTGAATCCACCGCTTGACCTCTTCATTTGAGGGGTGCAGATGGTTGGTAGGGAGTGCAACACCACGATCGGGGGACTCTTTCTTTCTTGGCGTAAGTGTAGTCGGGACCATTATTGTGGCCTGATAGGCACTTCCTCTGTGGTCCTCGGGTAGCTCACCGCTATCCAGGGAGGTGGTGACATCCTTCTGTCGTAGGTCTCTTTGTTCGAGGTGGAGCCGATTTGGGGAGGCGAAGCTTGACTTGGGCCATGGTGTCTCAACCCGAAGAGAGTGCAGCCGGGTGAAGGAGAGGCGAAGCTCGACTTCAGCCACGACGTCTTGATCCAAAGGGAGCGCAACCAGGCGAAGGAGAGGTGGAGCTCGACTTCGGCCTTGGCATCTCGATCCGAAGGGAGTGCAGTCGGGCGAAGGAGAGGTAGAGCTCAACTTCGACCACGATGTCTCGACCCGAAGGGAGTATAGCCGGGCAAAGGAGAGGCGGAGCTCGACTTTGGCCATGGCGTCTTAACCCAAAGGGAGCAGAGCGGGGCGAAGGAGAGGCAGAGCTTGACTTCGGCCACGGCGTCTCGACCCGAAGGGAGTGCAGCTGGGCAAAGGAGAGGCGGAGCTCGACTTCAGCCATGGCATCTCGACTCGAAGGGAGCGTAGCCGGGCGAAGGAGAGGCGAAGCTCGACTTCGGCCATGGCATCTTGACTCGAAGGGAGCGCAGCTGGGCAAAGGAGTCCAGAAAGAAAAAATATGATGCGACAGCTTAATCCGACGTGATGCTTGATTGGGTCTGACATGGGTTCCACGTCAGTGATCCAGCCACATCACTTTTCCCCTACTCCCGAGTCTCGTTGGTGCACGGTGCTCGAGGCGAAGGGAGTAAATGCGGTGCTAACATGGAAAGGCAGAAATTCGGTGTAATAATGGCCATGATCGCCGGTGCTTCGTGAGGCGGTTCTCTAAGCCAATGCGGGGGAGCGACATGGGCGCGTCCGAGGAGCACTTATTGCTGGCATAGAATTCAGAGCAGCCACGATTGAAGTGAGGTGTCTCACTCATTGATTGCTGACACATGGTGCATATCTGTTGGTGGAGGTGCTGTAACGGTACGGTTAGGCATCTGGTCACTTCGAAGAGAAAGGCAGTTTTCCCAAAATACATCTCTTTTCAAATCTTTGCGTGCCCAACAATATACTAGAGCTTCTTCTTCTCCCCCAGCCATCCTTGTCTTCCCAAGTTAGCCAGGTTCATCTCCTTTTTCTTCTTCTGACTAGGTAGACCTTTCTTCTAAGGCTAGGATCTTCCCAGACTTTGTCCGTCTTCTTCCTCTTCTTTTCCTTCTTCACCCTTCGATTTTGTCTTCATCTTCCTAATGTCTCGCTTCGGTCTTAACTTTCGCCCTTCGACCAACCAAGCTGAGGCTGGCCTTCTCGGCCGAGGCCGCCTTCTTCCTCCGATGAGGCGGAGGAAGAGATGCGCTTCGAGTTTAGCAGGAGTCCATCTCCTCCTCCACCCGAACCCATCCTCGAACCCTCTCGGTCGACAGATCTCGGTGGGGTTGCATCGACGATCACCACTGAGGAACTTGCGACCATCCGGGAGACCTATGGTGTCCCAGAGTCTGTCTGCTCTCGATCCCTTGACCAGGAGAATGAGTCACCTCCAATGGCCTGTGCCGAATCGCCCTCTATAAGGAAACCCTCGCAAGGGGCCTTCAATTTCTTTTCCATCCTTTCTTCCTATCCGTGCTGAGCAATTATCGCCTTGTTCCTACTCAGCTAGTCCCTAATGCCGTCAAGACAATTTTCTGCTTCATAGTTCTTTGCCTTTTCCACGAGACTGTTGCTCGTTTCTCTCTATTCAGGGCCTTTTTTATCCTGAAATGCCACCCTTCTGAGGAGGGGTGGTGGTCTATCTCCTCCCGCCTGAAGGGCATTAAATTCGAGCTCTCCTCTTTCATCAAAGGATGAAAGAGTAAATATTTCTTTGTCTCGATTAAGGGGGTCAACTGAGTTTGGAGCGACCTAGATCGGTCCCCTAACTAAAATTCAGCGATTGAAGCAGCTGATCGAGAGATCTACGACCAGCTCCATGCTGACCAGGTTCCTTCCCTTGAGGTTCTGCTATTAGAACAGAATCTATTCGATGCCAAGATCAGCCCAATGCGAGAGTTGGGTGAGTTCGGCTCAAGACTTTCCTTCTTATGCTTTCTCTTTGATTTTTCGAGCTCAGAGCTAACACTCTCCTTCATGCAAGCTTGAAGTTCTCTTTAGATGACCTCCTCGCAATCACCAAGAAGAGAGGTCCACCAGTAGGGGTCAGAGAGTCCCCCTCGAAGAGAGCTCAGGAAGTGAGCGGTGTGAGGGCCGCACCCACTGTGCCAGCCGAGTCGAGTGGGAGAAGGGCTGAACCCATCCTGAGTAGGGCAAGAGGGTAGTCAAGCCCACTCCCGAGCCGAGTAAGAGGGCTACTGAACCCACTTATGAGTAGCCAAGGTGATGCGATCCACTCTCGGTCTAAGAGCTCGAGGTGGTAGTTCGGGCCAAAGCTGCTGCTGCTGTCGCTGTAGTGTCCCCTCCCCCGGAGATCGTCGATGTTGAGTGGGAGGGAGAGCAGGAGAGAGCAGAGCTAGTGTCGGCGGCGTTGACTGGAGTGATGCTGAGCTCCCACTATGCCTTCGATGCTTCTTCAACCAAAGGAGCAGGCAACTCCGCATCGACGACGAACAAGAGGGAAAAGGACTACCGCAAGGTATACTTCAAACTGGCACCGAACGTCTCCCTGATATGGGACTAGAAACTCGTCGAGCACATGATGGACTACGCAGTCCAGTCGTGCGACCGACTAGAGAAGGCAGGGGAAACTTTTAGGCGATGCGATAAGCAGCACCTTCCCCTAACTCTTCTCGGTAAGTACTCCCTTCCTTCACCTCGCCCTACTCTTTCCTTCTTGTCTATGTGGCTGACATCTTCTTTGGGGCAGCTTGGCACTAAACTCCTGCTTATCAGGGATTGCTGCAAAAATTAGGCCAAGAAGGACAGGCAGCAAGGAGGAGAGCTCAAGTCCCTGAGGGCCGAAGTGAGGCAGAAAAATGATGAGGCCTGGGAGGCCAATCACAAGAATAAGGAGCTCCGGAGGGAGGTCGCAACTGCAGAAAGGCACATAAAGGAGCTCAAGGAATCTTTGGACTGGGAGAGGAGCCGATCCAAGAGCAGGGCCGAAGAGCTCAAGGCCAAGGAGGCTAGGCTAAAAGAGCTCAACACTAAAGCTACCCAGGAGAAAGAACGAGCCCGATCCCTTCAAGCAGAATTGGAGGCGACGAAGGAGCGGGCAATCACCACCGAGAGGAAAGCCATCACTACCGAGAAGAAGGCCACTGCGGCAGTCAACTCGGTGGAGGCGGCAAAGAAGGAGGCCACCGAGGTGGTCGGATAGGCTGAGATCACCAGGAAGAAGGCCACCGAGGTGGTGGCGAGATACAAGGCCTCTGAGAAGTTCGTCACCGAGTTCCACGAAATGGCATTGGACTCCTTCTTTAAGGGGTTCATGTATCTCCGGTCCAAGGTGGAGAGCGTTATCCCGGACAAGAGCCAGAGCTTGCTTAGCTATCCTAGTGTTTCGGGCATGGGTCCAGCCCCTAACTTGGATGAGGTGGAGGAGCCGGCCGCTACTCCTGATCCAGCTTTGCCAACGGTGGTTGCCGAGGACGAAGCCAAGCCACCAGAGGCCCTAGAAGGTGATGCCCCACCCATGCACCATCCCAGGAAGGAGCCGGTCGAATAGCATAAGGGCTCTCTATAATTTTTTCTTTTTCTATTTGCTCCTGATGTGGGCTACCCGGCATGTCTGGGCCCAGTGACATTGTACTAATTTACCCAGTATCAATGAAACTCTTTTTAGTCATCTTGACTTGTGTCTTTTCTTTCTCTCTTTTTTTGTCAATCTTCCCTTCACTTCTCGACTGCTTGTGTGCATGTACTTGTGTTGGCGCCTAGCCTCGAAGTACCAAGTGTCCTTCTCTGTCGAGCCTCGAACATGCGAGGATGTTAGGAAGGAGTTCTTAGATTGCTGAGTCATTCCCACTTCGCGGGCGAAGTGGTTGTAGGGCTTTGAGCGAATTGCTTGAGGAGGTCTATTCAACCTCAGCTGGGATCAACTTTAGGCGACTGTGAGGTGCCGAGCTTTAGGAGTTTCTGGGCTTGAGAGCTGTATTGTAAGTCAGGCGATAGATGGCAGACTTCTTGGGAGTTTCGCTGACATCTCTAGACTGTGAGCAAGGTGCCGGGCTTCAGGAGTTTCCGGGCTTGAAAGTCGTATCGAGTCAGGCGGTAGATGGTGGACTTCTTGGGAGTTCTACTGACATCTCCGGACTGTGAGCACGGTGCCGGGCTTCAGGAGATTCCAGGCTTGAAAGCCGTATTGTGAGTCAGGCGATAGATGGCGGACTTCTTGGTAATTTTGCTAACATCTCCAGACTGTGAGCATGGTGCCGGGCTTTAGGAGTTTCTGGGCTTGAGTGCTGGACTTCATAAGTCTTCGGTCTTAAGGTGCCAGGCTTCAAGAGTTTCCGGGCTTGAGTGCCGGGCATCATAAGTCTCAGGTCTTAAGGTGCCAGGTTTCAGGAGTTTCCGTGCTTGAGTGCCAGGTGTCATAAGTCTTCGATCTTAAGGTACCGGGCTTCAAGAGTTTCCGGACTTTCATGCCAGAGGGCTGGACTCTGGGCTTGAGCATGCTGGACCTGGGGCCAGGCAATGATGTTTCTGCAAGGCAAGAGTGATTTGCACAAAGAGGATCTTTATTATTAGTGGGGGAAAGCTTTACATCACTGGTAGTACATTCTCAGGTTGCAGGCATTCCATGTTGACAGGAATCTGGCACTGTCCAGCTCTGCTAGGTAGTAGGCTCCATGAGGAAGAGCTTCGACCACCTTATAGGTGCCATCCCGGTTCGGTGAGAGCTTGCCGCACTCCCGGGGTTGAGAGGCCTTAGCTCGGTGCAACACCAGGTCGCCTGGGTGGAAGACCTTCGGCTTCACCCGCACATTATAGTACCGAGCCACTCGCTGCCGGTAAGCCACCATCCGGGGTGACTTGTTGCACCTCCACGGGAGCTTCGTTGCTCGGACTTTCAAGGTACTCGATGTGGGCACGCCCTAGTGATGAGTTTGGCAAGGTCGCGAGTCTTGACAGCGTATCGACGTGAGCATTCTCTCCATGAGAAATTGGGAGATGCTGAAGCGTTGGAAGCCTGCCGTGTTCGAATGGACCCGCTCCAGGTACTTCATCATCTAGGGATCTCGAGCTTCATACTCTCTGGAGACCTGTCTGGCCACCATCTAGGAGTCCGTGAAGATCTTTAGGCTTTGCACACCCAGCTCGCGGGAGACCCTTAGGCCCGCAAGGAGTGCCTCGTACTCCACCTAGTTATTTGTAGCGGCGAACTTGAAGCGGAGTGCACATTCAACTATGACCCTATCACCGTTGGCGAGAATGAGGCCTACTCCGCTCCCACCAGCATTGGACACGCCATCGATGTGGAGGATCCAAGACTCCTCCTCAGCTCCGGGCTCAACCTGATGCTCCGGGGTTGTCTACTCTAGCTCTTCGGCAAGTCCTGCGCACTCGACCAGGAAGTCGACCAGCACCTGGACCTTCTGAGACATCTCTGTCGGTATGCGATGTCGAACTCACTGAGCTTCAATGCCCACTTGGCCAAACATCTGATGTATCGGGGTGACTGAGCACAGCCCTCATGGGTTGGTCAGTCAGGATCACGATCGAATGCGCTTGGAAGTACGACCTGAGACACTGGGAAGACATGATAAGAACAAAAATTAGCTTTTTAGATCGGGTGTACTTGATCTCTGCATCCTGGAGGATTTGACTGGCATAGTACACCAGCTTCTGGGATCTGTCCTGATCCGTGCAGACAAGAACCGAACTGACACCCCCAGGGTGATCACCAGGTATAGTAGGAGTTCTTCTCCCTCCTCCCGCCTGGAGAGCAATGGTGGTGACACAAAGAAGTCTTTAAGCTCCTTAAAGACTGCTTTGCATTCCTCGGTCCAGGTGAAGTCGTGCATTTTGCATAGTGCCTTGAAGAAGGGGAGACAGCGGTCTGCCGACCTCGAGATGAATTGGCTCAGCATTGCGATCCGACCCGTTAGGTGCTGGACCTGCTTCTTCGAGGTAGGATGCTCCATGTCGACAATTGCGTGCACCTTCTCTGGGTTCGTCTCGATTCCTCTCTAGGTCACCATGAAGCCAAGGAACTTCCCTGCCGCTACATCGAAGGCGCACTTCACTGGGTTCAGCTTCATATTATGCTTTCGGAGGTTATGAAAGGCTTTCACGAGGTCGGCAACGTGGTCTGACCTTGGCTTGCTCATGACGAGCTTGTCGTCCACATACACTTGCATGTTTCTGCCAATCTGGTCCTTGAAGACCTGATTGACCAGCCACTGGTACGTGGTACCAGCATTCTTCAAGCCGAACAGCATCATCCGGTAGCAGTACATCCCTCAGTCGGTGATGAAGGCAGTGTGCTCTTTGTCCTCCGGATGCATCCGGATCTGGTTGTATCCGGAGAATGCATCCATGAAAGAGAGCAAGCGGTGCCCCGAGGTGGCATCCAATAACTGGTTGATCTTCGATAGAGGAAAGCTGTCCTTTGGACAGGCTCAATTGAGATCGATGTAGTCCACATAGATCCTCTACTTCCAATTATTCTTCTTGACCATGAGTACATTCACCAGCCAACTCGGATATTGCACTTCTTGGATAAAGCCGGCTACGAGGAGTTTATCCACCTCCTCATTGATCGCTTATTGCCTCACCGGGGTGAAGCTTCTTTTTTTCTACCGAACAGGGTGATACTTCGGGTCGATGCTCAGCTTGTGAGTGATGACTTTAGGAGGAATCTCTAGCATATCGATCGCCGTCCAAGAAAACATGTCCGCATTCATTCGAAGAAACTCCAACAAGTGGGCTCGCTCATCATCTTGCAGCTGTGCCCCAATCTTCACCATCTTTGCTGGATTGGCTCCAAGCGGATACGACATCAGGCGCTCGATTGGGCCACCCCTGGGGTCTTGCACTTTTTGGTCGAGGTTGTCTGCGCTAGGGTCATCCTCGGACACCTTAGCCCTAGGGATGGTTTGGAGACAATGCTGGACTGGCTGAGGTGCCCCCCTCATTTCTCCGACACCATAAGGAGTAGGAAACTGTACCAACAGCCACTTTGTAGAAGTGACCACATCGAGTAGGTTGAGCCTGGGTTGACCAAGAATCATGTTGTAGGCTGAGGAGAGCCGAACAACCATGAAGGTCACCATTATGGTGCTCTGCCGAGGTGGCGTCCTGACAGTGACAAGGAGAGTGATTTCCCCCTCGACTCCTATGGAGTCTCCTATGAAATTGACGAGGGGTGTATGCATAGGTCTAAGCTGAGCAGATAATAGACTCATCCTAGAAAAAGTATTGTAGAAAAGGATATCAATCGAGCTTCCACTATCGACCATAATCCATTTTATAGGATGCTTCATGATCATCATCTCGATGACCACGTCATCATTGTTTACATATTCATTTTCAACCCCCCTCTCCTTTATAAAGGGAAGTACATTTTCAGAACTTTCTCCCCCTCGGGCTCTCTTGGGAGTGCGCTCGTATCCCCAGCATATCATCCCCATAGGCTTCTCGGTAGGATGGTTGTGGACTATGGGGACTGGCGGGAAAGCAGCGAGCACCTGAGGTTCCGCTGGGGCCTTGCCCCCCATGAACCTTTCGAGATAGCCCCTCTTTATGAGGTCTTCAATCTCTTTCTTGAGGTACCGGCACTCCTCGGTGTCGTAGCCGTGGTCATGGTGAAATTTGCAGTACTTCATCTTGTCGTGACCACCAGATAGCTTCAGTGGAGGTGGGCACTTCAGGTAGCGCTCCCCCTCAATCTCCATAAGGATCTTCATCCTCGGGGCAAGCAGAGGTGTGTAGCTTTCTTCCGGGATGGGGCCGCTCTTCAGCTTTGGCCTCTGGAGGAAGTTCGGTGTGGCTGGTCCGGGCTTCCACATCCCTGATGTCTCCTCATGAGCTAGCTTCTTCAGTGGCTTCCTGTCCAGCTCTCGCCTCGTGCAATCCGCCTCCTCGGCATGGATGTACTTCTGGATGCGGAAGAGGAGCTCGGAATACATCTTGGGGGATTTCTTGTCCAGAGAGTAGGTCAAGTGAGAAGTCATGAGCCCTCTCTTCAGCGCCAGCATAGCAACTGGCTTATCAAGGTTGTAGATCTCCAGCACGGCAACTTTGAAGTGGGCCATGTAGTCCCGTAGGAGCTCATGGTCCTGCTTCCTGATGGAGAAGAGGTTGTCTGCCTCATGTGGCACCTTGCGATAGGCATCAAAGTGGGTCATGAACTTCCGCTCCAGCTGAGTGAAACAATTGATGCTCTCTGGCTCAAGGCGGGTAAACCATACCCAAGCTGCCTTCTGGAGAGTGGCAGGAAAGGCGATGCCTCTCTAGGTGGTCCAGAGGGTCGATGGTCCCATCATAGGGATCCACGTGCGGCATGCGAAACCGGCTGGGGATCGATTTCTCTTGGATCTCTCGGGAGAAAGGGGGATGGGCATCATAGCCCGCTGGCTCGTTGGTGAAGCCTTGCAGATTGGCAAACTGGCGGGATAGCTCCGCCAGCTTGTGCCTTGTTCCTCCAAGCACTTCTTTGTCGTGTGCCTGATGGCCTTATTGGTTGAACCCTCCGTTGAGGCCGATGGAGGAGGTGAAGGTTGCTGCTGAGGGGGGTCATGATGGAAGGCCTTGTCCCTGTGACCTCGATAGTGCAGGAAAGCATCCTGTTCATAGGTCGGGGATCGGCTTTCCAGGTTGGCAGACCCGGTCCGGTGTCTCTTCGCCGGGGTCCTGTGGCTTCTCGATGGTCTGTTGTGGCTCGTGGCAATGAAGGCCTTCCTTGAAAGGACCATAGGCTATCGCGGGGCATGGTGGCTTGGGCCGCGAGAGTCCCTGGCTGCTGGTGGGTGGCCAAGGACCGGTGCTAGTGCTGCAGCTGGTGCACTGCCATAGTGAAAATCTGTATTTGCTAGGTGAGTGCGGCCAGCTGAGTATCCGCTGGAGGTGGTTAAGGTGGAGCGGGGAGCTCCCTTTCTGGACTGTGCAGGTCTCCACGGGAAAGGGGATCTCCTGCATGACTGGTGAAGACTTCTCTCGCTCATGTCGTCACTATCCTCCTAGTGGGCTGCTTGCAAGGGGATTAGGTTGGATCAGAATGTTTCCTGTCGCCCCTTACTTGGCATGCCAATCTGTTACCGTTCGATCATCGTGGCTTGTAGTTGAAGACGGCTTCGGACCACGATCTTGTCGCTCAGGATCCTACTCAGATGCCAAGACCTGCAAAATAGAGTTAGAGACCTGGACCGGTGATCCCGGTGAGAGCACTCCGATGCTCAAGTCAGTGGCGATCCAGGAGAACAGATCCTCCCGGTCGAGCCCCGAAGGCGGACTCCATGCTAGGAGGAGAAACTGGTGAAATGAGAGAGTATGTGAGTAGGTCGAGAGCAGAGTGCAAGAGTGGCAACAGAGGAGAGCCCAAGCTGAGTGGCTGTGTCCATCGAGAACCTCCCTGGGGGTCTCCGGTAGCCTAGAATGGTGGCCTCCTATGCGCTGCCCTCCGTTTGCTCGTGTGTGTCTTTGCTCGAATTGACTTACCTTGTTTGAAACTTGGAGGACCCCTTTTTGCTAGGGTCGTTGCGCGCCGCTTACCTCAAGATTTACCCCTCATTTGCAGGCGCGTGCGGCGATGTCTAGTGCCGTGCACGAGGTGCATTTCCTCATCCATGATAGGGAACAGCACCATGCATTTTGACATTCCTTCTGGTCGCTCCATTTTGGGAAGCATGGCAGAGCTTCGATTGGTGGGTAGCTACTCCCTGGATCCAAATCCGTTGGTTAACCTCCTCATTTGAGGGGTGCAGATGGTTGGTAGGGAGCGCAGCACCTCGATCGAGGGACTCTTTCCTTCTTGGCATAAGTGGTAGCCAGGACCATTATTGTGGCCTGGCAGGTGCTTCCTCTATGGTCCTCGAGTGGCTCGCCGCCATCCAGGGAGGTGGTGACATCCTTCTGCTGCAGGTCTATCTATCCAAGGTGGAGCCGATCTGGGGAGGCGGAGCTCGACTTCGGCCACGACGTCTCAACCTGAAGGGAGCGCAGCCTGGCGAAGGAGAGGCGAAGCTCGACTTCGGCACGACGTTTCGACCCGAAGGGAGCGCAGCCGGGCGAAGGAGAGGCGGAGCTCGACTTCGGCCACGACGTCTCGACCCGAAGGGAGCGTAGCCGGGCGAAGGAGAGGCGGAGCTCGACTTCGGCCACGACGTCTCGACCCGAAGGGAGCGCAGCCGGGCGAAGGAGTCTGGAAAGAAAAAATCTGATACGACAGTTTCATCTAATGCGGCACGTGACTGGGTCTGACATGGGTTCCACGTCAGCGATCCTGCCACAACAACACCTATTCTCAATGGTTCAGAAACTTGCTAAAAATATTTTCTCATTGCTAAAATATCAAACATCAATTATTTTATGTCTTTGAACTTCCAAAGAGAAAATTTATTTACAGGAGGATGCATTGCATCAAAAGATATTTTTTTCTGATGTTTGGGGTATTATAAGCATACAATACTCAAGTCTGGGACATGGTTATATTTGCAAAGTTTGCATATATTAGAACATCATTTATATACTTCAACAAATGCTAATTTTTATGCAATCAAAAGCTCTTGATGGCATTTGGGAAGATCTGGAGTAGAATCAAAAACTCCAATCTCTCTCCCTGATATTTCAATCTTGTTAATCATTGCTCAATGGCCAATTAGCCATGTTTTTTCTTTCAGGTTTCTCAGCAATCTGGACAAAGGTCAAAGATGTTCCGGTGCATCCTATAGAAGACTAATGATTTCTTCCCAGAGGCCTTTTTACATGAGAAAGGCTTTCAGATGCCATAGTTTTTACAATGTTTCAGATGCATATTGGTTGTTTCAGAGAGTGTTTTAGGTTTCAAATTTCATATTTACCTGTAAAAGTTTTTTTTTAAATTTAGATTAACATTAATTATTATTTTATGCCTTATTAAAGTCGGATTGGTTTTATGGTCCATATTGATAGACATATGATGGGTTGATTTTATGATCCATGTTGATAGACGTATGATGAGCCCAATGTTATATGATCATTATTTGGGCTAGGAGCATCTTATATGGATTGGTATGGTTGAGACGGTACAGTATAGATCTTGGTCCAACTGGCCCGTCATGGAAGAGCCTATTAGGATTTGCTTATAAATAATATGCTAGATCCGCTCTGTACTCCTTGTTATGATATTCTATATGAGATTTGTTCTCATGGCTTGTCCCATCGATGAGCCACCTATTGAGAGAGGATATTGGAGAGAAGGACTCTGCCTCGGGTATGCACGTAAGCATCGAGAAAAAAGTTTGGGATTAATGACGAATATAAGTAAATATTCCTAATCTAAATTTTTTGGGATTTGATTATATGATAAAAATTATAGATCTATTGTTTGCTCAAACCAATTTTTCTGAAAAATAATATTTTTAGGTGTTCTAAAAATTCATGTATAGGATCTTGGGATTTCAAAAAATCTTTTATATTTAGTACCAGATCCCCTATACATGATCTAGAACTTTTTTTAATTTTTAATTTATTTTTATTTTTATTTTTTTGATGATTCACGAAGAAATTGTAGATCTCTTTATGGTTGTCCTCCTTCAAATCTATTATTGAAATTTTTTTTTGGTGCTGTCATCAATTTTTTTTTTTTTTTTTTGATTATGATAGATTGATCATTATTATTATAAAACATAAAATCTTGACTTCGAAGAGATTCGTCATCTCTTCCCCTCTCGCCATTTTCCATCGAGAATAGTCATGGAATCTACAATAAAGACTGGATTCTTGCTTTTCTTGAACCCTCTCCTGGGCCTCCTTGCCTTACTCCTCATCGGTGGAGAGGAAACAGATCAAAACGCCATAACTGACAATATAAAAAAATATGGGCCGGTGTTCATGCAGCCGTGCCCCTCCTCCCATGGTGTACGAGCTCACAGCGATGAGAGCCATGGAGCAGATCTAGCTAGAGATCTAGCTATGAGAGAGGTGGACATGGCTGATCATGCTAAGAATGCTGGAGTTAAGACTTCACCTTGGCCGAACCTCGTTGACAACGAACGGTCAGGAATTTGGGGCTGATGGCCACCGATTCCTCTCCTCCTTTCTTAGATCTAACGAAAAGAGGAGATCCATCACCGGATCTCCTCGATCTACCTCTCCCATTAGTCGGTGTTTGGCATTTGCTGACAAGCATGGCCATGGTGGACCGGCCGCCCTCACCGTAGCACAAAAAAAAACCTGGAGGGAGAAAATCATGGGTCGGTTTGGCTTGCTGGCGGTCGAAAGATAGCCATTGGTGGTTGGAACAGGCCGGAAACCTGTCGGTGGTGGCGGGACTTGGCTCGGAGGTGTCGGCCATGGCAGTTATGGTTTCTCCTTCTCTGGCATCTCCTGACCACGGTATCGCGGCGATAAGGTCACCAGCGGCTGGTGAATGGCCGCTGGTGGTCGGTTTGGGTGACGGCTCTCCGTGAGGGAAGATTCTTCAAGGAAGTCATTAGTAGAGTTTGTGAAAAGGAACGTGAAAAGAGAAAGGGAAGAAGGAGATGAAGCTTATTGGGTTAATGGGTTTCGATTTTATCCTTTAACCCATTAAACCCGATCCATTAAGTAAATTTATTTGAGTCCAATTAAAGAAATGGCTGAACCTAATCATATTGGGAGATTTTCAATTTGGGTAAAGGAAAATTTTGTAATTAAGCCCCTATAAATTAATAATTACAAATTGATCCATATAAAATTACAAATAGACCCCTGATGTTTTGAAAATTATAAATTAGTCATCAAGATTTTACATTTAAATCCCTATTATTTTCTAAAAATATATTTTACAAAAAAATCTTTATATTTTCTGTAATTTATGGTTTAATCCTTTATCATTGTTTTTTATTAAAATCACTGGAACTTGTTCATTTTATATCTAATTTGAAAAATTTTTGGATCATTGGACTCGTAGTCATTTGAAGAACAATTTGATTAAATTCTTCATGCATCATAAAATAAATAAATTATTTATAAATTATTTATATATAATTTTACTCACTATTATATAATTCAAGTGTATTTTTGCATAGCTCCAAAGGATCCGAAGCACTCTATGAATTTTGAATAGTTGAGTTATTGAGGACTAATTATTTATCTTTATTATATTCTAGAATTGCATATTGATGTCTCTATTATTGTTGATCCAAAATTGATTGTAATTGATTGCAACACTTATTATATACTATAATTCTTATCCAAAGATATTTTATAGTTGTTTAGTAAGTGTTATTGATAAAAGTGACAGTTAGAATGCATTATTATATTATGATATGATCAGTAAAGTGCATGTTATTGAGTATCCCATTTTGGACTGATCTTTTATGGCATACATGTCATTAAAGTATGTAATTTTGTATTTACTTGGATATTTTCTTTCCTGTATAAATAATTATGGATTGGCATAAATATTTATCACCAAAGTGGTTTGTTTGTGTCAGTCTATTTTCATCATGTGAGAGATATTTTATGGTTATTACATATAACTGCCTATCAAAGGGGCTGTATGTTTTAATCGGGAAAGGTTGCATGGGATATTGTGTTATAATGGTGCTTTACCTTTCATAGGTCTGTCTATCCAAAGGGGATAGATTCGTGATTGTTAGGATATTTTATTTATTTTTGTTTCATATGAAGAGTACTGTTGCACCTGGATCGTCGTGGCCTACAGCTCCGGCGCGTCGCCGCCGTGTCAGGCGCCTCCTCTCGTCAGGAGCACTGTCGGCTCTTCAGCCCGCTCGACCTGCAAAACAGAGGAGACCTAGGCCGGAGATTTCGGCGAGGACACTCCAACGATCAAGTTAGTGGGACTTCGAGGAGAATAGAAAATCTCTGAGATGGAGAGCTTGGGAGACTCTCTCGTCCCAGGGGGTGACATGATAAAGATATTCAAATAATATAAAGAACGAGATAACGATGCCTGAATGACAGAAGGAAGGAAAGGAGAGCGAGGAGCGGGGAGGTTCTTCGGCCGACTCCTTGGTCGCTGAGCTCTTGGAGGGCTTGCTCACTTGCCTCTCTCCGCTCCTCCGGCATCTGCCTTTTACCGTTCTTACCTTAGCCTTTGGGCTCCTTTTCTCTCTTTCTTTTCCTCCTCCTTCCTTCCTCCTCCCCCCTTTTCTCCGGGGGTGTTGTGTTGCTTATCAAGAACATGCAGTGGGCCACTGAGCCCCTTGCCATGGTAGGATCTTTCCCTTTTTGGAGGGACCATCCTGGCCTTACAGGGCCTGTGGCTGTGATAGGATTCTTCTTCTGGGGGAACTCTGAGTTTTGCGCCGCATGGATCAGCGTCCCCTAGCTGTATGATGGTGGACATGGCAGTGTATTACTGGGCCTTGGGTCTGATGTGGCCGGCCTTGTTCAGAGCATGTGGACGGCATGTTGTAGAATTGGCATTGGTGGCAGGGTGTGTGCCACTTTATGGAGATTGTAGGTGGACAGGGACCTCCAGGTTGTGGTTTGAATTTTTGCTGACCTTTTTCTCCTCTGCTACTAACAGGAATCTGGCCTTCGTGTGGCGGGGAAGGACCTCCCGAAGAGGTCCGCCTTCGACAGCATGAGCTCAACCCCTGTTGGGAGCGGACCTTGGTAGGGGGCTGACCTCGATTGTATAAGCGCAATCATGGCCAAGAGCTAATCTCGGTCGGAGGGCTCACTCCATGAGCATAACCCTGGCTAGGAGCTGACCTCGGTAGGGAACTAACCTCGGTTGCATGAACATGACCCTAGCCTGGGCTGACCTTATTCAAAGGGATCATCTCATGAGCTCGACCCCGGCTGGGAGCTAACCTCGACAGGGAGCTGACTTCGGCCTTCCACCCGGGGGCCACATCCAGGTGGCAGGCCCTACCCATGCGACCATCGGCTGGTGGCTATGTAGGCTCCACGTCAGCGGATGTTGCCACATCAAATACCCCCAACTCCCGAGTCCAGAGAATGAAGGGTCGCTCGGGTGATAGGAGTAACGACCATGCTGACGTGGAGGGATGCACCTTCTGCACCGTCAATGCTTTGACTGGCTATGCCCCGATGGTCGTGCCTTTACATTAATGGGGTGCTGCATTCAGCTTTCCAACGGAGGGATCATCAATGTGCTAGCTGGATCAAAGTGCCCGTCTCGTGAATCGAAGCATCGAGAGGCGCCTGGAGCCGACACGTGGTGACTTTTGGTTGGCTACGTGGCCTCTAAAAGGCCTTTAGGCACAGGGAGCCAGGGTTCTGCAAAGCTTCCTTTCTTCTTCTTGAGCACTCTTTTGGTTCTGGTGTTGGCCTCCATGTTTGCCCTCTTCAATCCCTCTCATTCGGCTTGCGTTGAGGGAGGGCTCTTGATAGATTTTAGGATCTTAGCCTGAGAATCAGAGGGCCAAATGGAAGCTCTCTATGGGCGACTAGCCAGCATCAAGGAGTGGATGTCTGGTTCGAAGAAAAAAATTGCCGAGCTCGAAACTTTCCCCCCGAATGTGGAGGGGGAGATCTTCAAGTTGCATCACTGGGGCAAAGAAAGAGGCTGCCTTCAAAATGAGGGGCAACCAGAGCCACCTCTTGGTTCGCGAGACCAAAGATTTTATAGGAGGAGGTGGTGGCCTAGGTCATGGTCACTGTGGAAGGGGCCATGGCCGTTGTGGTGCTGGTAGGACCACCCTGATGCGAAGCTGCTGCAATTGCCCTTAGAATCATGGGATTGGTGAAGTCCAAGGAGGATGGTGTGGTAGGGGCAGAGCTGATGCTGGGCTCTAGAGATCTAGCGAGCTCCTGAGGAAGGGTGCCCTCCATGGTGTTTCCTGCACCGATCATGGAGGTCAAGGTTAGAGCCCTCTGACAAATGTCATGCCAATGCCGAAGGTATCTGCTCGCCATCCAGGCGTGGAACGGAGATGGGGCTTTGGTCCATTCGCCCTTCATCTTGTATTTTAGGATTTTAGGAGGTCTCCTAGCTTGTCAGGAGTCTCCATAGGATGTTAGAGACCTTTGATCAATGAAATCACCCCTTCTTCTATGATTGCTGCTCTCCCCCTTTTTTTTAGCCTGAATTTGCTGCTTGGCTCCCGGACTACTGGGGGCCTCTGCTCAGCCTCCCAAGCTACTGGGGGCTTTAGCTCAGTCTTCCTGGGCCGCTGGGAGTCTTTGCTCGGTTTTCCTGGGCTATTGGGAGTCTTTTTTTGAAGTGAGGGATGTTTCGATGAGGGTGATTTTCTTTCTTCTCCCTCCAGTCAGAACGCTTCGTGTTCCCTTCACTTTACTTGTCATTTTTCTTCTCTTCAGCTCGAATTGCTTTTGGGGGTTCTTCTTGCCTTGAATCAGGTGACCAACAATGGGACTTCAGGGATTCCTCACCAACATCCCTGGGCCGTAAGCAAGGCAATCCATCACAGGGCTTTCGGAGTATCCCAACTTGGTTCGTCACACTGTGAGTCAAGGGGCAGATGGTGGGACTTTTGGAGTTTTCCGGTAGACATCTCCGGACGGTGAGTAAGGTAGTGGATGCGAGGCTTCATGAGTTTCCTGGCTTATAAGTGCCAATTATGAGTTTTGAAGTAGATGGCAGGGTTCTAGGAATCCCCAACTGCACCTCAAGACTGTGAGTGGGGCGACTAAGTGCGGGTCTACCGGAAGAGCCCAGCTTGGAGACTACCCAGCTGCGGGCCTCTTGGTAGATGGTGGGTTGCCTTGTCGTAGCCTCGAAGTCATGAGGCCGGCCGAGAAGTACGGACCCAATGGAATGGGCTCAACCAGGAAGGGCCAAACCATGAGTCATACGGTGGGTGGCTGATTGCCTTGGCATTGTCTCTGGGACATGGGCTGAACTGATGAGCGTGGGCCTGATGGGGGGGCCCGGTGCTGTTGATGAGGATGCCGAACTGTGAGTCACACGGTAGGCGGCAGCTTGGTGCCGCCTCCGGGCTGTGAGCTCGGCTGTGGAAGGCACGGGCCTGAGGAGGGCCCAGCTTGTTTGGGAGTTGCCACACTGTGAGTCTTGCGGTAGGCAGCACCTTGGTGCCGCCTTCGGGCTGTGAGCATGGTTAAGGAAGTGTAGCCTAATGGAGGGCCCGACTTGTCTGCGAGTCACTATGCTGTGAGTCTCGCGGTAGACGGTATCTTGATGCCACCTCCGGGCTACGAGCATGTTTGAGGAAGGCGCGGGCCTAATGGAGGGGCCCACATAGTTAGTGAAGGGTGCCGAGCTGTGAGTCTCGTGGTAGGTGGCGGGTTGTCCCACCGCCACCCCCAAGCTGTGAGCTCAGTGGTAGAGGAGCACGGCCTGATGGAGGGCCTGGCTTATTTAGGAGTCGCCATGCTATGAGTCTCGTGGTAGACAGCACCTTGATGCCACATCCGGGCTATGAGCATGGCCGAGGAAGGTGCGGGCCTGATGGAGGGGTCCATATGGTTGGTGAAGGTGCCAAACTGTGAGTCTCATGGTAGGTAGCGGGTTGCCCCGCCGCCACCTTCGGGTTATGAGCATGGTTGAGGAGGCATGGGCCTGATGGAAGGGCCCGTGTTGCTGATAAGGGTGTCGAGCTATGAGTCTCATGGTAGGTGGTGGTTTGCCCTGCCGCCACCTCCAGGTTGTGAGCTCAGCGGTGGAGGAGCACGGGCCTGATGGAGGGCCCTGCTTGTTTAGGAGTCGCCATGCTGTGAGTCTCGTGGTAGGCAGCACCTTAGTGCCACCTCTGGGCTGTGAGCATGATTGGGGAAGGCGCGGGCCTGATGGAGGGGCTTGCATAGTTGGTGAAGGATTCCGAGTTGTGAGTCTTGCGGTAGGTGGCGGGTTGCCCTGCCACCACCTCTGAGCTGTGAGCTCAGCGGTAGAGGGTGCGGGCCTGATGGAAGGGCCAGTATTGCTAATAAGGGTGTCGAGCTGTGAGTCCCATGGTAGGTGGTGGGTTACCCTGTCGCCACCTTCGATCTATGAGCTCAGTGGTGGAGGAGCGTGGGCCTGATGGAGGGCCTGGCTTGTTTGGGAGTCGCCATGCTGTGAGTTTCATAGAATGACAAAGGCATAAAAAATAGAATCTAGTGGCATTAATTGGATATAGAGGTAAAGTTTGTGGCATGTTACAAAGTTACAATTTATATTATTTTTATTATGAAACTTTGTCCTGGATCTTATAATCATTGATTCTATCTTAAAACTACTTAAAATTTATTATAAAATAGTGCAGCTATGTTCTTTAAAGGAATAATAAAAAATTTCATGATCTTTATCTATAAGAAGATAGAATATTTATCAATCAAAGATTTTAGTTGAAATGGAAAAATTTTGTAAAATATATTTGTACAAAGTCAATATTTATTGATCCTTTAATCAAATGAATAAGACTCATAATTTTATAAAATATGTCAAGAATATGGGCATTTTAGAATTTTTATTTTTTAGATTAGTATGAGTTTGATATATTTATGCATTGACTTGATTGACAAATTTTATTTGTCATTGATTGATTGGTTATAATCCAAGAACATATAAGTATTGAGTGTATATGTTTAAAGTCCGTGTTGGTTGATCCTCTAACCAAGAATTTAAAGCCCATATGCTTTTCTAAGCATGTTGAAAATATGGGCATATTGAGTTCTTTTATTATGCTTGGTTAGTAAGAGTGACTTTATATTTATATTTTATTATAAAGCATGGTTTTATTTGATATTTTTATCATGTATATTTATATATATTGTTGACATGATAGTTGATGAATTATATTTTTATATAGTTTATGTGCATATGTTAAATAATAAAATATAATATAGTATCTTAAGAATGTATTTTGTCTTGAGAATGATAGTTGCATGGGTATGTCTTAATTGATAATTATGAGATCTCATTGTATTGGGAGACATACAGACTTCTTTGAAGTCATGGAATTTTTCTAGCTTGTTATAAAGCATGTGGTTAAAGAAAAATCATGATTGATGGTTAATTTTTTTTTTTGATTATAAGATATCTTTTTTGGTTATGTATCTGTTGTGTTGTCTCGTCATTGAGTATATGAGATAGAATGGTTTGTTGATTGATGCTATTAAAATTTTTCTTGCTTATTTAGTTTCTAAGCATATTGAAAAGAAATTGGGAGACTGACTATGAAAAATAGTATTTTTTTATCACCTTAATGCTATTTTTTTACTACACTATATACCAAGACTTATATCGATAGTATTTATGATACTTGTAACAATGGATAAGTCTTGTATCGGATAAGTAGTACAATAATCCCATGATTCGGTATCATGGATATTGTTAAATCGAGTTATTTGTAGGTGCTGTCGATGGATCATATGATTACCATATTTTGTTTTCAACCTGAGAGTCATTTTAAAACAAAAAAAGATTTTTAAAATTATAATTAATGTAGTCCAAGTAGAAGAATGTAAGAGTTTTTCTTAATTTGGGCTAATATTAATTAATATTTTATGGTTTATTAAAACCAGGTTGATTTTATGGTCATGTTGATAGACGTATGATGAGCCCAATATTATGTGATCATTGTTTGAGCTAAGAGCACCTCATGTGGGTTGGTGTGGTTGAGGCGGCACAGTATAGGTCTTGATCTAACTGGCCCGTGATGGGAAGGCCTGTTAGGATTTGTTTATAAATAATAGGCTAGGTTCCCTCTCCACTCCTTGTTATGATATTCTACGCGAGATTTGTTCTCATGGCTTGTCCCATCGATGAACCTTCTATTGAGAGGGAATGCTAGAAAAAAGACTTTGCCTTATCCCATTGATGAGCCGTCTATTGAGAGAGAATACTAGAGAGAGACTTTGCCTTAGGTGTTCACATGAGCATCGGGATAAAAGTTTGGAATTAATGACGAATACAGGTAAATATTCCAAATCTAAATCTTTTAGGATTTGGTTATATGATAAAAATTATAAAACTATTGTTTGCTAAACCAATTTTTCTGGAAAATAATATTTTTAGACGTTCTAAAAATTCATGCATAGGATCTTAGAATTTCAGAAAATTTCTTACACTTTTTACATGAGAAAGGCTTTTCATAGTTTTTACAATGTTTCAAATGCATATGGTTGTTTCAGAGAGTGTTTCAGGTTTTAGATTTTGCACTGGAAGTTTCAGAGTGTTTCAGCAAAGGAATTTGAAGTGTTTCCCTTGTTACATGGTCACAAATCAAGGTTTTAATAGAAGTTCCAGCTGCATACCGATCTTTTCCTCCCCTCTTGCTACCAATCAGCTGCTCACAAGTCTTTTCAGAGTTTCTTCCTCACTTCTAGCGCAGAGAAGTTTCAGTTGCATGCCTACCTACTTCTCTTTGCTTCTGAATTTTATCAACATCCCTGCATATTCCCTTCCTCATCTCTTTCAGATTTGTCATTTTACATTATTCAGTTTCAATAAATTTGGGTGGCCAACCTTCCCATTTCATATAAAAAAAAAAAACTATGGCATGCAGAATGGTTCCTAAAACTGTATGAATGCCTCTGTAATTATGGTTCCTCAACCCTTCCAAGAATTCCGTCCTCTCTACTTCGATGTGATGTTTGGGCAAGTTTGCCACCGTCCTAGTTGGAGCACGGTGATCTTCCTCATTTCAGAGAACCAGCTCCTTTCAAACTTCAGGTAGTGTTCAGTGACATTGAACAGTGTCAGCAACTCACCAAGATTTGAGCGGTCCCTGATGAACATTTGATGCGGTGTTCCTTCTTTCATGGTTGCCGAGCAAGCACGACGACTTACAGAATAATCTCAAGTAGGATTTCATTTTGAATCAAAATCAAAGAACTGCACTCTTCTAGCAACAGCAATAAGCATCCATCTCATCCAAGGAAGCAGTTTACAGTATTGGGATATGTTGGTCCAAGCACAAGCCAGCCACCGGTTCGGTCGGCCGAAGACATTTTTTATGAACCACAAACTTCGGACTCAGGTGTTCGGAAAAAACCAAGCAACCTACAGGCAAGCCGAAGCTCTTCATGGGCCTATGACACGGTCTTCGGTTCATGACGAGAAGCGGTCTCTGGCCTACAACAAAGACCAAGTCCTCGATCTATACCAAAAATAGGATCTCCGATCTGTCTCGAGAGGATCCGAGGACGAAGACATTCCCGATCTGACTACGGTAATCTCCCTTAAAAGGGAGTCTGAAGACAGATCCATGATCTGTCTCAAATCTCTACAAGCATGATAAGCAACAGTTTCCAACGGTTACTATCGACTATCTCCGGGACACAATCATAGCGCGCAACTCCAGCTGCAATGCCTCCGGTCTGGTCGGAACCGTTCGACGATGACCCATGATTGTGAATTATGGGAAAGGATTTGACTCCCCATCGTAACCGCTGGGGAAAGACGGAACCGCAGGACGGACGATCCCTTTATAAATAACGGTAAGAGGGAAGGCTCAGGGTAAGGCACAAGATACTCTTGAAAACCAGAGAGTCCATCTCCTCTCCATCGAATCCTCTTCCCCATTCCATGGCTAAAGCCCGCCTCTGACTTAGGCATCGGAGTATCCCCCGCCGGAGCAACTCCGGTCAGGGATTTGTTTTGCAGGTGAACCAGGGAGCTGCCCTTGCGAACCAGAAGCTCCGTCCGGTCGAAAAGGGATTTCACGCCAACAGATTGGTGTGACAGGAAGGGGAGTTTGCATTTACCATTGTTAAGCTTCCCTCTTTGACAAAGGGAAAGTAAGAAACTCCTGATGGCAAAAGGAAAGACTCAGATTGCCTCTACGAGTCGAAGTCGTGCTCCATCCCAAGGGAATGCACCCTCGGTGGAAAACGACATTCCACCTCCCACCATTATAATGGGATAGCAACAATTCGAAGCCCTCCTGAACTAGGTCACCAACCTCACGACTATGGTTCAGGACTTCCAGAACAGAGCCTTCTCCGATGGGATATCCACCGGCTACCTCTGGACATAGCTCATGATCTTGGAGGAAGAGAGCCCCTCGAGAGGGGTCCGCACACCATTCCCATCATCCTCGGCCCTCTCCTGAAGGCCGAAGTTCAAGAATGCCTAGGCCAGCTGATTCCCCGCAGAAAGGGAAAAGGCCTAGGCAAATCTCTTCACCCTCTTTTGAAAACTTTACTCTTGTAGGGGAGATGCCGAAGCAAGTCCTTCCCGATTATGATGGAAAATTTAAGGCCATCGAATCGAAAATGGCAAGGATCTGGAAGCAACAGGATCACAACAATGCAGCAGTATTTGATCTGCGCCCTCCCTACACCGACGTATTATGATCGAGGTCATTCCTCGATATTTTAGGGTCCCCCAAATGAAATCCTACGATGGCAACTCTGATCCTTATGATCATTTGGATAGCTTCAAGGCCCATATGATGATCCAAGGAGCCTCGACGCGATGTACTGCCTCGCATTCCTAGCCACCTTAAAGAAAGCTTCTCGGATGTGGTACTCGAGCATATCTAGGTACCATCGATTCTTTCTCCGAGTTAGAGAAATTATTTGTTTTGCATTCAGGACTTGCCGTAAGACCTCCTGGAATACGGATACACTGTTCCTCCTCCATCAGAGTGAAGGAGAAAGCCTGCGAGACTGCATCTCCAGGTTTAATGCGGCCACGCTCGAGATCCCCGATTTCAACAGAATGTGGCCATGTCTGCACTGAAGAAGGGGCTTGCACATCTAGGCTCACCTTTTTTCTGGATAAGAAGTTTTCTAAAAGCTATGCTGAGCTACTTTCAAGGGCTCAGAAATATGCTGCTGCCGAAGAGCAGGGGCGAATCGATGATTATCGAAGGGAAGCCCCCTTCAAAAAAAAAAAAGCAACTGGGGACAAGGTCCCCAAACTTCCAATAACAATAAGTATGCTGACCGCTGAAGGAGTCCTCCCAGGCCCTGGACATCGGGCGGGAGATTCGACTCCTACACCCCCCTCAACCTCCCTCGTGAAAGATTCTTATGGAGATAGAGAAAGAAGGCTATCTCCAACAGCCACATCCCATGAAGGCATCATCTTCCGCAAGGAACAGGAATAAATACTGCCAATTCTATGGGGACCACGGCCACAACACCGAAGAATGCATCTAACTGAGAGATGCGATAGAGGATCTCATCAAAAGAGGGTATTTAGGATGGTACCTTGGTCATCAAGGACCTCGGTCAGAAGCTACTGTTCCACCCTTGGGGTAGTTCGGTATGCCCAGAGAACGGAGGTCAGCTTTCAGACCAAAATCCTTTGGCGGCGTTTAACCTAGCATAGGTACCGAAGCCATTCTCCCTATCAAAGTCTCCCTTCAGTCTTTAAGGATTGACAACTATGAAGAGCCAGAAAACTCCGATCGCAGGAGAGTTGACCTGGATTTGCTACCGAGTACCAGGCTTTAGACCTAGATAAGAATGGCGATGTACCAGCAAAAGGTCGTCAAATATTACAATTCCAGAGTAAAGGAGCAAATCTTTCGCACAAGGGACATGGTGCTGCGAAGGGCAGAGGTATCCAAGTCAACATAACAGGGCAAGCTTTCTCCCAACTAGGAAGGTCCATACCAGGTTGAAGAGGTCATGCACCCAGGAACGTATCGACTCAAGATCTTGAGGGAAAATTTTTTTTCGGCATGGAATGTACAAAACCTTCGCAAATACTATCAATAAACTAAACTATAAGTTTCTTATGCAAAATTGCCCAACTCTGAATAGCCTGTTGCGTCAACAAAATGACAACAGCATGAATGGCACGATCTAAGGAATCGGCCAACAGTGCAAAGGAGAGTCTGATCCGCTCACCTTATTGGTATATCCGACGAGTGCAACGGATGGCCCGATCGGGCCACCAAGAAGATCAAAGGCACAGGGACGATTCAAGTGACCTACCCTATGAAAAATCCGAAGATGTGCCGGGGTAGGCCTAATCAGCCTACCTTACACTAAAGAAGGCACAGGGACGGTTCAAGTGACCTACCCTACGAAAAACCCAAAGACGTGCCAAGACGGGCCTAATTAACCTACCTTACACTAAAGAAGGTACAGGGACGGTTCAAGTGACCTACCCTACGAAAAACTCGAAGACATGCCAAGGCGGGCCTAATCAGCCTACCTTACACTAAAGAAGGTGTAGGGATGGTTTTTACAGCCTACCTTACGGAAAGTCTGAAGACGCGTCGGGGCAGGCCTGAATAGCCTACCTTGATCATGACAAAAATGCACAAGAATGACATAGATGCCCCACCCTATGATTCCGAGTAACCGAGGAAATCTATACCTTCAACATATCACAATGCGATAGAAGAGAAGGTAAGAGAAGCGGAAACATTTCATTTCATTTTTAAATTTTTTACAAAAAAAAAGAGAGAGAGAAAAGAAAAAGAAAAAGTATTGTGGAAAGCACATCTAGCGACCACCCGTCGGCCCTTTCCCATGCCGGCGAGGGGAGTCTTGCAAGGAAGATGAGGGGCCCCCGGGGTTCCTGCCCGGACTAGAATCCGACTCCTCCTCGGAGTCAGAATCGAATTCGTGTTCGGGGAAGGGAACGAAGGGTTTGATGTTGTCAAGACCATTCAAGTTATAAAACTTGAAGGCCTTACCCCTGCATTCCTAGAACCCTTGGTGGTAAGAATCCAGAGCCGCCTCGGCGACCTCCTTTTTGAAAGCAGAAGATGTTTTGAAGTCCAAGATGACATCTTTCACCTTCTTCTTGGCCTCCACCGCCTCCGCAACGACCGCCTCGACCTGGGTCTTGGCCTCCTCCTCTAAAACACGGACTTTTCTCTCCAAACGGTCAACGATAGGCTCATCATCATCGCTTAACTCGAGGAACCTTGGGCTCCCCTTTTTTCGGTGTCAATGGCTCTCCTCTCGCCATCCTTCGAAGCTCGAAAACACTGAACTTCATTTCGACGAGACACCGGAGAAAGATAGAAAGCTTATAAAATAAGAGTTTGAAATTACGATGACCTTCAACTGGAGGAGATGGGGTCCTATTTAAAGGGATCCTACGCCCACGAATGATTACAGGGAGACATGCTTTGCGCCCTTTCAGGCGAACCAGAGAGTGCCACGTGTCAAAGCGACGCCTTGAAACCTCGGTTGACTACCTGAGAACAATACAATCGCCAATAACCGCTCTTGGAGATAGAAACCACCGGTGCCCCAAATCGATAATGGTCTTCATTATACGGCATTAAAGGCCCCCCTCTTGGAAAGGGAGGATTTAGCGGTGCCCGGGGCACACGAGGATGCGACTGTTCAGATATTGACGTACCCAACGTAGGCGATGAAAATCATACTAAATTCCTTAATCAATGACCAATAGGAAAGTGACACCTGTCCGTCATGTCTACTCCTAGATATACGGATTGGTTATCTGACATCGGTATAGCCCGATCATGGTCAGTCATCAACTACGGCATTCCGGTCTTGTTAAAAAATTTGTCTTTGGCACCAGTTGCCAACAAAACGATCTTCGGCTTCGGCCATTCAACCAGACAACCTTGCTTATGCCACATTCAAAATGCGACACACCACATACAAGGCCTCCTCACGGTCCTCTATTCTCGGAGCAACAATCCCATGATGTGGAATCTCCAGGACATGGCTAAGGACCTCCTCAGAAATTGGAATGCAGATACCTTTGACAGTGGCACTCCATAGCATCATGCTGTAATCCAAGCTCCCGTAGAACTCACGAATCAGGTGAGGGTAGAACTTCTCCTTCATAGTGCAGAAGGAGATCAACCTTGCTAACTCGAGGACCTGTCCAAGTCGGAAGCCTTAACGATCAAAGAAGCCTAGGTCCACTCATCGACTGGCCATGATCACCTTCCCTGACACTCTCTCAGCTGAAGGTGAAGAAGGGGCTGCACTCTTAGTCTACTGGCTGCCATCATTTCTAGCTTTAGTTCTCCTCTCTCCTGAACCCAGACTCGGTTTCTCTTAAATGTAAGCTGCTTCCTTGGTCCAATGACAAACGGCTGAGGGAGGGAATAGAAGGGGGTAAAAAGGATGAAACAAGAAACAATAGTCCAACCAAAAGGAGGAACGAGAAAAATGAAAACGATGGGAAGAGAAGAAAAAAATGCAAAGTTTGGCCAAGAACATGAGCAAAAGGAGGGAAGCAATAGTGAGATGAGCACAATGCCGAATCAATCCAAGGAAAACCCAACAAGGATCTATCCAAAAAGGGGAAAAACATCGAATGGGGCAGAACTTGGCTCAAAAACAACAATGCACAATGAAACAGTGAAGGAACGGATTAAATCAAAGTAAGAACCGGATGCAAATAGTGAAAGATTGGTCCAAAAGAGGGAAAAACAAAAGAGGTTGAGCACAACCCAAAAGCAATAGTAAAATAGTGATTCATGATGAGGAAAATAATCAAATCAAGGAAAAAAACCAGATGGAAACAAAGAAAACCGTGAATCAACCGAAGAAAAAGAGGGAAAAAGATGGGATTTACCAAAGATTGAAGGGCATGAAGGGTAGACCACTATTCGTGTGCAAAGGATGCCAAGGGGACCACTAGGGCACTGGAGGAAAGAGGAATAAACAAAAGAAAAGGTTCAGTTAATGCCCTAGAAAAAATAAAAATTCTGCCCAAGTGTCGACACTTGGAATTTGTCAAGTGTCGACACTTGGCCAAGAAAAAATTTCAAGAAAAATCAGTAAAATTTTCAAAAGTTTGGGGGACTCTAGTGAAGAGTTTAGGACTTATAGAAAATGATTTTGAGCAAAAAGAATTTGTCATGAACAATATTTGAGAGAGTTCTAAGAAAAGGGGTCTATGATACCTAACTCTCTTCTAATTAAGCAAAACCTTTCTTCACTCAAGGTTTTAGGAAAAATATCCTAATTGATTATTAGTACACACAAATTCAAGCATCACATTAGAGTTTTGCACATGATTTCTTATGAAGTGATGTCTTATTTCAATGTATTTACTTCTTAAATGTTGCACATGATTCTTAGTTAAATTGATTGCACTAGTATTGTCATATCTTATGGGTGTCTTAGTTAGTTTGACGCCAAAATCTTCGAGTTGTTGTTTGATCCATAAAATTTGGGCACAACAGCTCCCAGCTGCTATGTATTCAACTTCTGCCATAGATAGAGCAACTGAACTCTATTTCTTGCTACTCTATGCAATCAAATTGACTCAAGAAACTGACAAGTTCCACTAGTACTTTTCTGTCAAGTTTAAACCCAGCAAAATTAGCATCAGAATAAATAATCAATTCAAATGATGAATCTCTAGAGTACTAAAGACCAATATCTATAGAGCTAGATAGATATCTAAGTATGCGTTTAATAGCTAAAAGATGAGATTCTTTAGGGGTAGACTGATATCTTGTACACATACAAATCTGAACATAATATCTGGCCTACTAGCAGTTAGATATAATAATAAACCAATCATTCCTTTATATAACTTTTGGTCAACAGGTTTACCTGATTCATCTTTGTTAAGCTTACAAGAGGAGCTCATAGGTGTACCTAATGGCTTGGTGTTCTCCATCCCAAACTTCTTTAATATTTCTTTCATATACTTGGTTTGGTTGATGAAGATCCCTCTTTTGTTTGCTTTATCTAGAGTCCAAGGAAGAAGTTAAGCTCTCCCATCATACTCATCTCGAACTCATCCTGCATTAGCTTTGCAAACTCTTAACAAAGACATTCGTTAGTAGCACCGAATATGATATCATCCACATAAACTTGTACTACTAAGAAATCATCATCTTCTTTTTCAAAAATAAAGTAGTGTCTACATTACCTCTATAAAATTATTTTTAAGCAAGAAAAACTCAATCTATCATACCAAGCTCTTGGAGCTTGTTTTAAACCATACGAAGCTTTATGAAGTTTAAAAACATGATTTGAAAATTCATGATTTTCAAAGCATGGGGGTTGTTCAACATAAACCTCTTCTTCGATAAAATCATTTAAAAGGTACTTTTGACATCCATTTGATATAATTTAAAATTCATAAAACATGCAAATGCCAATAATAGCCTAATTGCCTCAAGTCTAGCAACAGGAGCAAAGATTTTATCAAAATTAATCCCTTCCTCTTGATTGTATCCTTTGGTAACTATCTAGCTTTATTTCTAGTAACTATACCATTTTCATCAAGTTTATTTCTAAAAACCCATTTTATGCCAATAATTAAAATATTAGTAGTCTATCAACCAAAGTCCAAACATTATTTCTTTTAAATTGATTTAGTTTATCTTGTATAGTATTAATCCAATTGCAATCATTTTCAACTTCTTCAATAGATTTAGGTTCTATTTGAGAAACAAAAGCTAAATAATCATAGATATTTCTAAGAGATGAACGAGTACTTACTCCTTTTGATGGATCACTAATGATAAGCTCTTTGGGATGTCCATGAGCATACCTCATTCTTTTGGTAGAAGAGGTTGTAGATGTTTTTCACCTCCTTGTACTTGATCTCTTTCATTATTTAGATTATCATCTTGCTCCTTGGTGGGTTCTTATTATTGTTCACTTCTTCATTTCTTTGGATACCTGTATCATTATCAAGAATATCTTCTTTTCTAGAAGATTTTGATTAGTCTCATCAAACATAACATGGATGGATTCTTCAACAATAAGTATCCTTTTGTGAAGATCCTGTATGCCTTGCTAGATGTAGAATAGTCTAAAAAGACACCCTCATCTGATTTGGCATTAATTTACTTAGATTGCCCTTGCCATTGTTTAAGATAAACAACGGCATCCAAAAACACGAAAATACTTAATTGAAGGTTTCCTACCTTTTCAAAGCTCATAAGGTTTTTTCTTTAAATAGGTCAGATTAAAACATGATTTAAAACATAGCAAGTAGTATTTATGGCTTCCGTCCAAAAATATCTAGATAAATCATTTTCGCAAAGCATGGTGCATGCCATTTCTTCAAGAGTTCTATTTTTTTTCTACCACCCTATTTTGTTGAGGTAGGTGCAGAAAAATTGTGATGAATGCCATTTTCACTACAAAATTTTCAAAGTCATGGTTTTCAAATTCTGTACCATGATCATTTTTTAAAGAAATAATTGAAACACCTTTTTTATTTGAAACTCTTTTATGAAATCTAATGAATACAGAAAAATTTTCATCTTTATGAGCTAAAAATATCACCTATGTAAAACATGAGAAATCGTCTACAATAACTAGACATACTTCTTACCTCCCAAACTAGATATTCTAGTTGATCTAAAGAGGTCTATATGAAGTAATTCTAAGGGTCTAGATGTAGAGACTACTCCTTTAGGTTTAAAAGATGATTTAGTTTGTTTTCCAAGTTGGCAAGCACTACAAATCTTGTCATTTTCAAAACTAAGTTTTGGCAAATCTTTTATTAAACCCCTTTTGCAAGTTTTGAAAGCAAATGCATACTAGCATACTTTAGTCTATGATACCAAAGCCAACTAGTTTCATTGATCTTGGCTTCCATTGCTAATAGGCATGGACCATTTTGGATATGAAGATCATCCAGATCAACCATATAAATATTGCCATGCCTATGTCCAATAAACTTGATGCCATTGTCATCAAGACTAGAAATAATGTACATAGAAGATTCAAAAACAACTTTAAAATTCTTATCACAAAACTGGTTAATGCTAAGTAAATTATGCTTTAAACCATCCAAATAAAATATTATCTATATAAGTAGAAGGGGTGATATGAACTTTACCAATTCCAACAATCTTGCCCTTTCCATTATCACCAAAAGTCACATTTCTTCTATTTGATATTCAAGTGAGGAGAATTGCTCCATATCTCCAGTCATGTGCCTTGAGTAACCGCTATCAAGGTACCACAGTCTTCTTTTGTTGGTTGTAAGGCACACCTACAAAATAAATCAGGTGGAGACTTTAGGTACCAAAGTCATCTTGGATCCTTTAAGGTTAGTAGTGATGGTTCCTTTGGAACCCAAACTTTTCTAACTTTATTCAACTTCCTTTATTACATAGATATGATTTATGTCCTACATTACCACAAGAGTAACAAGTAACAGAGGATGAAGCAGGCATAAAAAAAATTCTTGAAAAACTTTTGTTGTTTTTGAATTTTGAAACTTTTGTTGTTTTTGAATTTTGAAACCGAATTCAGCTTTGTTAAAAATAGCTCTTTGGTTATTTAAAAGCATAGTAAGTTTTTCAGAACTATAGATAAATTTTTCAACAAATGGTTTCAATTTTTTAAGTTCATTATTATACTTCTTGTTTTGTTCCAAATTTCTTTATTTTGTTTTGTAAAGTTTTTAGTTGTTCAAAAGAATTTTTCTTTTTCAATCTTCCTTCTTTTGAAATAGAAGAATAATTTTATTATTTAACTTTTTGTTTTGTTGAAGTAAGCAATCATGTTCAATTGAAACTTATCATTTGTTTTAACTAAATCCAGATTTTGCTTCTTTAGTTCTTTGTGCTTTAATTTAAGTTTTTGAAATTCAATCACAAGTTCATCAAAACTTCATGCACTCATCAAAAGTAAATTTCTCTTCTGGTTCAGATAATACCTAATCATTATTGGCCATCAAGCAGAAATTTGCAACCTCTTGCTACTCTTCAGCGTAGCTAGAATCCTCGCTGTCGCTCCAAGTTGCCATCATAGCTTTCTTTCTTAATCTTCTTCTGCTTTTCTTTAGTAGGAGGCGTCCATCTTGAAGTGGCCAGGTTTCTTGCATTCAAAACATGTGGGCTGCTCCTTTTCTTTCTCTTTATCCTTCTCTTTGCTAGGCTCTCCCTTTTAAGGTTTCTTCTTGAAATTGTACTTCTTCTTCCTCATAAATCTCCTAAAATTTCTTGCTATGAGAGCCATCTCATCTTCTTCATCTTCCTCATCTGAATCTTCACTTGACTCTTCTTTTGTAGTGGACTTGAAGGTGATCACTTTCTTCTTCTTATCATAGTCCACTATTTTTTGTTTCAAGGAAAGCTCATAGTCATTAATGAGCCCAACAGTTGCTCGAGAGAAAGAGTATTTAAATCTTTGGCTTCTTCTATAGCAGTGACTTTAGTATCCCAGAAACCGGAAGAGACCTGAGAAGTTTATTCACAAGTTCACCATTAGAAATAAGCTTTCCTAAACTTCTTATTCCATTCATAATATTAATGAACCTTGTATACATTTCACTAATAGATTCAGAATGTTCCATTTTAAACATCTTATATGTATAAATGAGCATGTTAACTTTAGTGGTTTTCACTTGATGAGTACCCTCGTGGATAACTTTAAGTGTGTCCCATATTTTCTTTGCAGAGAGATAATTTGAAATTATTGAATTTGCTTGGGTCTAAAATGCAAAACAATAGATTCATAGCCTTTGCATTAAGCTCTATTTGCTTAATATTATTCTCATCCCATCATCTTCCATTTTGGGAGTGGAAATGCCTTAATCAACATAGTAGGCTGATGAGGGCCTTTGACAATAGTTTTCAAATGTTATAGTCCATGGCTTGAATGTAAATGCGCATGCGTATCTTCAATATATGTATTGTACCATTAACAAAGGTGGACGGTTAGATGCTTGACCTTCTACAACACCCATACCAATTGGGGCTGCCATGATCTTTCACTCAAGATCGTTGGACCTACAGTAGAGTACCGGTGCTCTGATATCACTTATTGCCTAGAAATGAGCCTAAGAGGGGGGTGAAATGGGTCTTTCAAAATTTAAACAATTATATACAGGTCTTAAAGTGTTTGTGAGCAAAGTGAATAAGCACTAATGGATATGCAACGGATAACAATAAATTAAATACAAAGAATAAAGTGCAAGTAAAGGAAAGAGCAATCACACACAAACATCAAGTTTTATAGTGGTTTGGTGCACTTCAAGCACCTACATCCACTCCCCAAGCCACCCTTAGAAATTTTCACTAATCTCTTTAAAGATTACAACCAACTTATTTTACAAGGCTCACAAGTCAAAATCCAAGTTGGTTTTGTCACCTAGGCTCACCAACAATCTTACAACTTGTTTGGTCCTCAGGCTCACAAGTTAAACCCTAGTTGATTTTGTACCTTTGGCTCACCAACAACCATAACAACCCACTTTCAGTAACTCTTGAAAGCTAGGTCAACAAAATATAAAGATAAGAGTACAAGAATAAAAGCATAATCAAACTCTCTTCAAAGAGTGGAATGTGGAAGCTTTGAGGCTCTTGATTGATTGCTTGTCTTCTCTTTGGAATCTCTTCAAACACTTTTGGAAGGCTGAAATGATAGGCTTGTAAGCTTTTGAGTGGAATCTCTCCTTTTTTTTTTTGGCTTTTGGAAGTGAAGTTCTTGAGGAATATTTGACTTTTTGTATTTAATGGAGTTCAATACTTCATGAATGAGTTTGGTGAAGCTTAAATACTTCAAAAATTTCAAAAAAATGGTTTGAGACTGTTAAAGGTTCAAAACTAGCCATTGGGAGCTTGAAAAGATAAAATCTACAACTCAGAAAATAGATCCGTTGAAGCTGTCAGAACCTGTGAGTCGACACTTGACTTCCAGGTGTCGACACTTGGTTCTCAGGTATCGACACTTGGTCTTGCAGGTGTCGACACTTGAATTTCAGGTATCGATACTTGAAGCTCATGTATCGACACTTGACACAAAAACTCTCCAAATGACAAGTTCTGTATTTTCAAAAAATCTCAGGCCTTGAGTCGATACTTGAATTCTAGGTGTTGATACTTTGATTCCAGGTGTCAACACTTGGCATGCCAGTAAAGAGTTTTTGCATGCCAAATGCTAAAGTGTCGACACTTGGGTAGTCATGAGTCAACACTTGGTTCTGCAGTTTGACAAAAACATATCCCAACAACCCAAAAATATAAAGATCTTCAATCAAACTTTAAATACACTTATGTAACCTAAGATTGAACAATTATGAGGCCTTTTTCTAGGTGAGAAGACATTCCAAAACCTTAAAATTGCTCAGCTTCAAGATACTTATATGTTGAGAATTTTAAGGTGTCTGTATCCTGTAACTCATGATTACAATTGAAACATTAATACAAAATATGTATTCAATATTTTGTTAATCATCAAAATCAAGGGCTAGAGCTAACACCCCTCCAAGGAGGAGGCCCTCTTTGCCTCCAGGATTAATCCCAGATAGCTATCTGAATCGAGGAACTAAAGGTTTGTCTTCTATGCGACGATCCCGAGTGTTGTGTGACCCCTTCATCGATAGGATCTTCGAATCGGTGCTTGGTAAAAATCTTTTCCTCCCTTAATTTCTGATTTATTGAAGGTATGCTATCCTAACCGGGAGTTTCTCAATCTTCGAGATCCTTTTTTTTATTATTTTGGTATGAGTTCATATGCAGGTATGATGTTTTTTTTCATTACATACTTGCATGCTGATTCTTTACTTGATTTCGGGTTTCTAGACTACATATTAAAATTCTAAAAAATTATAAAAAAATAGTTTTAGTTTTCATACAATCACGATAGTCTTAGGATCATCCTGCATCAGTTTGGTATCAGATCTAGTTTAGGATAGTTGCATCTTCATCAAAAAACCCTAATAACATTCATTATTATTTTTCTGCATCCTATCATCTACAGTAGGTATCTGATTTTCGGTCTAGTTCATCATCTTAGGAATTTTATCTTTCTATGAAATTCACATGACATGTTCTCTGTTTAGTTCTAATAATTATCATAATTTTAATTATTTTTATCGAAACAAAAAATATAAAAATTACTGCATCTTAAAAACCCTAACTAAAATCCTGAGATTTCTGCACCAGTCCGAAAACCCTAGGAGTTGCATCATCATCTAATATTTTTTGCATAAAATTTTGTAGAAATCATCATCACCGTCCATCCTCTATTCTATAATTTTTTCAAATTTTTTTTGCATCAAAAACTATGTCAAATTCTATATCAACTGAATCCTGATTTTCTGATTCTGTGATTTTGCACACCTGACTAAACCTAACCTAACCAACTTCCAAACCCTCAATCCCAAGCCCAATTTGATTGCTAACATAATCAACTTAAACCTAACTTGCCATCTCATAAAATACCCAAAAAAATATTTTATTTTTTTGATTGTTATTAGTTTGCATCAGGGCTCATTGAATGTGCATCATCTGATTAAACTATTCTTAAGGGCAATTCACTATCTCAGATCAGGGCAGGATTTCATCACCTGTCCTAGGTCCAAAACAACTACCATCATCCTAACCTAAGCCTTAATTAAAATTAATTAGACTTAATTTGCCCTAGTGGGCTAGGTGACACCAATAGGTCGGGTCTAAATTGTGTGGGCCAACTAGTGCATCCAATTCTCCAACTATTACTGGAATCTGGTGTCTAAGGCTGGGGTCCATAGTCAAACGACCTAAGTGGTGTTGTGGTTTTTAATTGGGTCCCTACGAAAGCAGGGGGGCCTCCCACACTCCTACCCCTACCTGGCCAGAGGAAGGATTAGTTGTTGAGTTGGATGTAAGTTGAGTCGACCCACTCAGTTTTGGCTCTAGGTCTAGTAAACCCTAGCTTGTACTAACCCTTGCATGCTTGGCTGCATCATCTCATCTTGATTATTTGCTTGTTTGCATGACCACCAAGTCAGGAGTCTAGTATAGTCAGTCCAAACCCCAACCTATTCAACCATGGAGTCCAATCTAGAAACACTCATTAAGGCCATGAATGAAAATTGACCCAGATGAACACCCAAAACCAAGCCCAGTTTGCCCAGATGAACACCCAATCCCAAATTCAGTTTGCTCAACTAACCACCCAGATTAACCAGATGATCCAATGAAATATCCAAGCAACCATAGGTTTGACCATTTGACCTATAGATCTGAGCCCATAACCTATGAACCTATAATCTATGAACCCATAACCCTTAGTTGACCCACCTTTACTATCCCAGCCACTAGTCAATTTTTCCTTAGCCAAACCCCTCTTACCACCCTACAATTCACAAGGATGACCTTGAAGAGGAAGTGTATGAAGCTGATATAAGCTTAGTGGATGAATATGAAGAAGAAGAAGAGTTACCCATAGAAGACCTAGAATTAGTTGACCTAGTAGGTACCCAGACTGAGACCAACCCAGAGTTAGTTAACCCTAACCATACCCGATGGAAGTCAACCCAAAATTAGTTGACCTTGACCATACCCAAACTGGACCAGTAGTGGACGACCAGTTAGAGGAAGAGAACCTAGATACTACTATTAGGATCTTACCTGAGGAGCCACTAGAAGAAAGCCCAATTATAGAGCCCAGTCCTGAATTTCATAAGCTAGAAGAGTTTATTAAGGACTTGATCTCTTTAAGCCGGTACCCTTAGAAGAATCCTCTCCTATAGTTTCCATTGATGATCTCTTTCCTGAAATTAATAACCCATTCTTCCATAATGCAAACCCTGTAGGTATACACCAACCCCATAAGGTCAACCTCATCAGTCTAGGACTCATCCCTGAAACCCCTTCTTGTATTCTACTATTTTCGATTAACCCTGAACCATCTTTTTATTTCTTACCCTACCAGACTAACCCTGAACCCACCTCTTATTTTCTATCCTTTTCTGAGACTTCTTATGTTTTTCTCACTATTAGATTGCATTTTGTAGAAGTTTGCATACTGCATTCATTCATTGAACATGTCATATTTGCATCATACTTTTGGAAAATCCTTTGGCATCATTTAAGGGTTCCTGTTAAATTTTCATGTGCATGCCAAACCAGAGTCAAACCTAGAGAGCCTATAATCTGTTAGGTTTAGGTCCTAAGAACCCAATCAGTCCACAAACCTAATCCATCTGTCTACACCTGCACTGACCTCTGCAACATTTGCATCAGGAAATTAGCCTAAAGATGGACATAAGTAATGCACCCTATAAAAACTTGGCTAATTTCCGAAAATAAGCTAAAGAGTTTTCTATAGGAGATTTTGTAATGATCAGGCTTAGCCCTGAGCGATTTTCTCCAAGGACCTAATGAAAATATATGCTCACAGAGCTGGACCATTCAGAATAATGAAAAGAGTTGGACCCAATGCCTATGTGCTTGAGTTGCCACCAAATCTAGGTATTAGCTCCACTTTCAATACTTCAGACTTATGGAGTACCGGGAGCCAGCAGCAATATCTAGAAGCTCTTTGAACCTCTCCCTTCCTTGAGAGTGAACCCACCCTAGAGTGTCCACTTACAATATGGCCTATTATTGAGGAAAGGATTGAGTGAATCTTGGACGATCAAGCCATCAGTACCTGGAACAAAGTCTATCAGAGGTATTTGGTCAGATGGCAAGATCGGTCGGAATCTAAGAACTCGTGGATCACCCATAAGGATCTGCAGCGCCTCAACCCAGACCTTCTTAAGCAGTATGAGAGCCAAGTTGATCCTTACTCGACGGGGTCGAGTTCCTCCCATCCCAGGAGAATTGGTGGGGGCACCAGGATCAGACACAGATTACTGGGCCCTATCTAGTTTACTTAGCCATGTGTCCAATTTTGTAATCAAGTAAGATTGAGTCCTATAATAAATTAAGGCTAGTTGATTTGTCTCAACCCTAGTCAAGTCATTGAGTCCTGTACTTGTGTATTAGTCCAGTATCAATCTAATTTTGTACAAAAGAAGAGGTTACACAGTTTTGGAGTTCCACCAGGCCTCATCCAGGAGCCAGAGGCCTTCACATCAGCTTATTGGGCCTTGTTTGCCATCCTAAGGTCCAAGATTCCTTCAGATGCCCTCTAGATGCCTTGATACCCTCTAGATGCCAGAGAATATTCCTAGATCAGGGTGCCTCATGATTTCAGGAATATGCTATCATCCCAGGCCAAGAGATCTCAAGCTCAGGAATCAAGCCCATGAGCCCCAAAACCAAGATTTCAAAAAATATGATGATACCAGGGCGCCGCAGCTTCCAGGGCCCATAAGCCCATGCGCCAAACTAATGAAGGATGCCCCTTGCAGCCCTAAAGGCAAGCCCAACTCTGTTTTAGGTGTCTAAGCCCAAGAGACTAAGCCCAAGGTGCCTTTGACCAAGTCCAAGGAAGGGAGAAATTCAATTCAAACAAGGAGATCTAGTTTTATTTTCACTCAAATTGTATTCTCCTAATTTTAAGCAAACTTGTAATCCCTCTCCCACTCAACTTTGTAATCCTATCCTAACTAGGAGAGGACTTGGGAACATCTATAAATACCCCACCCCTCCCTCTCTTGTAAGCATCTTTTATTCATGAATCAAAATCCTGCTGAAATTTTATGTTGAGTTGTGTTCTTGTGTTCTTGTATTGAGTGTGTGAGTTTTGTTTGTGAGCCCTAATTTATCCAAGCCCTAGCCATCCCAAAGTACTTTCATCCAAACCCTAACACGCCAAGGAGAAGAAGCCCTAAGCCATCCATCAGCAATTGGCCATCTTCCCCCTCCAACTGCCAGCTTCTGAAACCCTAATTCCCTCTTTCCCAAACCTTAGTTTGCTTCTTTTGCTTTCTAACTTGTTTACTTGCTGACCTCTGATGCTTGCAGGATCCCCGTGGTATTTGCCTCCAAGGAGGAGGCCCTCTTTTCCTCTAGGACTGATCTCAGATGGCTGCCCGAACCGAGAAACTGAAGGCTTGTCTTCCAGCCGACGATCCCGAGTGCTGTGTGACCCCTTCATCGACAGGATCTTCGAATCGGTGCTTGGTAAAAATCCTTCCCCTCCTTATTTCTAATCTTTTGAAGGTACGCTATCCTAACCGTGGGTTTCTCAATCTCCGAGATCCTTTCTTTTATTATTTTGGCATAAGTTCATATGCGGGTATGATGTTTTCTTTCATTACATACTTGTCTGCTGATTCTTTACTTGATTTCGGGTTTCTAGCCTACAAATTAAAATTCTAAAAAAATTATAAAAAAAATTACATTTTTTTTTTTATAATCATGATATAGTCTTAGGATCATCCCGCATCAGACACTCCACCAGGCCACGCCACTTGCACTTCCTATAGAGGACTGCTTCGCCAGGGGCATGCCACCTACACCTCCTATGGAGGAGTGCTCTTCCAGAGCACGCCGCCTGCCTCCCTTGCAGAGAGGCACTCGACCGAAGAACCATGCCCTGTAGTATGCTATCGGCACCTCCTTTGGAAAGGCACACCACCTAGGATGTCCTACCCTGCAATCCACTACCTGTACCACCCAGAAGAGGAAGGTTTACTAGGGACCTCAGACCTGTGGTATCTCTTACTAGGCTCATGCTCCATCAAGTCCTTAGGAATGGCAGCATGATGTTCGTAAAAGGAAGTGCCTTATCGGGATGTCAGGCCTCGTGGCACGCCACTCGCACTCATCACAGTAAGAACATGTACTTCACAGTACTCTACCTGCATGGTAGATGCTTTCTTCGAGGATTTCGGATCTGGTCCCCCATCTTCTAGGGAAGGCAAGGACAAACCTGCGCTCCATCCACAGGAGCCACACCAAGAGAGCATTAGACGGGGCTCTAAGCCCCGCCAGATAAAAGATGCTCGTATAAGAAGCCTAAAGGGGCCTTCGATAAAGGTAAGCACACATACGAGCATACAAAGAGGAGCCAAGTGAAAGGCAGGAGGACCATCTGAAGACTCCCCCACAAACTTTCATTACTCTGACTTCTACTCTTTCTTTTCAATGTCCTCTGAACATGGAACCATTCCGGGCTCCACCAAGGATAAAATCTATTCTCCTTAATCATCCACTGACTTGATTGTCGGAGTGCCCCTGCCCGAATCCCTGGCTCGAGCCTTCTTTTTTTTGTAGGATCAGTTGCACGTGAAGGTCTCCAAGTGGGAAGTCCACTCAACCTAGTGATGAGGGACAAAAATGAAATGATGGATGGAGAGTTTTAGCAAGCTAACCAGCAAGCAAACTTGAGCAACAATCAAGCATTAGGCATGGAATATGAATCAAAGGTTGGAATTTAAATAAAAGGGAAGAAGGAAGGAAGGAAGTAGATGATGGCCGTCAGCTTGGAACCAATGGAGCTTGAGATTTGGAACAATCAAGGGCTTCTCACCCTTCACTCTTCACAAGGGTGTTCCATCCTTCCAACACAAACCCAAGGGCTTCTTGCCCTCTTCTCAAACCAAACTTCAAACCCTCAAACTAAGAAGATCTCACTCACTCCACATAAGAGAACACAAGGGAGCTAGAACAAGAAGAAAACTTTTCTTTCATTAAACCAAGGTAGAATTGAATACAAGAGAGGGCCTAGGGCCTTATTTATAGGCTTCTAATCAAGGGAGAGGAGGGGATAAGGATGAGCTAGCTAATTCTAGTTAGATCAAACAACCTTTGGTTAGGTGGTTCCAACTGGAAACAACTTATGGGTAGAAGTTATAACAACTTGACATGTGGCTTCTAGATAGCAATGATGTGGCCTCCATTTGTTGATGTGGATCATGTGATGTGGCATCCCACATATCAAGTTGGTTGAAGATTTGTTGGGGGAATGGAAAGTGGTTTTATGCTCCCCCAAGTTGCTTGATGTGGTGTCCTTCCTTTTCCCAATGATGCTTGATAAAGTGTCCTCCATGTGATGGGAAAATGGTCCCCATATGAAGGTGAGAAGGTGGCATCCTTGCTTGGATTGGGCTTGACTTGGGTGGCATCTTGGCATGCTTGAATATGGGCTTGACTTGAGTTGAGTGGATTCATGAGGATGGTGGCTTTCGTTCATGAGTCGACTCATGGATTTATGCTTCAAGTGGAGTTGGCTTCATGGGCTTTGTGGGCTTCATTCCAAGGCTCTTATTAAATTTAGGTAGGCTATATTAGCTGTAAAATAAAAGAGAATTAGTTGAAAATATTTTTTTCTTGTTGAGTCCCCATCAGTTCTCCCGAGGTGGAAAGAGCTCGACTTTGTTGAGTAGGAATCAATCTGACTTTAGTAATACTCTAGTAGGTCGAGGTTGATTCTTTGTAGGTCCTCTCGAGTAATCCATGAGTCTTCAGAATTAGGATATCCTTGCCAATGAACCAAGTAGCGTTGATAGTCCTTATTTCGAGTAGTGATAATCTTATCGTCTAGGATTTGCTCAATCCTATCTCGCCGCTTTTGGAAATATGGCTGGTGGACACTCAAGGATTGGCTCACTCTCAAGGTAAAATCATGCCCGAATGGCTCACTGGGTATCATTGTTGGTTCATTGTACTTTACTAGATCTGAAATATTGAAAATGGAACTGATACCAAAGTCGGATGGTAAATCTAGCACATAAGCATTTGGTCCAATCTTCTTTATTATTTTGAAAGAACCTGCACCACGGGCATGTAATTTTTTAGTAGTTCCTGATGGGAACTGTTTAGGTTTGAGCCTTATCATGACATAGTCTCCTTCCTGAAATTCTTTGGCTCTTTTACATGAGTTAATCATATACTTATAAATTTTATTGCTCCAATGGATTTTCTTGCTAATCATGCTATGCATATGACTCTCGCAGACTTGGACACATATGCATGATGACAAGCTTAAATGATACTAAATAACAAAACAAACTCAAATGGGCTTTATTATCTATCGACTAAACTTTATTGTTGGGTTAGGAAACAAAAGTTTCTAATTTCCAATATTCTCCAAAATGGCTTTGAAGACTCTAGCACACAACTTTAGATAGGTGGCAGTGAATCTTAATTTGGTGTCTAATAAATGCCATAATGTCTTCCAAAAGTAACTATTGAATATTACTGGGACCAGATCAATGGTATGGTGGATGTCCCAGCTTGGTAGACTAGGATTGGGGATGTTCCAAAAGGGTGAATCAGGCTCAGGGCAACTATCAGGGAATACATATTGATAATGCTTTAACGGTTTCATAATTTCTTGGGGTTGATCCTTTGGAATTGGTTCTAGGTTTTCTTTGATGGTCAATACTCCATTTGGTAATCCTTCATTAATCTCTAGATCTAAACCTCAACATTGATTAATTCCGGGTCCTCTATTATCTCCAGATTGCTCTTCATGATTTTGACCATGGACTTCATTTTCTTCAAGTTGATTATTCCCATTATTGATTTCTTTAGGTTGGGTAATTATTTATCCTCAAGTAATTATTCTTGTTCATACCCATCCATAAGGTTAGACCTAGCTTCAAAAACTTCTTCCTTAAGTTCTGCAATGGGTTTAGGATCTTCTCTTTCTAGCCTTTCATTTGGACAAGACTTTGATTCTATTTTGTCTTTAAATTCTTCAATAGGTTCAGGAGATTTTTTCTCTAAATTTTTAGTGGGCTTAGTCTCTTCTTTATCTTCTTTATATTCATTTATGAGACTGGATTCAGCTTCATATATTTTTACTTTTAGCTTTTCAATGGGTTCAAGGATTTCTTCCTTACAAACTAGTGGGATAATAGAAGTTGGTTTGTTTGAAAGAATCTGACTAGAACTAGGCCTATGTCCAGATGTATTATTCCTGTTGGACTTAGGTCGACTGATCAAGAGTTTCTTCTGATATGTATCAAATTTCCTAGCAATTTGATAAGCTTCTTCTAGGTAGTGAATTTTATATTGAAACAATTTTCACTGGATGTCCTTACGTAGACCAGCTCGAAACCTAGATATGATCATTATCTCAGAATCGGCTGTGCTACATCTCTCGACAAACTCATTGAATTTAGCAATATACCCTGATACAGTTGCATCATCTTGTCTCAATCTATACCATTGGTCTAAAAGTCTTTGCTCATAATATCTACCTAGGTACTTTTCTCTCAGTTTACTCTTCATATCTCTCCAAATAATTATTTTATCCCCACTATAATAACTTTTATGCTCAACTTCTCTCCAATATATTTTAGCATGTCAGACTAACTTTAATTTGGAAAATTGACACTTCCTTACTTCCAACATTTTATCAAACTTAAAGTATTGATCCATTTTCTTCTTCTAATCGACATATACTTCAGGATCTAAATTTCATCGAAAGTGGGATGCATAGGGTCGATTGCTCCCAAAGACTCTCTCCTCCTGATCTACAAAGTTATGGCAGGGATATCTAGGATTATACTTAGGGGTGAGATCATGACATTGGGCTCTTGGACCAAGGGGAGGTGGACTAGGTGATTTGGGCTTAGTATGGTTCCCGATTTGATTGTCCATTTGTCCTAACTCTTTATTCATTGACCCTAATTATTTAGTTAGGGTATCAAACTTTTCAGTCATGGTCCTCATAAAGAATTCAAGATTAGGGTCCATGGATAAACCAGATTAAGTGTAGGACTGTTGGTCTAAAGCTCTTGACCTAATAGACAAGCAATACAAACCTAGATTCTAGGGTTTCTAGACCTAAAAGTTCAAAATACAGGATTTAACTAGGTACTAATTAAAGATGCAATTACCCTTTCCACTGGCCAGGTAAGAGGTGGGAATGCGAGAGGCCCCCCTCGCTCTCGCAAGGATCCAATTAAAGAATCTCAAGTCTGCTTAAGGTGTTTGCCGTTGGACCTCTAGCCTTAGATACCAATTTCTAAAAAGTAAGTACAAACTCAAATAGCACTTTGCCTCATCTTGCACTTGAATCCGACTTGTGGGTGTCCCTAGTTTAGGTTCATATTTAATTTTAATTAAGTTTACGTCAATGCACAATAATGGATGGTTGTTTGGTCTAAGGAAAGGTTATTACCTCCTCCCCTATGTTATATTGAATACCTTTAAAATGATTTTGAAATGGATGCACAAACAACCAACTAGCTAATAAGATATGTAGACTAGCACAAATATATGAGTCAAACCCGAATTTCAAAGTTTCAAAAATTCAAAAATTAAATTGAAAATTCCAGATCTGGAAATCTTGATTTTAAAACTCCAATTTTAAATTTTAAATTTTAAATTATAGTTTGAAAATTCATTCTTGGAGGTAAAAGTGGTTGTATGAAATTTCAATCTCTTAACTAACCTCCAACTAACTAGTTTTGAAAATTTAAAATTTAAAATTTAAAATTTTCAAAAATTAAAATTTAAAGTGGATTAGTTAGGTCTTAGTGTTAAGATATCATATTTAAGATTTGAATTCAAAGATTTCAAATTTGGTTAGGGAAGTTGTTATGAGAAGTTGTTACTAGAAGATTCTAGCAGATTAACAAACTTCCAACTACCTTGATTCAAAATTCGAATTTCAAATTTAAGCTCTTCTAAAATTTGAAATTTAACTAGGAATCATTAGATTTTGACATCTAGATCTTAGATCTCGAATTTGAAATTCAAAAAAAAATATTTTTAAATTTCTTTTTGAAAATAAACTTAAGGGAGGGAAAAACAGAATTTGAATAGCTTCTAAGAAACAACCTAAGAATCAAAATTTTAAACTCTAAAAATTACTCAAAAAATATTTTTTTAATTTTCTATTTAAGATACAAAACTCCTAAAATACAGAAAAAGAATTTTTTTAATATTTTCTTTTAAAAATACTAATATTCATGGAAACTCGGGTTGGTGCTAGTACAGAAATTTCAGCAATCAGCAAATCTCCAATTGACTAGATTCAAAATTTAAAATTAAATTTAAAATATCAAAAAACTGAAATTTAAATTAGAACTTTAGATCTGAAGTTAAAATCTTAGATCTCAAATTTTAAAATTTAAATCTCGAATTTTGGACTTGAAGGCAAGCAACATACAAAGGGAACAAAAATTTCAGCAGCTTGACCTAGTAAACCATAAGCTCTGATACCAAAAATTGATGAGGGAAAAAAAAAACTATGGATGGAGAGTTTTAGAAAGATAACCAGTAAGCAAACTTGAGCAATTAATTATCAAATAAATAGACTAAATTAATCCAAGAAAAGAATTTTATAAAGAGACTAGTTGATCTAAGTTACAATACCCGCAATATAGATCTAGTTCAAAACAAAGATTAAGATCTTCATGGCAAGGAAACTATCACTACTAGGATAAGTTAACTATCAAATGATCAGATCTAATGAAGCTTAGGAAGAGTTTTCTTATCAACAATGATGGCTAAGACATTTTTAGTGGAAAGGAAGCTCTCAACACTCAAGGATTGAGAACTAGATTGCAAGATTAGCACTCTCTACTTTAGGACTTACCTTGGCCTTGATTCGTGGCATGGAGAACTTCATCTTGGACTTGAAAAATGAGAGAAAACCTACAACAAATCAAGTATTAGGCATGGAATAGGAATCAAAGGTTGGAATTGAAATAAAAGGGAAGAACGAAGGAAGTAGATGATGGTCGACAGCTTGGGACCAATGGAGCTTGAGCTTTGGAACAATCAAGGGCTTCTCACCCTCCACTCTTCACAAGGGCATCCTACCCTTCAAACATAAATCCAAGGCCCCTTGCCCTTTTCTCAAACAAAACTTCAAACCCTCAAACTAAGAAGATCTTACTCACTCCACACAAGAGAACACAAGGGAGCTAGAACAAGAAGAAAACTTTTCTTTCATTAAACCAAGATAGAATTGAATACAAGAGAGGGCCTAGGGCCCTATTTATAGGCTTCTAATAAAGGGAGAGGAGGGGATAAGGATGAGCTAGCTAATTCTAGTTAGATCTAACAACCTTTGGTTAGGTGGTTCCAACTAGAAACAACTTATGGATAGAAAGTATAACAACTTGACATGTGGCTTCTAGATGTCAATGATGTAGCCTCCATTTGCTGATGTGGATCATGTGATATGGCATCCCATATATCAAGTTAGTTAGAGATTCGTTGGGAGAATGGAAAGTAGTTTTATGCTCCCCCCAGGTTGCTTGATGTGGTGTCCTTCCTTTCCCCCAATGATGCTTGATGAAGTGTCCTCCATGTGATAGAAAAATGGTCCCCATATGAGGGTGAGAAGGTGGCGTCCTTGCTTGGATTGGGCTTGACTTGGGTGGCATCTTGGCATGCTTGAATGTGGGCTTGACTTGAGTTGAGTTGACTCATGAGGATGGTGGCTTTCTTTTATGAGTCAACTCATGGATTTGTGCTTTAAGTGGAGTTGGCTTCATGCGCTTGGTGGGCTTCATTCCAAGGCTCTTATTAAATTTAAGTAGACTATATTAGTTGTAAAATAAAAAGAGAATTAGTTGAAAATATTTTTTTTTTGTGATGTCCCCATCACCTAGCCACATCAAAGCTACAGGCTATGGTGATCTAGGTGGCAACACATCTCTTCACGAAAACATTATTGAACTGGTAGCGAGTGATTTTTAAAAAGATAGCAACTTTTCGATCCATGGGACAAGCCCCCCAGCTAATAAGGATAATCCACGTATCATAAAGAGAGTAGTCCATAGCTTTAGCCAGGGATCGAGTGACATGGCTAGTATCCCAATAGTAAGGTGATTTAATCTAGTTCGCCAGGCACCACTATAAATAAGGGTTTCTTCCTTCAACCTGGATCTTTGATTTTCTATTCTTTATCTTTGTCTTCAAGTGAGTGCCTGATAACTGAAGGACATGATAGAAGAGAGAAAAAAAGAAAGGCAGAAAAAGGTTGTTTTAGGAATATTAATTGGACTAGATAAATAGGGAGATTGAGTTATTGATTGGATCGAGGAGGGGGGCAGATAGGCTTAGAATTTTCTCTCCCGCTCCTTGGTTGCTTTTTTTCTTTCTTTTTCCCCTATCTCTCAGTTGCTTCGCTTTCTGAGATAGACCTTCTGAGTTGGAGTTGGCATTGGAATAAGAGAGTGAAAGGTAACGTATGTTTGCTTCAGCCTGAAGACTCTGACTCGGTTGCCCCACTCGATTCAGGAGTGTCTGGGGATTGCATCCATGATGGGTGCTGTTGCCGTTCTCATCACCGCGCCCATACCTCGGATCCGTCGATCCTACCGGACCGCCTGGCTCCTGGAGCCTCCTGGCTAGAGCGAACCTACAAGAGAGGGTCAGAAGACCCTGGCCGGGATCCCGGCGAGGGAGCTCCGACGGTCAATTAGTAGACGGCGAGAAGGAACAGATTCTCCAAGGCGGGCCCCCGAAGGAGTCCCAGACTTAGAGAATTTACTAGCAAGAAAGGTGCTGTAGGGACCAGAAACTCGGCCGGGCCACCTTGCCGAGCTCACGCCAAGCGATCCCCTCTCGGACCCTGGATCTTACTCTCGGAGCGGGGCTTTTGGTCACTATTTCTTGCTTGTCCCCAGCTTGATCAGCTTACCTTGTCGTCCCCAGCTTCCTTCCTTTTATCTCTTCCCTGTTCGCCTGTCTTCTCCTCCTGGGAGGCTTCCCTTCCCATTCTTTCCCCTTTCCCCTCTTGGTGTGGAGGGCCGGCGGCTTTCCGACCTCGTTCGCCGAGCCCAGTGGGGAAAGGGCAAAGACCAGAGAGTGGTGGCGCAGGCAAGGCGGCCGGTCAGACCTCGGGCCCAGTGAGAGCGTTCTCCTTCCTAACTGTAGGTGCCGTCTGTTTACGGGCCCTGTTTTGTCAGAACCGCGCCTCTCGACTGCGGGACCTGTCGAGCCGATGTAAACGATGTTTCGCGGGCCGCCGCCATCCGTACGGGGCACCGCCTGTGATGGCGCACGGCTCGAGGGGGGACCTCAGAACCTGCACCTCTTTCTTTGGGATCTTCTCTGTATGGGCGCCTGACCTCGGCCGAGGTGGACCCCTCCTGGGTGGACACCTGGCGAGGTAGCAGGACGTTCGCCTGGCTTCGATCGAGGTGGACTCGTCCCCAGGGGCCACCTGGCGAAGGAGCGAAGGATCGGTCGACCTCGGCCTAGGTGGACCCCTCCCCAGGTGGACACCTGGCGAGGTGGCAGGAGGTCTCCTGGCTTCGGTCGAGGTGGACCTGTCTCCGGGGGCCACCTGGCGAAGGATCGAAGGATCGGCCGACCTCGGCCAGGTGGACCCCTCCTGGGTGGACACCTGGCGAGGTGGCAGGAGGTCGCCTGGCTTCGACCGAGGTGGACCCGTCTCCGGGGCCCACCTGGCGAAGGAGCGAAGAAGCGGCCGACCTCGGCCTAGGTGGGCGCCTGGCGAGGTGGCAGGAGGTCGCCTGGCTTCGGCCGTGGTGGACCCATCTCCGGGGCCACCTGGCGAAGGAGCAAAGAATCGGCCGACCTCGGCCTAGGTGGACCCCTCCTGGATAGACACCTGGCGAGGTGGCAGGAGGTCGCCTTGCTTCGGCCGAGGTGGACCCGTCTCCGAGGGCCACCTGGCGAAGGAGCGAAGAAGCGCCGACCTCGGCCTAGGCAGACCCCTCCTGGGTGGGCGCCTGGCGAGGTGGCAGGAGGTCGCCTGGCTTCGGCCGAGGTGGACCCTCTCCGAGGGCCACCTGGCGAGGAGCGAAGAAGCGGCCGACCTCATCCTAGGCGGACCCCTCCTGGGTGGGCGCCTGGCGAGGTGACAGAAGGAGCCCCGAACCGAGCTCGACTTCGACGAGGGCGGTTTCGTCTTGGAAAGTCGTCTGGCGAAGTAGCCTTGCCGAGCTCGATCTCGGTAATGTGCGCTGACACTCGGCCGAAGAAACCTCCATGTGGCCGATCATATCTGACGGTATCTGAGCCCGGCCACATCATCGTTACGGCCATAACAGGTGCCTTCATTATCTAGGAGTTCCTATCTTTGGAGGAGACTTTGGAGGTCAAAGTGTCACAAGATGGTGTAGTCCTTCACGAGAGGGTGGATGGTTGGCAGGGCAGAGTTCTTTCTTCTATGGGCAGGTTGACCTTGGTCAAGTCTATCCTCACTTCTCTCCCTGTGTATCTGTTATCTATGTTATTGTCCCCAAGTTGATCATAAGGTGGAGCAAGCTATCCGCTCTTTCCTCTGGTCTTCTTCTATCTTTCAGCGGGAGTTTACCTGTTGGGGTGGAGTGTGGTTAGTTAGCCGGTTCGAGATGGTGGGCTTAGTATTCACTCATTGGTGGTGACTAGGGAGGCCCTAGTCGCAAAGCATATTATGAACTGATGCTGGGTCTGGAGAGCTTATGGACTTCCTTTGCGGATGCGATATGGGCCCTTTCCTTATCGTTGGGTGGAGATCTGAGTACTTCCGGCATTGTTCTGTCATGTGGAGAGAGATGGCTCGGAGAGCCCTGCTGTTATTTCCCAGATGAGATTGGCTATCAGGGATGGTAGATTGATCAGCTTTATGAATGATCCTTGTATCTCGGATGTGCCCTTAGCCCGGTGGCTGACCTTTATTGTGATGGATCTTCATCACATCAGAACATTTGCTGACCTCTTGTTTAGGGAAGGTTCTCATGGAATTCACCACTGGTCATCCGGATATTTGGAGGCATTTTGGGAGCTAGGATCCGTTTGATTACCCTTCTGGCACACCCTGAGCTGATGTTCGTGTATGGAGGTCGTCGGTTGTGCCTAGAGTTCCCTTGTCGGACTTGTATCCATTGTATAGGGAGGAGCAGCAGAGGACTTGTCACATTAGCTGGATCTAGTCTCTTGGGGTGTACCCTAGGGTGGCATTGTTCCTGTGGAAAGTTGCTTAGCGGTGCTCCCTACGAGAGCGCTCCTCTCTACTAGAGGATTTCAGCTCCCACTTCCTGCCCTGCATGCGAGTGGACATGGAGACTGTTGAGCATGTTTTATTCACTTGCTCGAGGGCTATGACTGTGTGGAGAGTGGCAGGGTTGGTCTACATGATTGAGCAATCTGGGGATCTGGTGGCTACTTTTCTGGACATCCTGAGGTCATATTCTCTTACCTCCTTTCCTAGTTATCCTGCTTATGTTGCTTATCATATATGGCTAGCTCAGAATGCTGTAATCTTCAGTTTCTCGAGATGCTCTTCCAGAGTACTTGCTGAGAGGGCTCAGGCTCATATAGAGGAATTCTAGATAGTGACTACGACTTCCACGGAGACCTTGGATTTCGGTTTCGCTCCTTGAACACCCTGGAGAGTTTTTATTTTTTGGGAGCCCCCTCCTTCGAGGTATGTCAAGGTCAGTTTTGATGGAAGTGTTAGAGGCCCTGAGGGAGGGGCGGCTTTTGTGATCCGAGACTCCACTTTGGGTATTATGGCTGCTCGGGGTTGCCATCTGGTTGACTCTACTGTACCCCAGGCGGAGCTCACTGTGGCTTGGTTAGGGATTCAGTATGCCCATCGTCTTCTCTCCAATATGAATACCTTGTTATTGAGAGGGATTCTGCCATGGTTATATCTTGGATCAGGGGTGCAGTCCGTCTCCTCCGACCCATCCTATGCTCCGGGATACTGTTCTATGGCTGAGGTTCCTACTGCTTTTTTGTTAGACTTGTGTATATGGAGGCTAATTCGGTGGCTGATTGGATCGATTCTTTTGTGGCCTTCCATTTTGGTCAAGTATTTTGGTCTTACCTCGGTGAGATGCCTATGCCTCTTAGGGATTGTATCTTTTCTGATTCTTTTGGATGTATTCATAACAAGACTGTTGGTTGAATCATTCGCTTACCACAAAAAAAAAAAAAAGAAAACCCATAGAAGCTATATTTGGAATAAACAATTCAATCAAAGATTTGATATTTTTATTGGGAATTTGGTATTTATACTCCTTACTGATCACAACCGATTGTTTGCCATCTAGACCATTGAGTGATTGAAACGTGGTAGGATCACCGGCTAGCATGCAATGATTAGAGAAAAGGATGTGCGCTATTTCTTAGCTTACAGCAGGATATTAGATTCCCTCTCTAATATATATATCCACGAAGAGAGAGAAGATTGGATGACGTAAGGGATTTTTTTTTTTTTTTTTTTTGTGTCTGCGGAAGCAGTTCAGGGTCCGCATAGAGGGCAACGGCTGGCCGTCCATCGAATCTGCCGTGACGTCAAGCGCCGTTAACGTGCAAACGTGACGGCCGCATGGGCCGGATTCACCAGAATAAAAGATTCCGTAATGGAGGAAAAATTGGACCGGAGATTTGTCCGCTAGGACCGCTTTTTAACGAAAAGACTAACAAACGGCAATCGTCTAAAGAACAACCATGAAACTAAATTTTCAGTTTTATAATTTTAAAATATAATATATCTTTTTTATTTTTTAGTATCTCGATGATAAAATGGATCGAGTGACGAAGGAAAGTGAAGGGGATGGAAGGCAAGATTGGTACCTGGACGATGGATCTTATCAGTTTTGGATAGGACCGGCTTTCTATTCATATTAATTTTTTTTTTTATTTTTGAATAATGGTATTTTATATTCCATAATTTATACTTTAAATTTTTTAAATTTTTTGAGGATGGGTGATAAATAATAGTCAGATTGTCAGCATACAAAGCAATCATGCATGGACAGTTAGCTATCTAACAATGCATGTCATTATAAGATGGCACTTATAGTGATCATTTATGACTATACCATATTTTTTTGTTGCCATGCATGCATCATAAAGAATTCATGCTCGATAAATACAAATACCTTTATTCGGTTGCACTTTCTCCATGATTGTCTGCTTGTTGAGGAAAAGAAATACGGGTCCGCTTGGCTACTTTCAGAAGAAGATTTTTTAGTTAGAAGATTGTTCCATGACGAAAGGTTCCAACAAAAGATTTTTTCCCTGCAACATGTCTTTGGTTGGAATGTCTACTGGTAGGGAGGTCTAACCATTTTTGGTAAGGCTGTAATTGGCGTTGGCAATGTTGAAAAATAATGGACAATTGTTGCGTCTTTCAGTTTTATCTATCCTTTTATGCAAGGGCAATTATTATCGTGGGATGGTGATGGGGGGATTGGTTTAGGGGCAGGAGTGGATGCAATGCCTTGTAAGCACCGCACTAAGAAACGTCTTTTAGTATACAAAGCTCCCCCATCTGGTCTTTAAAAAAACCAGAAATACATGGATGGAAGGGCTATTTTGGTATTTCAAAGCTGTGATGCCGAGGTCATTATAAAGCAATCTTTATTATTGTGCCAAGTCTCACCTTCTCTTATAAAAAGCACGTCAGCTTCCATGATTCATGGATCATGTTGGTGAATGGTGATAAAATCGCATTAGTTTTCCATGATTCGTGCATGGATGATGTTGATGATGCAATTCACTGGATCCATAAATGAAACAAGAGCTAATAATTGAATGATGAAGTGATATGGCTGAATGATTCCTAATCTATGTCCCCTTTAATCTTGTAAACTAGCATTAAACATACTCATTACAGAGAGGATCAATACAAATAATGTAATTTTAAGAGCTGCTGCACGTATCAACCATCCATCAAGTTGTTGTGCAACAAATTCATCATGTCAACAATGTTGCAGAAGTATTACGGCCAAATTGCATAATCCACCACATTAACCTGGGCATAATGGCATAATGGCAGTGAAAGCAAACCACACCACCACTTTCAATATAAAGTCATAGTATTAGGACTGGAAGTAGGCTCGGGCCGGCCTGAAGTCGGGCCAGGCTTTGTGCCAGATTCAAATTAATCAAGATGATCCAAATTAAATCAGGCCGGCTTGGCCTAAAAATAGGGTCCATTTAATTTTTGGGCCGAGCTTGGTACCCCCTTGGCCCGGCCTGCCCCGAACTCGATTCGAAGAAAGGCTCGAAATGGCCAAGCCCAAACCAAGTTGGCTCGGTTTCTTCTATTTAGATAGGGTCCCATCCTCCCCCCTCCATCCCACTCCCCATCTGGTAAATTGGTTAAGGGTTTACCTCTGGTTCTCCATTCTCTCCTCCCTCCTCACTGTTGACTCTCTGGTTCTCTCCTCCCTCCTCATTGGTGGTAGGGGAGGCATCCATGGTGGCGCTTGGCGAAGCGCAACCTAGGGAGACCTGAGCCGACGATGGGGAGTGGGATGATACCTCGACGACGTGGGATCCAGCTCGGTGGGGGTGAAGGAGAAGGGCGGCGGGGGTGGGGAGGCAAGGGGGAGGAGGGAGTGGTCTGGTGGTGGTGGGTTTTGGATGAGATGGAGTAGCACTAGGAGCTGTCATCAGAGGAGACAACGTGGGGAGAGAGGGAGGGTGGAGGAAATGGAGATGGTGGTCTTCGGCCCTGGCACCCGCACCCGATGGCCCCGCCCCTTGTGCGGCCCTCAACCCCCATTGAGCTTCGATCTCCCTCCCAACCTCCCCTAGCCCCGGTGCTCCTGCCCCTCGTGCGACCCCGCGGCCCCTCTCGAGCTCCGATCTCCCTCCCGGTGTACCCTGGCCCCGGCGCCCCCGTCCCCCATGCGACCCCACGGCCCCTCCGGGCTTCGATCTCCTTCCTAGCCTCCCTCCGCCCCGACATCCCCCTGACACCCCCTGTCCCCCGCACGATCTCGCGGTCCCCCGTTTTGATGCCCTCATGTCCCATGCTTCAGCAAGATGATATTTTTGGTCTTTGGGTTTTATTTGGGCCGGCCTAATCAGGATCCAGTCGGGCTCGAGCTTGGCTTGGGTCAAGCTTGGGCCGATGCTTTGAAAAAATTTTAGACCTGAGCTTGGCTCGAAGCCTGGAATATTTTCTTGAGTTAGGCTAGGGTAGGGATGTGGCCCGGTCCGGCCTGACCCACTTCTAGCCCTACATAGTATTGAAGAAGGTACAATATAAAGAGAGTTAAGAGTGAGGTATGCAATGGATGACACTGTAAACAATTTTCATCCTAAGATCCTATGCATGATTATTAGAATACCAAAATAATAAATAGATCTGAACAAATAATAGATACAAAAATTTCATATAATTAAAAACAAATAATAACTTTAGATTTGTTATGTGTATTTGTATTTGTCATTAATTTCCAAACCTATAATTAAGATGCTCACGCGAACATCAAAAGTTAAGTCCTCTCCAGCATCCTCTCTTTAGGCGGTTATTCGATGGGCAAATCATGAGAATTAACCTCATAAGAGATACACGAGGGCATCTGTGGAAACCATGTAGGGGGCAAGATGCTGGCATACAAGGCCCTCCGGTAGGGTACTATGGGAGACCATGCGAGAAGATGCAGCTGACTTCGTGAGGAGGTGACGACCGTTATCAACGGCACACTCACATACAATGTTAGTCGGCTGTGCCGCTCTTTAAGCTTTCTGCTCCGTGGCTAGGACTGGAACTGGGCTGGCCCGAAGTCCATCGATTGGAATTAGGCCGGCCAACCCAATGGGCTTCGGGCTGGCTCGAAATTGGTTGGGCTTTGAGCCAGATTTTAAGAATTTTTAGGCTGGGCCTGGACACCCCTTTGGCCCAAAAATTGAATGGGCTATATTTTAAAGCCCGAAGTCCGACCCGATATGCTTAAAATCTGGCCTGAAGTTCGACCTGATTTCGGGCCGACTCGAAGCCCTTGGGCTGGCCCGGCCCAGTTCCAGTCGATGGGCTTTTGGGCTGGCCCAGTTCCAGTCCTATCCGTGGCCAATCGCCCAGTGGGGAATGGATATCTTGAGTCCCTTTCCCCCTGCATCCGATCAATGGAAGTACTTGATTATGGCCATCGACTACTTCACCAAGTGGATAGAGGCTGAGCCACTAGCACGATTATATTGAAGCTAAGGCAAGATCCTTCCATCTGGAAGTCAGTCATCTGCCATTTCGATCTCCCGTATTCAATCATCACAAACAATGGATGGCAGTTTAATAACTAAGTATTTGAGAAGTTTTGTGCCGATCTCAATATCTGCCTCTGCCTCAACTTAGTGGCTCACCCTCAGACCAATGGGGTGGCCGAGGTGACTAATCGGACCATCCTCCATGAACTCCACACAAGACTAGACGAGGCCAAGGGTCGATGGACTGAAGAGCTCCCCAGTGTCCTGTGGGCCCACCACACCACCTTAGATAGTGATGGGTGAGATACCATTCAACCTCATCTTCGGTTCCAAGGCCGTGATCCCAGTGGAAATGGGTATGCCCATGCTATGGGTTGAGCAATATGATGAAGTTGAGAGTCCGACCCGCCTCCTTAATTTAGACCTGCAGGAAGAGACAAGAGAAAAAGCTCGACTTCGAATGGTGGTGTACCGGTAACGGGTGGTCTTGTATTACAACTCTCGCATGGCCGAAGGCCTTTCATCCGGGTGACCACGTCCTACAGCGAGCTGAAGTCTCTCAACCGGGGGAATGTGGCAAGCTCTCTCCTAACTAGGAAGGTCCTTACAAGGTGATCGAGTCCTACCACATGTAGCCTATGCCTCGCTGGACTCGATGGTGCTTAGTTTTCCCAAACCTGGAATGCCAGCAACCTGAGGATGTACTATCAATAATGTAAGACTCTCTTTCAAAAATAAAAGTTTCTTTTTGGCACAACATTATCTCCCCTCCATGGAAGAACTCTATCCATCAGACTCTAGGTTCGGTGATGCAAGCCGGGAAACTCCAAAAGCCCCGCACTCTATCTGTTAGACTCCAGGTTCGGCGATGCAAGCCAGAAAACTCAGAAGTCCCGCACTCTATCCATTGGACTCCAGGTTTCGGTGATGCAAGCTGGGAACTTCAGAAGCTTCGCACTCTATCCATCGAACTCCAAGTTTGGTGATGCAAGCTAGAAAACTCCAGAAGCCCTATACTATATCCGTCGAACTCCAAGTTCGGTGATGCAAGCTGGGAAACTCCAAAAGCCCTACACTCTATCCGTTGGACTCCAGTTTGGTGATGCAAGCTGAGAAACTCCAGAAGCCCCGCACTCTATCCATCGGACTCCAAGTTTGGTGATGCAAGCCAAGAAACTTCAGAAGCCTCGCACTTTATCTGTCAGACTCCAAGTTCGACAATGCAAGCCAGGAAACTCTAGAAGCCCTGCACTTTATCCATCGGACTCCAAGTTTGATGATGCAAGTCGGAAAACCCCAGAAGTCCCCCACTCTATCCATCAGATTCCAAGTTTGGTGATGCAAGCCAGAAAATCTAGAAGCCCTGTACTCTATCTATCGGACTCCAAGTTCGATGATGCAAACCAGAAAACTCTAGAAGCCCGCGCCCCTATCCATCAAACTCCAAGTTTGGTGATGCAAGTCGAGAAACTCCAGAAGCTCCGCACTCTATCCTTCAGACTCCAGGTTTGACGACGCAAGCTGGAAAACTCCAGAAGCCCTGCACTCTATTTATCGAACTCCAGGTTCAGTGATGCAAGCCAAAAAATTTTAAAAGCCTTGCACTCTATCCATCGGACTCCTGGTTCGGTGATGCAAGTCAGGAAACTCTAGATGCCCCGTACACCTATCTATATGATTCTAAGTCTGGCAGGGAGAGCCGGAGAATGTCCAAAACCCTTGTGGCCATCTACCAGATCTCAAACTTGGTAAGGATGGTCGTGACTTTGGAGACCTTACACTCAGCTACCATATGGTGTACATCTCTACCATGCAAAAAAAAGAGAGAAGAAAGAGAGAAAAGATAACAAAAAAGAGAAAGAGACAAAATGGAGCTCGAATTTTGTTTTTCATTGATGGAAAAAAAGTGTTTACAATAAGAAGGAACCCCCGTGTTGACTCTAGTCTTGATTTTGATGATTGACAAAATATTTAAGTATATATAGTACTAATTATATTTTTAAGTGTGTTTTTCAGAACTTAGTACTCATTAATGTTGAATGAAAAATGCTTATATTTTAGTTGAAAAAGTCCTTAATTGATGAAAAATCAAGTATATGGACATTGGAATTAATATAGAAGAAACTTGAAGAAGTTAAAGTTTGATTTTCAGCAAGTTTCAGCAATGGCACGCCCAAGTATCGACATCTGGAGGTGAAGTGTCGATACTTGAGAATGAAGTATCTACACTTGAAGAGTGAAGTGTCGACTCAAGGCCTAAGATTTTTTGAAAATAAAGAACTATGTCATCTAGAGGTTTTTGCCTCAAGTGTCGACTCACGAAAATGAAGTGTCGATACTTGAAAATGAAGTGTCGATACCTGGAGGTGAAGTGTCGACACCTAGAGGTGAAGTGTCGACACCTGGAGGTGAAGTGTCGACACTTGGACTATAATGGCTAGTTTTTTGGACTGTAGAACTTCTCCCAATTGCTTTCAAACAGCTATATTTTTCTCCCCAACGGTCATAAACGAGTTTTTAAGTATTGGGAGGCTATTTAAATATCAATAATCAAATGGGGAAGCAATCTTTTGGTGAGATTTTTGAATATTCTTCAAGGATTCAAGAGTTGAGTGGTTCAAGCCTTCAAGCTTCCAGTTTCAAAGAAAGCATCCAAAGTTCACATCCTCAAGCATCAATCAAGGCTTCAACAACTTGAAGACAAGATCTTCATCAACAATCAAAGGCTTCAAAGAGATATTTGCTTATTTTAGAAAGCTTTAATTGTATTCTTTCATAATTGCTCTTACATTGTTTTAACTTGAGATTTTTGGTAAGCCTTGGAAAACCAAAGTGGTTGTTGGTGAGCCTTGAAACTAGCTAGGGTTTAACTTATGAGCTCGAAGTCAAAACAAGTTGCTTAGGTTCTTGGTTAGCCCGTAAAACCAAGGGCGGTTGTTGGTGAGCCTTGAAACCAACTAGAATTTTACTTGTGAGCCCAAAGACAAAACAAATTGTAAAGGTTGTTAGTGAGCCTAGGTTACAAAACAAAACTTAGTGGATTTCCCAAGGGGATCTTGGGGAGTGGATGTAGGTACCTGGTTTGCACACCGAACCACTATAAATTTCTTGTATTTGTGTGATTGTTTTTTTGTGCATATACTTTGTTTACTCCATTGCATATTATTGAAGCACACAATATATTGCCAAAACACAAGCATTTGATTTGAATTAGCACATACTTGCTTTAGTTTATTGCAAATAGTTGAAAAGTTTTATAAACCCAATTTACCCCCCTCTTAGGTTGCATCATCTCTGGGCTACAAGTGGTATCAAAGCACAGAACCCAAAATTGTTAGTATCTAAAGCTTGTGCTTTGCAAAAATCCAATGATTTTGAGTTTAAAGATCATGGCAATCCTTGTAGGTATTAGTGTTAGACCATCAATGGCATAAATTACATATTTTGGAAAACTCGCATGCATATCCATATTCAATCTATTAGTTATCATCTTTAGAAAATTATTGTTAATGGTGCTCATATTCCTTCCATGTTGATTAATAGCATTCCATTCCAAAGCTCGAAGAGGATTGGAATGAATATGACATAAGTAATTTGAGATTAATGTTAAAGCAATGAACTTGCTTATGTGTATTGGACTTTAATGAATTTAATGAGATCTCCATATGTACATCGGCGAAGAAAATATGGGACACACTTGAAGTTACTCATGAGGGTACTCTTCAAGTGAAGAACACTAAAATTAATTTGCTTGTACATTCTTTCAAATTTTTGAAATGATGCATTATAAATCTATATCTGATATGTTTACTAGATTCATGACTATTATTAATGAATTAAAAAGTCTGGAAAAATGTATAGTAATGTTGATTTGGTGAATAAAATTCTTAGATCTTTTCCAATATCATGAGAACCAAAGGTGACGGCGATCCAAGAAGCTAACGATGTATAAACTTACCTTTGGAGGAGCTTATTGGTTTCACTCATCTCATGATCCATGAGTTAAATTTATGGCAAAGGGAAGTAGTTGCTGATAAGAGAAGAATAAGATAATAGCCCTCAAGATCAAAAGAAAATTCAAGATAATGATGGCAACTTGGAGCGATAGTGAAGATTCAAGTTCTGATGATGAACAAGAAGTTGCCCATCTTTGTTTCATGGCAAATGAGGAAAAGGTATGTGCTAAAAATAATTATGATTTTATCTTTGATGAATTACATGATGCATTCAATGATCTTGTGCATGAATACAAAATGCTAAAAATTGAGCACAAGAAATTAAAAAGTCATGTAGATTCTTTCTCTCTTGAGAACACCAATCTTGCCAATGAAAACCATGATTTAAATGCCAAGATTGATGTTTTGAAAATGAAAAGAATAATTTTTCTAAAGAAAAATAATTTTTAGAAAAAGAAAACTTTGATTTGAAAGAATTATGCAATAAGTTTTCAAATGAGAAATTATTTTGATTGAAAAAAAGAAGCAAAAATTTATGAAGAATTTTCTTATTCCTGCTTCTTCCAATTTGACTTGTAAATCTGGATTTAATGCATATCCTTGAAGAGTAAGAAAAATTTGGGTTAAAAAAGGAACCTTTTTACTAATCCTAAAGGACCCAAGAAAGTTTGGATACCAAAATTGTCCACTTAGTGTGTTTTGCAGGAATGTCTTGCAGTCAAATAATGAAAAAGGAAGTTTTTAAAAAATGGCTCTACAAGATAATTTAAAGAAGTGGACCTACTACATTTTTGACTAAATGGTAAAGGAAGGATTCTATAAATTGGTAAATTCTAAATATTTCCTTTCATAATTAAAAATGTAGTTGAATATTTGTTATAAATATTGTATCAATTTCTTTGAAAAATATTTTAAATGATTAATTAGAATCAAGTTTAGACTTATAGTCATTTGTTATGATCATGAACTTTTTGATGTTAATGAAATTCGTGCTATCATGATTAACTTGTGATTGTAAAACCTTCACTTAATTTTGATTAATGTATCTTAAATTATTTCATGAAAAATACTTTTAAAGATGCATATTGCTTTGAAAAATATTTTAATTGATTAATTAAAATCAAGCTTAGACTAATTGTTATTAGTTGTGGTCATGAACCTTTTGATGTTGATGGATTTTATGCTCTCATGATTAAACTTATGATTATTAGACTTTCACTTGATTTTGATTAATTCAGTATTAAAATATTTCAAGTGAAATATTATGATTTAGGTATTTTCATTTTTGGCATCTATGCTTAAGCTAGAAATTATTTAGAACAAATGTAGAATTGATAATTAAGGGTTATATTTAACAAGAATGTATACATATTGATAAACCTTTGCTCTAGTAGCTAGACTTGCTATTAAATTACTTCTAGAATTTTATGGATATCAAATCATTTCAAATGAATTTGAAATCATGCTAAAAGTTTTCAAATGATCAATGCTTTGAAAATCATGAATAACTTGAAAATTCAAATCTTTGCTTTCAGGCTTAGTATTCATGTTCATATCTGAAATTGTCTGAAATCTAGATGCATGTACTTTCATGTCTTATTCCTTAATGATGCATGTACTTTCATGTCTAATTCAAATCTTTGCTTTCCGACTTAGTATTCATGTTCATATCTGAAATTGTCTGAAATCTTGATTTATGTACTTTTATGTCTTAATCCTCAATGAATGCATATTTTTAAGGGAGAATAACATTTAGGGGGAGCATCAAAAGATTTGTTATTATTCTTTAAATGTTTCTTGATATCATGCTTTACTTGCTCTGATACTCCTCTTTATCTTCAAATCTAATCATTTGAGGGAAGTTACATTCAATTGGTATCAAAATTATATCTAATCATAGTAACTGCTTCGGATTAGGTTAGTCACAATGGCTGTCCGATCATAGAAGCTAAGTAGGTTTAAAGACCCTCTCTTTCATTCACTGGGATCCTCTTATGACATGTTGGGGTGCCGCTGTGGTCTTATCCCATGAACAAGTGAGGTGAATGGATAATATATATATTGAATTATTTCTTGCATGTGCATATCATTTTGTGGTATCATGCTCAAATTGTATCATATTTCAAGTGGTATAATGTTTAATTTAATTTTATGTATTAATTTTGATGATCTATTTGCTATTCTTTCCATCTTCTTTTTCATTTGTATTGCCTTTCATCTTTTTCATGATCTCAAAAAGAGGGAAAAAATTGTTAAATATGAAAAGGGGGAAAGATGTGATAAACATGAAAAATCATTTGAGTAATAAAAGAAAGTGCAAAGAGGGGGAGAAGAAAGTAAAATGTTTCAATCTTAAGGGAAGAATTAGTAAGAAAGAGAAAATTTAAAAATTTTGTATATTTTTAAAATCTTCTAGATCATATTTTGAAGGGGAGTTTGATGCTTATTATTTTTTAACTTACATGTTTATCTTATTGTTAATCTTTTTAAGCTTATCCTATTCATATACTTAAAGGTTTTGACATCATCAAAAAGGGAGAGATTGTTGACTCTAGTCTTGATTTTGATGATTGACAAAATATTTAAGTATATATGAGTACTAATTATATTTTAAATATTTTTTTCAAATCTTAGTATTCATCAATTTGAATGAAGAAATGCTTGTATTTCAGTTGAAAAAATTATTAAATTAATAGAAATCAAGTATATAAACTTTGAAATTAATATGAAAGATCTTGAAAAAGTTAAAGTTTAATTTTCAGCAAGTTTCAGCAATGGCACGTCCAAGTGTTGACACCTGGAGGTGAAGGTCGATACTTGAGAATGAAGTGTCGATACTTGAAGAGGTGAAGTGTCGACTCAAGGCCTGAGATTTTTTGAAAATACAGAACTATACCATCTGGAGGTTTTTGCCTTAAGTGTCGACTCATAGGAATGAAGTGTCAACACTTGAAAATAAAGTATCAACACCTGGAGGTGAAGTGTCGACACTTGAGATGAAGTGTCGACCACTTGGACTGTAACGGCTAGTTTTCTGGACTGCAGAACTTCTCCAACTTGCTTTCAAATGGCTATATTTTCCTTCCCAATGGTCATAAACAGATTTTTAAGTGTTGGAGGCTATTTAAACATCAAGAATCAAATGCGGAAGCAATCCTTTGGTAAGATTTTTAAATATTCTTCAAGGATTTAAGAGTTGAGTGGTTCAAGCCTTCAAGATTCCAAGTTTCAAAGAGAGCATCCAAAGTTCACATCCTCAAGAATCAATCAAAGGCTTCAACAACTCGAAGACAAGATCTTCATTAACAATTAAGGGCTTCAAAGAGATATTTGGTTTATTTTAGAAAGCTTTAATTGTATTCTTCGTATTACTCTTACATTGTTTTAACTTGAGATTTTTGGTAAGCCTTGGAAACCAAAGTGGTTGTTGGTGACCTTGAAATCAACTAGGATTTAACTTGTGATCCCGAAGTCAAAACAAGTTGCTTAGGTTCTTGGTTAGCCCATAAAACCAAGGGTGGTTGTTGGTGAGCCTTGAAACCAACTAGGGTTTTACTTGTAAGCCCGAAGACAAAACAAGTTGTAAAGGTTGTTGGTGAGCCTAGGTTACAAAACCAAACTAGTAGATTTCTCAAGGGGATCTTGGGGAGTGGATGTAGGTGCTTGATTTGTACCGAACCACTATAAATTTCTTGTGTTTGTGTGATTGTTCTTTGTGTATTTACTTTGTTTACTCTGCTGCATATTATTTGAAGCACACAAATACATTGCCAAAACATATTTGATTTGAATTAGCACATACTTGCTTTAGTTTATTGCAAATAGTTGAAAAGTTTTATAAAACTCAATTCACCCCCCCTCTTGGATTGCATCATCTCTGGGTAACAAGTGGTATTAGAGCATGTAACCCAAAATTGTTAGTATCTAAATCTTGTGCTTTGCAAAGAATCCAATGATTTTGAGTTAAAAGATCATGGCAACCCTTATAGATTATTAGTGTTGGACCACTATTTTCAATGGCACAAATTACATATTTTTGAAAAACTGCATGCATATCCATATTCAATCTATTAGTTATCATCTTTGAAAAATTATTGTTAATGGTCCTCATATTCCTTCCATGTTGGTTAATGGAATTTCCATTCCAAAGCTCGAAGAGGATTGGAATGAATATGACATAAGCAATTTGAGATTAATGCTAAAGCAATGAACTTACTTTATTGTGTATTGGACTTTAATGAATTTAATGAGATCTCTACTACATGCACATCAACGAAGGAATATGGGACACACTTGAAGTTACTCATGAGGGTACTCTTCAAGTGAAGAACACTAAAATAATTTGCTTGTACATTCTTTCAAAATTTTTGAAATGATGCATTATAAATCTATATCTGATATGTTTACTAGATTCATGACTATTATTAATGAATTAAAAAGTCTTGGAAAAATGTATAGTAATGTTGATTTGGTGAATAAAATTCTTAGATCTTTGCCAATATCATGAGAACCAAAGGTGACGGCGATCCAAGAAGCTAACGATGTATAAACCTTACCTTTGGAGGAGCTTATTGGTTCACTTCATCATGATCCATGAGTTAAATTTATGACAAAGGGAAGTAGTTGCTGATCAAGAGAATAAAGAATAGAGATAATAGCCCTCAAGATCAAAAGAAAATTCAAGATAATGATGGCAACTTGGAGCGATAGTGAAGATTCAAGTTCTGATGATGAACAAGAAGTTGCCCATCTTTGTTTCATGGCAAATGAGAAAAAGGTATGTGCTAAAAATAATTATGATTTTATCTTTGATGAATTACATGATGCATTCAATGATCTTGTGCATGAATACAAAATGCTAAAATTGAGCACAAGAAATTAAAAAGTCATGTAGATTCTTTCTCTCTTGAGAACACCAATCTTGCCAATGAAACCATGATTTAAATGCCAAGATTGATGTTTGGAAAATGAAAAGAATAATTTTTCTAAAGAAAAATAATTTTAGAAAAAAGAAAACTTTGATTTGAAAGAATTATGCAATAAGTTTTCAAATGAGAAAATATTTTGATTGAAGAAAAGAAGCAAAAATTTTTGAAGAATTTCCTTATCCTGCTTCTTTCAATTTGACTTGTAAATCTAGATTTAATCAATATCCTTGTAGAGTAAGAAAAATTTGGATTCAAAAAGGAACCATTTTACTAATCCTAAAGGACCCAAGAAAGTTTGGGTACCAAAATTATCCACTTAGTATGTTTTACAGGAAGTCTTGTAGTCAAAAAAGAAAAAGGATGTTTTTGAAAAATGACTGTACAAGACAATTAAAGAAGTGGACCTACTACATTTTGGACTATATGATAAAAGAAGGATTCTATAAATTGGTAAATTCTAAACATTTCCTTCCATAATTAAAAATGTAGTTGAATATTTGTTATAAATATTGTATCAATTTCTTTGAAAAATGTTTTATATGATTAATTAGAATCAAGTTTAGACTTATAGTCATTGTTATGATCATGAACTTTTTGATGTTAATGAATTTCATGCTATTATGATTAAACTTATGATTGTAAGACCTTCACTTGATTTTGATTAATGTATCTTAATTATTCATGAAAAATACTTTTAAATATGCATATTGCTTTGAAAATATTTTAATTGATTAGTTAGAATCAAGCTTAGACTAATTATCATTATTTATGATTATGAACCTTTGATATTGATGGATTTCATGCTCTCATGATTAAACCTATGATTATTAGACTTTCACTTGATTTTGATTAATTTAGTATTTAAAATGTTTCAAGTGAAATATTATGATTTAGGTGTTTTCATTTTGGCATCTATGCTTAAGCTAGAAATTATTTGGAACAAGTATAGAACTGGTAGTTAAGGGTTGCATTTAAGAAGAAGGTATGCATATTGATAAACCCTTGCTCTAGTAGCTAGACTTGCTATTAAATTACTTTTAGTATTTGTATGGATATCAAATAATTCAAATAAATTTGAAATCATGCTAAAAGTTTTCAAATGATCAATGCTTTGAAAATCATGAATATCTTGAAAATTCAAATCTTTGCTTTCAGACTAAGTATTCATGTTCATATTTGAAATTGTCTGAATCTTGATGCATGTACTTTTATGTCTTATTCCTCAATGAGTGCATATTTTTAAGGGGGAATAACATTTAGGGGGAGCATCAAAAGATTTGTTATCATGCTTTAAATGTTTTCTTGATATCATGCTTTACTTGCTTTGATACTCCTCTTTATATTCAAATCTTATCCTTTGAGGGAAGTTACATTCAATTGGTATCAAATTTATATATATCCTAATAACTACTTCGGATTGGGTTAGTCATAATGGCCGTTCGGTCATAGGAGCTAAGTAGGGTTTAAAGACCCTCTCTTCTTATTCACTAGGATCTCTTATGACGTGTTGGGATGCCGCTGTGGCCTTATCCTATGAACAAGTGAGGTGAACGAATAATATATATATTGAATTATTTCTTGCATGTGCATATTATTTTGTAGTATCATGCTCAAATTGTATCATATTTCAAGTGGTATCATGTTTAATTGATTTTATTATTAATTTTGATGATCTACTTGCTATTCTTTCCACCTTGATTCCCATTTTGTATTACCTCTCATCCTTTTCATGATGTCAAAAGGGTAGAAAATTGTTAATATGAAAAGGGAAAGATGTGATAATATGAAAAATTATTTGAGAAATGAAAGAAAGTGCAAAAGGGGAAGAAGAAAGCAAAATATTTTAATTTTAAGGGAAGAATTAGTAAGAGAGAGAAATTTAAAAATTTTGCATATTTTTGAAAATCTTCTGGATCATATTTTGAGTAGGAGCTTGATGCTTTTATTTTTGAGCTTACATGTTATCTTATTATTAATTTTTTTAAGTCTTACACTATTCATATACTTAAAGGTTTTGTCATCATCAAAAGGAGAGATTGTTGACTCTAGTCTTGATTTTGATGATTGATAAAATGTTTAAGTATATATGAGTATGATTATATTTTTAAGTATATTTTTCAGATCTTAGTACTCATCATGTTGAATGAAGAAATGCTTGTATTTTAGTTGAAAAAGTCTTTAAATAATGAAAAATCAAGTATAGTGGACTTTGGAATTAATATAGAAGAACTGAAGAAGTTAAAGTTTGATTTTTAGCAAGTTTCAGCAATGGCACGTCCAAATATCGACACATTGAGAATGAATGTGTTGATACTTGAAAAGTGAAGTGTCGACTCAAGGCCTGAGATTTTTTGAAAATACAAAACTATTCCATATAGAGTTTTTGCCTCAAGTGTCGTCTCACGGATGAAACGTGCGATACTTGAAAATGAAGTATCGACATCTGGAGGTAAATGTCACACTTGAGAATGAAGTGTCGACACTTGGAGATGAAGTGTCGATACTTTTGGCAGTATAGCGGCTAGTTTTCTGGACTGCAGAACTTCTCCAACTTGTATTCAAATGGCTATATTTTTTTTTCCCAGCGGTCATAAATGGGATTTTTAAGTGTTGGGAGGATATTTTAAACATCAAGATCAAATGGAAAGCAATCCTTGGTGAGATTTTTGAATTTTCTTCAAGGATTCAAGAGTTTGAGTGGTTAAAGCCTTCAAGATTCCAAGTTTCAAAGAGAGCATTCAAAGTTAACATCCTTAAGCATCAATCAAAGGGTTTAAAGCTTTAACAACCTGAAGAGCGCAAGATTTTCATCAACAATCAAGGGCTTCAAAGAGATATTTGCTTTATTTTAGAAAGCTTTAATCGTATTCTTTCATATTGCTCTTACATTGTTTTAACTTGAGATTTTTGGTAAGCCTTGGAAAACCAAAGTGGTTGTTGGTGAGCCTTGAAACCAACTATGGTTTAACTTGTGAGCCCGAAGTCAAAACAAGTTGCTTAGGTTCTTGGTTAGCCCGTAAAACCAAGGGTGGTTGTTGGTGAGCCTTGAAACCAACTAGGATTTTACTTGTGAGCTCGAAGACAAAACAAGTTGTAAAGGTTGTTAGTGAGCCTAGGTTACAAAACCAAACTTAGTGGATTTTCCAAGGGGATCTTGAGGAGTGGATGTAGGTGCTTGGTTTGCACCGAACCACTATAAATTTCTTGTATTTATGTGATTGTTTCTTTGTGCATTTACTTTGTTTACTCCGCTGTATATTATTTTGAAGCACACAAATACCATTGCCAAAATACAAGCATTTGATTTGAATTAGTACATACTTACTTTAATTTATTGCAAATAGTTGAAAAGTTTTATAAAATCCAATTCATCCCTCCTCTTGGGTTGCATCATCTCTGGGCAACACCCCGACAGGTCAGGGAGTCTTTCAAAATATTTTAAGTATAAAAAGAAAAGAAAAACTATGGAGACACCATCAGAGCCTTGCTGAGTCGACGGGAGACCTCATCGGTCTCTTGCTGGCCTTCGATCAGAGGGGTGGCTGGGTCAATGGCCTCCCTCGCTTTGGCCTCTAGCGCGGCCACCCCAATTTCAGCCTTCGGAGCAACGGCCCTGGCCTCGACCTCTAGCTTGGCATCCATCTCCGTGTCGACGTCAGCAGGAGAAGACCCCTCGTCCCCGGCATCGGTGGTCAAGTCAGGGATGATGTTATCCAGGCCCTTGAAGGTGAAGACCCGGCCCCCCTTCCTCTTGCAGTCCTCGAATCCTTTGTGGAACAAGTCGAGGACTACCTCCCGTACCTCATCGACAAAAACCTCCAAGGTCTTGAACTTGGGGACAGCTTCAGCTGCTTCCTTCTTTGTAGCCTCCATCAAGGCCACTACTACCGTCACCTTCTCTTCCGCCACTGAAGCTCGGGCCACCGCCACCTCGAGCTGAACTTGGAGGGTCTGCGCATGCCCCTCCTGGCAGGCCACCTCCATAATGGACTAGGCCCTCTCCTCCGCCAGACTGGCAGTCTTCTCTCTTTCCACTGCTAGAGCCACCTCGAGGTCTGCGGCCTATCCCTCCAACTCCATCACCATAGTCCTGGAGCCGGCCACTTCAATCTGGAGGGCCTTGGCTTGCCCCTCCAGGTCATGCACCTTTTTGGATTGGGCCTAGGCCTCTACCTCCATGACCTTCGTGCACTTGCGATGGCTGCTATCCTGCTAGGCCGACACCAGGCAGGAGTCCCTGATCAACAGGGCAACAATGGCCACCTGCAGCAATAGAAAAGAAAGTGTCTGCTAAACCAATGTAGGTAATGAAAGAAATGCTAAGAAGGCAAAGGGCTTACCGAGACAGCAACTGGGAGAACATGCCTGTGATGACGGCCACCAGCTGCTTGCCACCCCTTTCCCGATGGTCGTGCGCTGGACGATGAAATCCACAATCCTTTCAGCCAGCACGGTGTTGAGGGTAACTGCCGTGTTCGGTGGAATCAAGGTTGACACCCTGGACACTCCCGGGCTAGTGTCGTAGGAGATGCCACCAGGCCTGGCATGGTGGATGGTGGAGGCATGGGGGCTGCTGTTTGGGTGACGGTTGCTTCCGTAGTCGTCAGCAGCATTGTTCTTCCTCTCATTGTGGCATCGGCCACCACCTCCACCACCTCCGATGGCAGTAGGGTCTCAACGCTAGGAGAGGCCACCTGAGGGACCTATACAGCCCCCTTTCTAGTTGCGGCGCTCCTGCTAGTTCTGTGTGTAGGTGTCTGGGCCGCTGCTTCAATAGGGGCTGGGGCAGATCTGGGCCTCCTCTCTCTTGGCCCAGTCGAAGGTTTTCGACAGGCCTCCGCTCTGGCTCCCGGTGGAGCCTCTTTTCTAGATCCTCTCTAGGCCTCGGAGATGTGGGCCTCTTCTTGGACATTTGCCAGAGTTGGTCTATGGAGAACCTCATGCTTACAGAAAAACAAAACTCCAATTAGACTCAAAGCAGAGAAGAATTCTTACCAAAAAGAAATCCAGTTTTGGGTCTTACCCAAGGATCGAAACGGGTTGACCCCGGCATCGAACATATTTTTTTGGTCAGCATATCTTAGAATGGAGGAACCTCGGAGGTGATGAGCCAGTCATACACCTCCCTATCAGCGGGCTCTACCAAAGCATTCCAGTTGGGTGTGCGGTCGGGGTCACTCCAAACCCAATCGATCCTCTTAACTGAGATAAAAATGAACCTATTCTTCCATCTCTTGATGGAAGTGGGCAAGTCAAACTTAATGGCCCCCGGTTGGGGGGCCACGAACCACAACCCATTGTCAACCGGGTGGCATTTTAGGGTAAAGAGGGCCCTAAACAAGGAAAAATAGGAAACAACCCCATGTAAGTGGCAGAGGATAGTGAAACAGGAGATGGTACTAATAGTGTTTGGGGCAAGCTGGGCCGGGACTAGGCAATAATTACTAAGAAAGGAAAGAAAGAAGAGATGAAGAGGAAGGCGAAGGCCCTCGAGGAAGAAGTCCTTGTACAGGGTGATCCAACTCGGGCCATTAGAAGTGACCCGCTCCTCCAACCTTGGAGCCGAGAGCTGGACGGAGTCCGAAATCTCGTAGGTGCTCTGAAGGTGAAAGGTGTCCTCATGGGTTATCGTCGAAGCAATGCCAGAAGGACCGACCGAATCATGGCTAGAAGGAGGGGGAGGAGAAGGAACAGTAAGGGGACCTATGACTATACCCGTCCAGTAGGGGCCCCTATAGATTCTAAGGAAGATAACCTCCTCCTCACTATCCGAGGAAGCAGGCCTTGGCCGGGATGGCCCTGCCTTGCCGGAATGGTCCGGGCAATGGTGCCTCTTATTGGAAGAACTCATATTGGTGGGAAAAGAAGAAGTTGAAGAAGAAAAAACATAAACCCTAATAGATTCCCTTTGGTGTAGGCCAAAAATGGGGGAAACAAGGAAGAAAAAAGAGGGGGACTACCCTGTAGAATGCCTCGGGTCAGGGGGGTCGAAAGTGAAAGAAAAGGCTTTGTCTCTCCCCTTGCTCCCTCACTCGAAGGTTCTTAAGAGATGGCTAAAAAATGGCCGCTTTTCAAAAGCCTGACAGCACCCCGTCGCATCATACCAGTAAAACATGGGCCCTTTCCCCTTCTCCAGCCATTGGATGCTCGCCACACGTCAGATCCACTGGAAGTGGCACTTCGGTATGCAGGAAATCACCTCGGGTTGAGCACAATCATCATGCCCCTCCGGTGCTAGTTGATGTGGCACCCCCTCATTGGCACTGAAACATGATCTACGAGTCGTCAACGATCGAGGTATTAAATGGCATGGGCTAAATGTCCTTCCATGTCAGTGTCACCATAACTCCCTTTGCCCCGAACATTGCATCATGCTCTGGACTCGAGAGTGGGGGGTATTTGATATGGCACAATCGCTGACATGGAGCCCGTGTCTGACCCAGTTAGTAGTAGGCTGGCAGATGGTGCCACCTGGATGCTGCCACCAGATAAAGGCCGAGGTCGAGCTCCCTATCGAGGTTGAGCTCCCTGCCGAGGTTGATCTCCCTATCGGGGTCGAGCTCCCATCCAAGGTCAAGCTCCCTATCGAGGTCGATCTTCCATCCGAGGTCAAGCTCCCTATCGAGGTTGAGCTCCCTACTGGGTTCGATCTCCCGTCCGAGGTTGAGCTCCCGCTCGAGGTCGAGCTCCCAGTCAAGGTCGAGCTCCTGATCGAGGTTGAGCTCCCATCTGAGATCGAGCTCCTAGCCGAGGTCGAGCTCCCAGCCGAGGTCGAGCTCCTATTTGAGGTCGTGCTCCCTACCGAGGTCGAGCTCCTGGTCAAAGTCAACCTCCCTGCGTAAAGTCATGCCCGAACAAGGACAAATGGGTCTGGTCCCCCCTCAGGCAACTCTAGGAGCGGCTGGGATAGTGACCCTAGCAGGTGGTGTCGACATCCCCGCCGGAGCCCCTGGTCACTTAGAAAAGCAGCATCTCCTGTAAAGGGAAACTACGCCAGGCCAAGCCACCTGCACTTCCTGTAGAGGATTGCTCCACCAGGGGCATGCCACCTGCACCTCCTGCGGAGGAGTGCTCTTCTAGGAGCACGCCGCCTCCCCTACGGAGAGGCACTCCATTGGAGCACCATGCCTTATAGTATGCTATTGGCACCTTCTTTGGAAAGGCACGCCATCTAGGATGTCATACCTTGCAATCAACTACCTGCACCACCAAGAAGAGGAAGGTTTACTAGAAGCCTCAAACCCTACGGTATCTCTCACCAGGCTCGTGCTCCGCCAAGTCCCCAAGAATGGCAGCACGATGTCCATAAGAGGAAGTGCCCTTTCGGGGCATCAGGCCCCATGGCATGCCACTCGTACTCACTGCAGTGAGAACACGTACTTCACAATACTCTACCTGCATGGTAGATGCTTCCTTCAAGGATTTCGGATTTGGTCCCCCACCTTCTAGGAAAGGCAGGGACAAACCTGCGCTCCATCCATAGGAGCCACACCAAGAGAGCATTAGATTGGGGCTCTAAGCCCTGCCAGATAAAAGATGCTCATATAAGAAGCCTGAAGGGGCCTTCAATAAAGGTACGCACACATACGAGCATACAAAGAGGAGCCAAGTGAAAGGCAGGAGGACCATCTGAAGACTCCCCCGCAAACTTTCATTGCTATGACTTCTACTCTTTCTTTTCAACATCCTCTAAACATGGAGACCATTCCAGGCTCTACCAAGGATGATATCTATTCTCCTTGATCATCCATTGACTTGATCATCGGAGTGCCCCCGCCAGAATCCCTGGCTTGGGCCTTCTTCTTTTCTTGCAGGATCGATTGCACGTGAAGGTCTCCCAGTGGGAAGTCCACTCAACCTAGTGATGAGGGACAAAAATGAAATGATGGATGGAGAGTTTTAGCAAGCTAACCAGAAAGCAAACTTGAGTAATTAATTATCAAATAAATGAGCTAAATTAATCCAAGGAAAGAAGTTTTATAAGGAGACTAGTTGATCTAAGTTACAACACCCGCAATGTAGATCTAGTTCAAAACAAAGATTAGAATCTTCATGGCAAGGAAACAATCACTACTAGGGCAAGTTAACCTTCAAATGATTAGATCTAATAAAGCTTAGGAAGAGTTTTCCTACCAACAATGATGGCTAAGATATTTTTAGTGGAAAGGAAGCTCTCAATACTCAAGGATTGTAAACTAGATGGCAAGATTAGTTCTCTCTACTTTAGGACTTACCTTGGCCTTGATCCATGGCATGGAGAACTTCATCTTGGACTTGGAAAATGAGAGAAAACCTGCAACAAATCAAGAATTAGGCATGGAATAGGAATCAAAAGTTGGAATTGAAATAAAAGGGAAGAAGGAAGGAAGGAAGTAGATGATGGCCGACAGCTTGGAACAAATGGAGCTTGAGCTTTGGAACAATCAAGGGCTTCTCACCCTCCACTCTTCACAAGGGCATCCCAACCTTCAAACACAAACCCAAGGGCCTTTTGCCCTCTTCTCAAACCAAACTTCAAACCCTCAAACTAAGAAGATCTCACTCACTCCACACGAGAACACAAGGAAGCTAGAACAAGAAGAAAACTTTTCTTTCATTAAACCAAGATAGAATTGAATACAAGAGAGGGCCTAGGGCCCTATTTATAGGCTTTTAATCAAGGGAGAGGAGGGGATAAGGATGAGCTAGCTAATTTTAGTTAAATCTAATAACCTTTGGTTAGGTGGTTCCAACTAGAAACAACTTATGGATGGAAAGTTATAACAACTTGACATGTGGTTTCTAGATAGCAATGATGCGGTCTCCATTTGTTGATGTGGATCATGTGATGTGGCATCCCACATGTCAAGTTGGTTGAAAATTTGTTGGGGGAATGGAAAGTGGTTTTATGCTCCCCCAAGTTGCTTGATGTGGTGTCCTTCCTTTCCCCCAATGATGCTTGATGAAGTGTCCTCCATGTGATGGGAAAATGGTCCCCATATGAAGGTGAGAAGGTGGTGTCCTTGCTTGGATCGGGCTTGACTTGGGTGGCATCTTGGTATGCTTGAATGTGGGCTTGACTTGAGTTGAGTTGACTCATGAGGATGGTGGCTTTCTTTCATGAGTCGACTCATGGATTTATGCTTCAAGTGGAGTTGGCTTCATGGGTTTGGTGGGCTTCATTCTAAGGCTCTTATTAAATTTAAGTAGACTATATTAGCTATAAAATAAAAGATAATTAGTTGAAAATATTTTTTTCTTGTTGATGTCCCTATCAGTTCTCCCGGGGTGGAAAGAGCTCGACTCTGTCGAGTAGGAATCAATCTGACTTTGGTAATACTCTAGTAGATCGAGGTCGATTCTTTGTAGGTCCTCTCGAGTAATCCTTGAGTCTTCAAAATCAAGATGTCCTTGCCAATGAATCAAGTAGCATTGATAGTCCTTGTTTCGAGTAGTGATAATCTTATCGTCTAGGGTTTGCTTAATGCTATCTCACTGCTTTGGAAATATAGCTGGTGGACACTCAAGGGTTGGCTTACTCTCAAAGGTAGAATCAGGCCCGAATGGCTCACTGGGTATCATTATTGGTTCCTTGTACTCTACTAAATCTGAAATATTGAAAATGGAACTGATACCAAAGTCGGATGGTAAATCTAGCACATAAGCATTTGGTCCAATCTTCTTTATTATTTTGAAAGGACTTGCACCATGGGCATGTAATTTTTTAATAGTTCTTGATGGGAACTATTCAGGTTTGAGCCTAATCATGACATAGTCTCCTTCCTGAAATTCTTTGGCTCTCTTACGTGAGTTAATCATATGCTTATAAATTTTATTGCTCAAATGGATTTTCTTGCTAATCATGTTATGCATATGACTCTCGCAGACTTGGACACATATGCATGATGACAAGCTCAAATGACACCAAATAACAAAACAAACTCAAATGGACTTTATTATCTATGGACTAAACTTTATTGTTGGGCTAGGACACAAAAGTTTCTAATTTCCAATATTCTCCTAAATGGCTTTGAAAACTCTGGCACACAACTTCAGGTAGGTGGCAGTGAATCTTAATTTGGTGCCTAATAAATGCCATAATGTCTTCCAAAAGTAACTGTTGAATATTACTAGGACCAGATCAAAGGTATGGTGGATGTCCCAGCTTGGTGGACTAGGATTGGAAATATTCCAGAAGGGTGAATCAGGCTTAGGGCAACTATCAAGGAATACATATTGATAATCTTTTAACAGTTTCATAATTTCTTGGGGTTGATCCTTTGGAATTGGTTCTAGGTTTTCTCTGATGGTCAATATCCCATTAGGTGATCATTCATTAATCTCTAGATCTAAATCCTCAACATTGATTAATTTTGTTCCTGGACTTCATTTTCTTCAAGTTGATTATTCCCGTTGTTGATTTCTTTAGGCTGGATAATTATTTTATCCTCAAGCAATTGTTCTTGTTCATACCCATCCATAAGGTTAGACCCAGCTTCATAAACTTCTTCCTTGAGTTCTGCAACAGGTTTAGGATCTTCTCTTTCTAGCCCTTCATTTGGACAAGACTTTGATTCTATTAAATTCTTTAATAGGTTCAGGAGATTTTTTCTCTAATTTTTCAGTGGGCTTAGTCTCTTCTTTATCTTCTTTATATTCATTTATGAGACTGGATTCAGCTTCATATATTTCTACTTTTGGCTCTTCAATGGGTTCAAGGATTTCTTCCTTACAAACTATTGGGATAATAGAAGTTGGTTTGTTAGAAGGAATCTGACAAGAACTAGGCCTATGTCTAGATGTATTATTTCTATTGGACTTAGGTCGACTGATCATGAGTTTCTTCTGATATGTATTAAATTTTCTAGCAATTTGATAAGCTTCTTCTAGGTAGTGAATTTTTCATTGAAACAATTTCCACTGGATATCCTTACATAGTCCAGCTCAAAATCTAGATATGATCATTGTCCCAAATTCAACTATGCTGCATCTTTCGACAAACTCATTGAATATAGAAATATACTCAGATACAGTTGCATCATCTTATCTCAATATGTATCATTGGTTTAAAAGTCTTTGCTCATAATATCTACCTCGATAATTTTCTCTCAGTTTACTCTTCATATCTCTCCAAGTAATTATTTTATCCCCACTGTAATAACTTTATGCTCAACTTCTCTCCAATATGTTTTAGCATGTCGGACTAACTTTAATTTGGCAAATTGACACTTCCTTACTTTCAACATTTCATCAAACTCAAAGTATTGATCCATTTTCTTCTCCCAATCGATATATACTTCAGGATCTAAATTTTCATCGAAAGTGGGTGCATAGGATTGATTGCTCCTAAAGACTCTCTCCTCCTGATCTATAAAATCTTGGTAGGGGTATCTAGGATTATACTCAGGGGTGAGATCATGACATTGGACTCTTGGACCAAGGGGAGGTGGACTAGGTGATTTGGGCTTAGTATGGTTCCCGATTTGATTGTCCATTTGTCTTAACTCTTTGTTTATTGACCATAATTGTTTAGTTAGGGTATCAAACTTTTTAGTCATGGTCCTTATAAAGAATTCAAGATTGGGGTCCATGGGTAAACCAGCTAAGCGTAGGACTGTTGGTCTAAAGCTCTTGACCTAATAGACGAGCAAAACAAACCTAGCTTCTAGGATTTCTAGACCTAGAAGTTCAAAATATATGATTTAACTAGGTACTAATTAAGGATGCAATTATCCTTTCTACTGGCCAGGTAAAAGGTGGGAATGCGGAAGGCCCCCCTCGCTCTTGTGAGGACCTAATTAAAGAACTGCAAGTCCGCTTAAGGTGTTTGCTATTGGATCTCTAGCCTTAGACACCAATTTTTAAGGAGTAAGTACAAACTCAAATAGCACTTTGCCTCATCTTACACTTGAACCCGACTTGTGGGTGTCCCTAGTTTAGGTTCATACTCAATTTTAATTAAGTTTAGGTCAATGCACAATGATGGATGGTTGTTTTGGGCTAAGGAAAGATTATTACCTCCTTCCCTTATGTTATATTGAATACCCTTAAAATGATTTTAAAATGGATGCACAAACAACCAACTAACTAACAAGATATGTAGACTAGCACAAACATATGAGTCAAACCCGTATTTCAAAGTTTCAACAATTCAAAAATTAAATTCAAAATCTCATATATGGAAATCTTGATTTTAAAACTCTAATTTTAAATTTAAAATTTTAAATTATAATTTGAAAATTCGTTCTTGAAGGTAAAAGTGGTTGTATGAGAATTTCAGCCTCTTAACTAACCTCCAACTAACTAGTTTTGAAAATTCAAAATTTAAAATTTAAAATTTCTAAAAATTCAAAATTAAAAGTGGATTAGTTAGGCCTTAGTGTTAAGATCTTAGATTTTAAGATTTGAATTCAAAGATCTCAAAATTTGGTTAGGGAAGTTGTTATGAGAAGTGGTTACTTGAAGATTCTAGCAGATTAACAAACTTCCAACTATCTTGATTCAAAATTTGAATTTTAAATTTAAAACCCTTCTAAAATTCAAAATTTAAATGGAAATTATTAGATTTTGACATCTAGATCTCAGATCTTGAATTTGAAATTTAGAAAAAATATTTTTGAATTTTTTTTTTTTTGAAAATTAAACTTAAGGGAGGGAAAAACAGAATTTGAGCAGCTTCTAGGAAACAACCTAAGAATCCAAATTTTAAGCTCCAAAAACTCATGGAAAAATAATTTTTTAAATTTTATATTTCAGATCAAAAGCTCCTAAAATATGGCAAAATAATTTTTTCTATATTTCTTTGCCTTTTAAATTCGTGGAACTCGGGTTGGTGCTAGTACAAAAATTTCAGCAATCAGCAAACCTCCAATTGATTAGATTCAAAATTCAAAATTTAAATTTAAAAATCTTAAAAAATTTAAATTTAAATTAAAACTTTTAGATCATAGAGTTAAAATCTTAGATCTCAAATTTTGGATTTGAATTTCGGACTTGAAGGCAAGCAACATACAAAGGGAACAAAAATTTCATCAACTTGACCAAATAAACCATAAGCTCTGATACCAAAAATTGATGAGGGACAAAAATGAAATGATGGATGGAGAGTTTTAGTAAACTAACCAGAAAGAATACTTGAGCAATTAATTATTAAATAAATGGGCTAAATTAATCCAAGGAAAGAATTTTATAAGGAGACTAGTTATCTAAGTTACAACACCCGCAATGTAGATCTAGTTCAAAACAAAGATTAGGATCTTCATGGCAAGGAAACCATCACTACTAGGACAAGTTAACCTTCAAATGATCAGATCTAATAAAGCTTAGAAAGAGTTTTCCTATTAACAATGATGGCTAAGATATTTTTAGTGGAAAGGAAGCTCTCAACACTCAAGGATTGAGAACTAAATGGCAAAATTAGCACTCTCTACTTTAGGACTTACCTTGGCCTTGATCTATGGCATGGAGAACTTCATCTTGGACTTGAAAAATGAGAGAAAACCTGAAACAAATCAAGCATTAGGCATGGAATAGGAATCAAAGGTTGGAATTGAAATAAAAGGGAAGAAGGAAGGAAGTAGATGATGGCCGGCGGCTTGGAACCAATGGAGATTGAGCTTTGGAACAATCAATGGCTTCTCACCCTCCACTCTTCATAAAAGCATCCCACCCTTCAAACAGAAACCCAAGGGCCTCTCGCCCTCTTCTGAAACTAAACTTCAAATCCTCAAACTAAGAAGATCTTACTTACTCCATACAAGAGAACATAAGGGAGCTAGAACAAGAAGAAAACTTTTCTTTTATTAAACCAAGATAGAATTGAATACAAGAGAGGGCCTAGGGCCCTATTTATAGGCTTTTAATCAAGGGAGAGGAGGGGATAAGGATGAGCTAGCTAATTTTAGTTAAATCTAATAACCTTTGGTTAGGTGGTTCCAACTAGAAACAACTTATGGATGGAAAGTTATAACAACTTGACATGTGGCTTCTAGATGGCAATGATGAGGCCTCCATTTATTGATGTGGATCATGTGATGTGGCATCCCATATGTCAAGTTGGTAGGAGATTTGTTGGAGGAATGGAAAGTGGTTTTATGCTCCCCCCAAGTTGCTTGATGTGGTGTCCTTCCTTTCCCCCAATGATGCTTGATGAAGTGTCCACCATGTGATGGGAAAATGGTCCCCATATGAGGGTGAGAAGGTGGCATCCTTGCTTGGATTGGGCTTGACTTGGGTGGCATCTTGGCATGCTTGAACGTGGGCTTGACTTGAGTTGAGTTGACTCATGAGGATGGTGGCTATCTTTCATGAGTCAACTCATGGATTTGTGCTTCAAGTGGAGTTGGCTTCATAGGCTTGGTGGGCTTTATTCCAAGGCTCTTATTAAATTTAAGTAGACTATATTAGCTATAAAACAAAAAAAAATTGTTGAAAATATTTTTTTCTTGTTAATGTCTCCATCACCTAGCCATGTCAGAGCTGCAGCTTATGGCAATTTAGGTGGCAACACACTTTTCACACATCTTTTCACGAAAACATTATTGAACTAGTAGTGAGAAATTTTGAAAAGATAGCAACTCTTCGATCCATGGGACAAGCCCCCCAGCTAATAAGGATAATCCAAAAAAACCCTAACACTTGGTTTTATACCGGGATCACTAAAAAAACCCTAACACTTGGTTTTATATCGGGATCACCAAGAACCCAACTTAGGTTTTCACAAGGCTCACCTATAAACCTTCAACCCTCTCTTAAGACACAGCCCCTTAATGTTCTTAGAGAAAAAACAAGGATAAAGAGAAAATAAGCAAGCAATTACAACAAACCGAGTTTGTTTAAGTGTTGCCGATGTAGATCAAAATGAAGCCTTGCTTTAAATGCTCTTTAATGCTCTTCAAGCTACTTCTTTGCTTCTTCAATGAGTAGATTCAATGATGAAGTGGAGTTGGTGAAGCTTGGAATCCTATCTTGAAAGCTCTTGAAGTAGGTAGTAAAAAACTTGAAGGCTCTTCAATATCTCAAGATAAATCAATAATAATGCTCTAATAATTGTTTAATCCCTAAAAAATAATTTCTTTTATAGTTTTCCAAGAGATATGACCGTTGTAGGGCCTAGGGATTCGTGAAAGAGCTGTTAGAGATGAAATAGAATTCAAAAATCACTTTCAGCAACTAGCCGTTGGAGTGCAGAAAATGGCTACTCGAGTCGGATCAAGATCCATGAGTCAGCTCAAAGTCTCAGATAGTCCAAAATAAATTTCTGTAAGAGTCAACTTTTGCCTTCAGTTAATTCAAAATGACAAATACCCTGAGTCGGCTCTTCAGAGCAGAGTCGGCTCGAGTTCTCAGTCCATTAAAATTCATAACTCTGGACGAGTTGGCTCTTGGGGTAGGAGTCGGCTCGAGATCTCAGGCTTCATAAAAAAGTATTCTTCCATGAGTTGGCTCTTGGGACAGGAGTCAGCTCTTGATACTGAAACTCTAAAATTTTCTCCGTGCCATGCCACAAAGAGTCTGCTCTTGATCCATGAGTCAGCTCTTGCCAAGTCTTCAATTGATGCTTCAAGCTGTTCCAAAACTCTTCAACACTTAAATCAAATAAGAGCTAATCTACATACTCTCAATTTTATAATTTTTCAGCCCATTTTACAAGATTACAAGATTGACAAAACTAGGGCTTTTACAAGATAAAGTCCATACATAATTGAGTTACCTCTCATTCAATTTGAAAACTAATTTAAGCTAAAGGTAACCAATTTCCTGCAAAAACTTCTCAAGTAATTTGAAAGAATTAGTATCAATTACATGCTCCAATATTTTGTGATCATCAAAATCATTCCAGGAGTCAACAATCTCTCTCTTTTTGATGATGACAAAATACTGGACATGATCAGAATTTAAAAGCACTTTATAATTACTGTATATTCACATTTATCAAATGATATTGATCATAGTATGTATCACACAGATTGAGTATTAAGATATCAACATAGTGTGTCACAAAGTATCATATGTATCAAATGTATCAACTATATGAAACTGAAAATTATTAACATAAAGTATCATATGTGTTGATACACTGTATTATCTGTATCATATGAGCAATAAGTATCGAAACATAATATATCAAATGTGTATCAAGTATCAAAACATAATGTATTAATATATAATGTATCAAGAGTATCATCTATATATTGCGTATCGAAACTTACAAAATAAACAAGTATTTGGGATGAATTTCATAAAAACTTATCAAAAACTTGATAAAAGCTCCCCCTTACTAATGTAATAGTCAAATTTCATATGAACATACATATAAACATTTATCATTTAACATTCATATTCAACTTCACAATTTTCATATTCATATTCAAAGTTTCATATATTCATGCATATTCATTCTCCATAACATAGCCTTTTCATGCACATTCTCCCTTCTCCCCCTTTTTGTCATCAATAAAAGGTATAAAAGATAGGAGAAGATACATTCATAATGATTCATTCATAACAAAGATAGTACATGAGTGTATCATAAGAAGACATGTAGTATAAAAGTGATATATATATATATATATATATATGAAAAGTAAGTACATAGGTGATACATTACAAATGTGCCTCGACACGACAACATAGTATCACAACATCAAAATATAACTAACATAGAGTCCTAAAAACATCAAGATAAAAAACTAAAGACATCAAAATGATGGGCTAGGATCATCACCACTAAGGTCTTCCTTACTGGAGGAGGAACCAACCTCTAAGATGTCTGGACTAGGCTTAAACTTAGGAAACCTAGGTCTAAGATCCCTGATTCTAGTCCTAGTAGGTGTGGTAGTCCTAAAAGCTTTGGTTTTGGCTTTGGCTTTTACTTTGGACTCTGAAGAAATGATAATGGGAGTAGGTCTAATAGTCGGAGGATCAAAGGACAATGCCAAAGTGCTGGTGGTAGATAATATCTTTGTAGCTGGAGTCTGTCCAACATCAGATCCTGGAACCTCAATACCAGTCTCGGCCTCAGCATCAGCAGGAGTGGCTGTGAAGGAATGTCACTGAAATGTGCCACCTATCCTGCTCACAATCAGTGCCAGTGCCAGTGTCAGGTGATGCTATGGAAGTCGTCGGTACAGACTTGCTAGCTACAGTAAGCTGTCTAAGAATAAACATGATATCCTGGAACCCCTGCTGCATCTCAGACTGAAGTAGAGCTATCCTGGTATCAGTGTCAGATCTGAGATAAGATTCTCATCCAGTACTCTTTATAGTCTGTCGTCAGCATCAGGTCCAATAGCTGTAGATCTCATACTGGTGAATGAAGAGTGGTAGGAGTTGGCTCTGAGGGTCCAGCCTCATCAGTATGTGTATCTGCCTCCTCACCATATCCCTCTGCTGCCTGAATGTCCTCCTCTAAGTCATCCTTTGAGTGTGCTACTGGAATACCTGAAGTCTTCCGAATCCAATGACCATCTACTTTAATAAATCCCATCCGAGTAAGGGATTTTAGAGTGTACCTATCAGTGTGTAGAAGTAGCCGACTTCCTCACCTGTCAGGTCAACTAGGACATCCTGAAATAGAAGTGTGAAGACCATTCCATATGGTAGACAAGCTCGTGCCCTACGAGCCGCCTCTCTCATCTATGAAAGCATGATAAATGATAGATTGAGGGCCTTCCCCTCAATCAGACATCTTATAAAAACCAGGTCATGCTCACTGACCCAATCAAATCACCCTGTACGGGCAAGAAAATGCGACTGATAATGTTGTGCAATAATCTCATTTCTAATGATAACTATTTGCACTAACATGCACAACACCCTTTACATTTGTCCTCTCCAATACTAGTCTCAGGGTCTTCTACTTCTCCTTTAAAACTAGGTAACATTCACCTACTTTTGGAATATGAAGTATGTTTGACAATTTTGTTCACTTATTTAATGTGTTTTCCCTTCACAGTCCCTTTAATATGGAATGCACCTAAGGACATACTTTCAAAAAACTGTCTGACCAAGTTGGGATAAGTGGGTATATTCAATAAATATAAATCTTTCCAACCCTGTTTAGCTATTCAATCCCCAATGTGCAACTGTTCTTGCTCCAAAAAATTAAAATCGATACATCTACCAGGAGTTACTTGACGATTACCCATTAGAATCACTTGCCTGGGTGCCTGTGGCTCTTCTTCTTGCTTAATTTGCTGTTCTTCTTCTCGATTGGAGGTGTCCAAGCATCGTTTTGTTCTCCTTTCTTATGCAACCATCTGAACTACCTGCCGAAGTTTCTTAGCTATGGCTTTACGGGGTGCCATCTAGCTAGGATTAAGAGTTTGGAGGGATTAGAGAGTATTCTAGGATGTTTTCCTAAGATGGAAAGAGGAGTCGACTAAGTGGAAGAGAGCAAAACCTAAAAACATAGTGAAAACAAACTAATGAAACCCTATTTAAAAACATTCAGCCCGACTTTCGAGTCGGCTCGCCGAACAGCTTGATGACTCAAGTCGGCTCGAGCCAAAAATCAGCCTAAAAATCAAAAAAGATCAAAATCAATTTCTATGGGTTTTTAGATACTAAAATAGGTTATCCTAAGCTTTAGAGTGAAATTTGAAATATCTAGATAATTTTTTCTTATTTTTCAAAAATTAGGTCAAAATGTTCAGAATGGGTCACACAGGCCTAATTCACCTCTAATCTTCTCAAATCTATGTAGACTAAGGGGTTTAGTAAAAATGTCAGCAAGTTAATCTTTAGTGGATACAAATTCTAGCTCAATAACATTATTTAAAACATGATCACGAATAAAATGATGTCTAATTTTTATGTGCTTAATTCGTGAGTGCTGAATTGGATTTTTGGATAAATTAATAGTACTAGTATTGTCATATTTAATAGGAATTTTAGATTGGACAACACCATAATCTTCTAGTTATTGCTTGATCCATAATACTTGAGCACAACAGCTCCTAGTAGCCATATATTCTGTTTCAGTAGTCGATAGTGCTACAGAGTTCTACTTGCGATGGTGCCATGAAATCAAGTTAACACTTAGAAATTGACAGGTGCCACTTGTGCTTTTTCTATCAATCTTACAGCCTCCATAATCAGCATCAGAATAACTAATTAATTTCAAAGATGTGTGCTTAGAATACCATAAACCTACATTGCATGTGCCTTTCATATATTTAATAATTCTTTTAATAGCTATGATGTGTGATTCTTTTGGATTAGATTGAAATCGTACACACATACAAACACTAAATAAAATATCAGGTCTACTAGCTATCAAAAAAAGTAATGAACCGATCATACCTCAGTACAGCTTTGATCAACATTTGTGCCATTCTCATCTTTATCAAGTCTACATGCAGGACTCATGGGTGTTCCAATTTCTTTGCTTGATTCCATGCCAAATTTTTTGATAATCTCCTTGATATATTTGGTCTGGTTGATCAGGATACCTTCTTTAGTTTGTTTGATTTGAAGTCCAAGAAAGCAACTAAGCTCATCCATCAAGCTCATTTCGAATTCTCCTTGCATTAGCTTAGCAAAATCTTGACACAAAGATTCATCAGTAGATCCAAAATAATATCATCAACATAGATTTTAACAACTAAAATATCATTATTTTTTTCTTTGAATAAACAATGTGGTGTCAACACTACCTCTAACAAAATTATTTGCAATTAAAAATTTACTTAGTCTGTCATACCAGGCTCTAGGTGCCTGTTTCAGACCATACAAAGCTTTATTCAATTTGAAAACATGATTTGGAAAAGTGTAATCAATGAAACCTGGTGGTTGCTCAACAAAAACTTTTTGGATAGAAAATCATTCAAAAATGCACTCTTTATGTCCATTTGAAATAATTTAAAATTCATAAAGCATGCATAAGCTAGTAGTAATCTAATGGCTTCTAATCTAGCTAATGGTACATAGGTTTCATCAAAATCTATTCCCTCTTCTTGATTATATTCTTGTGCTACCAGTCTAGCCTTATTTCTAATTACATTTCCTTCTTCATCTAGTTTATTTATATAAACCTACCTAGTACCTATAACATGATAGTCATTAGATCTTTCTACTAGAGTCCAAACATTATTTCTTCTAAATTGGTTTAATTCATCATGCATTGCTAGCATCCAATTAGGATCAGTTTCAGCTTCTTCTATAGTGTGTGGCTCTACATGAGAAACAAAAGCAATTTAGTCATGTGTATCTCTATGTGCAGCTCTAGTTTAATACCTTGAGATGAGTCTCCTATAATTAATTCTTTAGGATGTGATTGTACATACCTCCATTCTTGGGTATATCATCATAATTTTTGCTTACCTCTTCTTCATGTGGTTCACTTGATTGTTTGTCTTTAAGAGTCAAATATTTCAGTCCATGTTCTAGTATACCTGTACCATCATCAGCAAAATCTTTTTTTCTTGAAGATATAATGTCAGATTCATTGAAAATAACATATACAGATTCTTCTACGGTCAAAGTTCTTTTAATGAAAACTCGATAGGCTTTACTATTTAAAGAATATCCAAGAAAAATAGTCTCATCGGATTTTGCATCGAATTTATCAAGATTATCCTTTCCATTGTTAAGAACAAAACATTTATAGCCAAAAACATGAAAGTATTGATATTAGGCTTTCTATTATTCCAAAGTTCATAGGGGATTTTTCTGATAATAGGTCTAATCAAAACTCTATTCAAAATAAAGCATGCAGTATTTATAGCTTCTATCCAAATGTATTTTGAAAGATTTCTTTCACAAAGCATTGTTCTAGATATCTCTTTCAAAGTACGATTCTTTCTTTCTACAACACCATTTTGCTATGGTGTTCTAGGTGCAAAGAAATTATGATCAATACCGTGCTTTATGCAAAAGTGATCGAAATATTGATTTTCGAACTCAGTGCCATGATCACTATGAATTGAAATAACAGATACATTTTTCAAATTTATGACTCTTTTATAAAACTTTTTGAATACTTTGAAAGTTTCATTTTTATGTGCAATAAACAAAACCCATGTGTATCTTGAAAAATCATCTATAATCACAAGGCCATATTTTATACCACCTAGGTTTGTAGTCCTAGTAGGTCCAAATAAGTCCATGTGAAGTAGCTCTAAGGGTCTAGTAGTAGAAATGATGTTTTTGGATTTAAAACTCCTCCTCACTTGTTTTCCTAATTGACAAGCATCGAAAATATAATCAAAATTAATTTTAAATTTTGGCAATCCTTTAACTAAATCTTTGAAATAAGTTTAGCTATAGTATCCATACTAGCATATCCAAGTCGCCTATGCCATAGTAAACTTGATTCCTTGCTCTTGTCATTCATTGCTACAAGACTTGTGTTGCTTGACATAGCTAGATCATTAAGATCTACTACATAAATGTTACAAGTCTGTGTCCAATGAATTTAGTACTAGAGTCAAGTGGATCAACTACTATACACATTGATGACTTGAAGAAAATATTAAAACCAATGTCACATAGCTGACTAATACTCAAAAGATTATGTTTTAGCTTTTCTATAAGTAACACATTTTTAATAAATATAGAAGGAGTAATTTTGATTTTATCGATACTGATTATCCTTCCTTTACGATTATCATCAAATGGTACCATTCCACCATTCTTTTGTTCCAGGATGAAGAATTGATCAATATCACCCGTCATGTGTCTTGAACAACTGCTATCCAGATACCTTCTTTTCTTTATATTTGTGGCTGCAAGACATCCCTGTAAAACAATCATTTAATAAATTTAGGTACCCAAGCTTTCTTGGGTCCTTGCAAGTTAGTGGAAATGGTTCCTTTTGGAACCCAAACTTTCTTAATTTTCTTTTTGTCATTATGTTTCAAATAACACTCAAATGCCTTATGACCAAAGTTATTACATGCATAGCATACAATCCTTGACTTTGAATAAAAAACATGAGAAGATGCAAATTTAGGTCTAACTTGTTTTGAAGTAGTAAACTTAGGAGCATGTGATGTAGATGCAAAAAATTTGTTTGAAATAGAACCTTTGTAATCAATTCCAAATTTATTATTTGTTTCTCTTTGATCTTTCAAAATTAATTCAAGCTTGTTGGAACTTAGGGTTAGTTTTTCAACCAAAGGCTTGAGCTTTTGAACTTCTTTCCTTAAATAATCATTTTCATTTTGTAAACCTTTATTTTTCTCAATAAGCTCTTCTTTTTCAAATTGGGTGGTTTTAAGTCTTTCACAAACTAAACTTAATTCCCTTTGCAAAATATTATTTCTTTCACCAAACTCATTTTTATCTTTTTCAATTACATCACAATGATTTTTCAAGGTTTTCATTTTAAAACCAGTTTTTTTGTATTCTACAAGTAATTCACAAAATGCATTATGCAGCTCATCATATGTAAATTCTAAATTAGGTTCAGAAGTAGTTACCTCATCCTCCAAACCCATAAGACAGATTTGTGCAGTCTTTGTTATTTCTTCATCCTCTTCAGTGGATGTAGATTCATCGATGTCACTTCATGCTGCAAGCATTGCCTTCTTCTTCTTTCTGGTGATCATCTTTTTCTTTGCTTCAGAACAGTCAGGACGAATGTGTCTCGGCTTCTTGCATCCATAGCAGATTGGTACTTGATCTTTATCTTTATCCTTCTCTTTTTCTTTGTCTTTTTCTTTCTTTCCCAAAATCTCCTTTTCTGAATTACTTTCTCCATCTATTTATTTTTCTTCGGTCCATAAACCTTTTAAATCTTTTCATTACAAGGGCTATCTCATCATTTTCTAGATCATCATCTAATGAGTCTGAGTCTTCATTTTTGTCCTCTTATGTAGCTTTAAATACTATAGCTTTCTTTCTTTTGGTATCTTCATTAGTCCTTTGTTGCATAGCTAATTCATGTGTGATTAGTGATCCAAGCAGTTCATTCAGTAGCAGAGTATTTAGGTCCTTTGCCTCTTGAATAGCTGTCACCTTAGCTTCCCATTTATCTGGCAAGGATCTTAAAACTTTTTGGACAAGATTAGTATTAAAGTAAGTTCTACCAAGACTTTTGAGACCATTTATAATATCAGTAAAGCGAGTATACATAGCAGATATAGTCTCACTAGGATCCATCTTAAATAACTCATAGTTATGCACAAGAAGATTGATTTTTGATATTTTAACTTGTGATGTGCCTTCATGTGTAATTTCTAGCTTCTCCTAAATTTCTTTAGCAGAATTACAAGTTGAAATTCTATTAAACTTATTTGGATTCAAAGCACAATACAATAAATTCATTGCTTTGGCATTCAGCTCAGCTAATTTTATATCACTTTCATCCCAATCTTCTTCTGGTTTGGGAACCTCTACATCATTTACTCTTACAGTGGGTGTATGCGGTCCTTTCAAGATAATTTTTCATAAATAAAAATCTACGGCTTGAATGTATATTTTCATTCTCGCCTTCCAATATGTATAATTGGTTCCAGTAAAAAGTGGAGGTCGATTTGTGGATTGACCTTCGGCCAATGAAGTGCTCATGAGATGTGCCATCTATCTTTACTCTAAGTAACTTTCAGAGACTCCGCTTTGATACCACTTGTTGCCCAGGTGGCTTCCCAAGAGGGGGGTGAATTGGGATTAAAAAACTTTTCATAATTATGTGCACTTTCAAATTCTTTTAGTATTGTGGTGCAATATGCAATGCAGAAGTAATTAAATAAAAATAATAAGACAATAAGAGTACAAGCACAAACACAAAGAGATTTAGAGTGGTTCGGAGCAACCGGCTCCTACGTCCACTACCCAAGCACCACTTGAAATTTCCACTATATCCCCCAACCGAAATATAGTCGGATTGTTTTACCAGGCTCACAATCCAAACCTATATACTTTGGTTTTATTGGGATCACCAAAGAAACCCAAACTCCTTTTGGTTTTAGACGGGATCACCAAAAAAATCCTAACACTTGGTTTTATACCGGGATCACCAAGAACCCAACTTAGATTTTCACAAGGCTCACCTAAAAACCTTCAGCCCTCTCTTAAGACACAGCCCCTTGCTGTTCTTAGAGAAAAAACAAGGATAAAGAGAAAATAAGCAAGCAATTACAACAAACCAAGTTTGTTTAAGTGTTGCCGATGTAGATCAAAATGAAGCCTTGCTTTGAATGCTCTTTAATGCTCTTCAAGCTACTTCTTTGCTTCTTCAATGAGTGGATTCAACGATGAAGTGGAGTTGGTGAAGCTTTGAATCCTATCTTGAAAGCTCTTGAAGTAGGTAGCTGAAAAACTTGAAGGCTCTTCAATATCCCAAAATAAATCAATAATAATGCTCTAATAATTGTTTAATCCCTCAAAAATAATCTCTTTTATAGTTTTCCAAGAGATATGGCCGTTGTAGGGCCTAGGGATTCGTGAAAGAGCTGTTAGAGATGAAATGGAATTCAAAAATCACTTTCAGCAACTAGCCGTTGGAGTGCAGAAAATGATTACTCGAGTCGGCTCGAGGTCTATGAGTTGGCTCGAAGTCTCAGATAGTCCAAAATAAATTTCTATAAGAGTTGGCTCTTCAGACTGGAGTCGGCTCTTGCCTTTAGTTAATTCAAAATGACAAGTACCCAAAGTCGGCTCTTCAGAGCAGAGTTGGCTCAAGTTCTCAGTCTATCAAAATTCATAACTCTGGACGAGTCGGCTCTTGGGGTAGGAGTCAGCTCGAGATCTCAAGCTTCAGAAAAAAGTATTTTTCCATGAGTCAGCTCTTGGGACAGGAGTCGGCTCTTGATATTGAAACTCTAAAATTTTTTTCGTGCCGTACCACAAGGAGTTGGCTCTTGATCTATGAGTCAGCTCTTGCCAAGTCTTCAATTGATGTTTTAAGCTTCTCCAAAACTCTTCAACACTTAAATCAAATAAGAGCTAATCTACATACTCTCAATTTTACAATTTTTCAGCCCATTTTACAAGATTACAAGATTGACAAAACTAGGGCTTTTACAAGATAAAGTCCATACATAATTGAGTTACCGCTCATTCAATTTGAAAACTAATTTAAGCTAAAGGTAACCAATTTCCTGCAAAAACTTCTCAAGTAATTTGAAAGAATTAGTATCAAATACATGCTCCAATATTTTGTGATCATCAAAATCATTCCAGGGGTCAACAACATGATCGGAGAGAGAAAAAAAAAGAAAGGCAGAAAAGGGTTGTTTTAGGAATATTAATTGGACTGGATAAATGGGGATCTTGAATTCTTAATTAGGGCAGATAGACTCAGAATTCTTCTCTCCTCTACTCAGTTGCTTTTTTCTTTCTTTTTTCCCAATCTCTCAATTGCTTCGCTTTCTAAGATAGACCTTCTGAGTTGGAGTTGGCATTTGGAATAAGAGAGTGAAAGGTAACGTATGTTCACTTCAGCCCGAAGACTCTGACCCAGTTGCCCCACTCAATTCAGGAGTGTCTGGGGATTGCATCCACGATGGGTGCCTTCATTATCTGGGAGTTTCTATCTCTGGAGGGAGACTTCGGAGGCCAAAGTGTCACAGGGTGGTGTAGTCCATTCACGAGAGGGTGAATGGTTGGCAGGACAGAGCTCTTTCTTCTATGGGCAGGTTGACCTTGGTGAGGTCTGTCCTCATTTCTCTTCCTGTGTATCTGTTATCCAATGTTATTGTCCCCAAGTCAATCTAGTGTGGGCACCAGGATCCGACAGAGGCTCCTCAACCCTCTGTGGATCTCAGATTAGGGTTCCACTTCTATGAGTCTTGTAATAAAGCTATGAGCCAAAGCAATTTCATAATTTCTAGTCATGTACCTAGTCTAAGTTTGTTTAGTCTTGTACCTTCACCAATTTGGGTCAAGTTAGGACATGAGTCCTGTATTTGTTTTTGGTTCGAGTATGAGTTTGGACTGCGCCCAAGCCCAATTGAAGTCAACCTGGCTTTCAAGACCAAGTCAAGTCCTTGTGGGCCAACCCACCTCTTTCACTTGGAAAGATGCTAACTCAGGTGCCACCTCAGCCACCTATGTGGCGCTACATCAGTTGCCACTTGGGAATCTAAGGAGGGAAACAAGGTGGTGCCCTCATGCTTTCCACATGCCCTCCCCTTGCCTTTTCTCTTGGGTGACCTTGGAAGGAGGAGACATCATCCCCTCTTCCCTCCCCCACATCATGCCATGATCCATCAAATGTGGGGCGTTGAAGATCCTTGAAGAGACCAAGCCACAAAGCAAGCCCTCTTCCAAGCCATTTTCCCAAAATGTTCATGCAAGAATGGAAGGTCAAGGGACACACTCCCCTCCCCAAGCCTTCAACCTTGCAACGCCCAAAGCTCCCTCCATTTGGTCGGCCAAGAATCACTCCAAAGTGGGCATTGAAGGATCCAAGGAAGCACATCCCTTCAAGCAAGCCTTGTTCCCCATTTTCTTCCAAAATGAGCATGAAAATGAAGGAAGTCAAGAGGCCAATCCCCCTCTCCAAGCCCTCCCACATGCCACGCCCAATTCAAATCACCTTTGGTTGGCCAAAGAGAAGAGAAGGTCAAATGTTTTTGGCGCCACCCAAGAGAGTTTGTAATTTGTTTTCATTTGAAATTCAAATGGGCCTGGGTGCCTATTTAAAAGACCCAATCCCTCCTTTGTAAGGCTATTGAATGATTAAATGAAAAAGAGAGTTTGAGTTTTATTTTTCCTCCAACCACTGTCTCCTAGACTAGGTTTGAGTGAAGTTCCTTCGTCCCCAGGGATGTTGAGTGGTGTGAGGCCACCTTTCCTTCGCCCCAGGGCGTCGTGAGTCCTTCGTCCTCCTGGACATCGAGTGGTGTGAGGCCACAATCCTTCATCCTCCGGGATGTCGCGGGGTGCGAGGCCCAAGTTATCTCCTTCTTCGACTTCGGAATCAACCGGACACCGGGCTCGAAGCCCCTTCTCAACCCTATCTTAGTCCATTTTACTACGTATCTCCTTTTCGCTAATCCCTCTTTTGTTTGCCTACAGGTCCTCCCTGGCATCTCAGGCACCGGAGACAGTCGGCTTTGCCATCATGACCTTCCAGCCGAAAGCCAGTGCTTCCATGGGTTCGACTGCTCGGGCATCCAGGCCGCATCCGTCGAGTTGAGCGATCTCTGCATCGGACGCTTCAGACGTGTGAGGTTTGCTCTCTCTATCTCCTAAGTAGGTATTGTATTTCGAGCTTAGTCCTACCAGAATTTCTTAATCCTGGGATCCTATTCTCGTTTTCACTGTTTAGGGATTTGAACTGCTAGTGTAAGCTTCCGTTACTCATTTTTTTATTTCTTGTCTTTGCTTATGATCGGGAATCAAAACCCTAAGAAAAGAAAAGAAAAAAAACAAACATCTAAAACTCATCAACCATAAAAAAAATTCCTTTTCATCGTAAGCATCCATCACTAGCATCCCTAGGCCCCCTTTCTCCGCATCATTTTTTGGTATCAGAGCAAGGCTAAGACTAGTGCATTTTGTTTTCTTTCATTTTCTGCATTATGGTCAACCCGTATATGGTCTGATCATTAGATTGTTTCTCTCTGTAGAGACCTCCAAATTTCGTGATTTCTATTCTGTTAGATCACGTTGATTCAAAGTATTTTTGTCTATTTTCTTAGATTTTATTTCAGTTTGTAGAATTTCTACAAGCTGAAATACTACTTGAGAAAATCTCAGGTCTGAAATTTCAGCAAGCATCTCATTCATCCATCTAGTTTATTTCTTGCATTTAGGGGCACATTTTAATTCCTGCATTTTGTTTAGCATTCACACATCTAAAAGACAAAAAAAAAACAAGAAATTTGTAAGTCATTTCATTAGTCATTTTGTGCTTCATTTACATAACTTATCTTAAGGGCGTCAAATTAACATAGGGTCAGGATTTCATTACCTGTCCCTAGCCCAAAAACCACCACCTGACATATCGAACCCTAGCCATTAACTAAAATTGATTAGACATTTAATCTGCTCTAGTGAGCTAGGGACACCCACGAAGTCGGGTCGACCCAAGTGCCAAGCCAAGCTAGATTGCTTGTTGGTGTGTGCTTGAGTAGCTGGTGTCTAGGCAAGTGATTCAGTGACTAGAGCCCGAAGGGAAGTGGGTTGGTTCGCTTACCTGGCCAATTTCTAATTGGTGTCTAGGCAAGCAAAGAGGAACCTCCACTAACCTTACACTTACCTGGCCAAGTGCCAAGTTACTGCTTTCAGGTTCATCTTCTTCACTTCACATTTGGAGAGATCTCCTAGGTCTAGCAAACCGTAGCATCGTTTTGTGACATGTGCACTAGATCAGGAACCTCTTTTCACCCACCTTCTCCACCCCCTACCGAAGCCATGGACCAACTTCAAGCTGACATTGGAGCCCTAACTCAATCCATGACTCAATAAGCAACCAGTTGACTAATAGGCTTGATAATTTTGAAAATAGAATTAGAGCCTTAGAAAAGAATATTAGACTATCCATCGAGCTTGAGGCTAAGTCAACTCCTCACCATAAGGAATACCCTCAGCGTGATCCTTCCCTAGAGTCTGAAGACCTTTAGGAGTAATTAGGTGCATCCTTACCCAGGACATAGTGCAAGAAGATTGGCGTAGGACTAGCATCCTACAAACCTTTGCTAGACTAGGGAATAAGGTATGCAAGATTATAGTTGATAGTGGGAGCTGTGTCAATGCCATTTCTTCAAGTACTGCCAAATCCCTAGGATTGATCCCAGTTCCTCACCCCAACCCTTACAACGTCTCGTGGATTGATTCAACCTCCATACCCATAAATTCTAGGTGTCAAGTCTTAATCAAGTTGCAATCTTATGAAGAGATGATTTGGTGTGATGTCCTTCCCATGGGCGTCTGTAGTATTATCTTAGGATAACCTTGGCTATACGATCATGATGCCACCCTTCATGGTCGGACCAATACTTGTACCATTAATCACCATGGGAAGAAGTTTACAATCAATCCAGTTCAACCTAAGGATCAGGTTAAAAGAGGATCAAGTAGTCTAAAGGAAAAGAAGCTAGAAGTTAACCTGATCAAAGACAATGGGTTAGAAGAAGAGATTACTGGGAAAAGACCCTTTAAAGAGTTTCAGGAAGAGAAGGATGAACATTCTGAGAATTTGAATACAAAAACCCTTGAGCCTATTGAAGACTTTAAGGTTGAACCCATTGAAAATCTAGGGAAAGAAACTCCTGAGCCCATTAAAGAATTGAAAGAAAGCATCTATGAGTCAAGTTTAGTAGAAGATGGGCTCAAGGGTGAAATCATTAAGGAATCCAAGGAAAATGATCCCGAACCCACTACAAAATTTGAAGAGGAAATGACCGAGCCAGGATCACATCTAGTAAATGAACATGAGGATTCAACAGTCTTTTCTACAGGAGTTCAGGAACCAACCCTTAATGAACCGATCCAAACAGAACATCTTCAAGAGATGGTTGAAGCTCGGAAAGAAACTGAGGATGAAGTTCTCGATGAGTTACCTGATCAACTTCCACCCCTGAGAGACATCCATCATACTATAGACTTGGTCCCAGGATCCTCTTTAACAGACCTTCCTCACTGTGGGATTGACCCCAGTGAGCCCCAAGATCTACCGGAACAAGTGGACCATATGACACCTATAGAACGATGCCCAAATTTTAAGGTCATCATGAATAACCAAGGTCTATTTTATGTTTTCCATAAGCCACCACAAGACTCCGGTTCCTATTTCCTACCCTTCCCTGAACCTTCTCACATTTCTAGAGCCATGGGGTTACTTTTTATTGAGATTACCAGAATGCGTGACTCCTTAGAGCCCATCCCTTTTGCCCTCTACTTCTGGTATACTTTATGGAATTTGCTAGGGATCCTTAATAATTTTCTTGTGCATATCTGACTAGGGTCAAACCTAGAGAGTCAAAAGTCTGTTAGGTTTAGACCCTAGGAGTCCAATAAATTTTTTTCTCAATAAGATTGCATAGTTGAGTCTGCATTTTGCATCATGTTAGGATTATGCATTAAATATAATTTTTAAAATAATTTGGTTGATTCCCAAAAGCGAGCCAAAGAGTTTGAAATAAGGGATTTTGTAATGATTAGGCTTCGGGCTGAACGGTTTCCACCGGGAACTGTTAAGAAGCTTCATGCTCGTGGGGCTGGTCCCTTTAAAGTGATTAGGAGAATGGGCCCTAATGCCTATGTGCTAGAATTACCTCCGGATTATGAAATTAGCTCGACATTCAATATCTCTAACTTAGTCGAGTATAGAGAACTCGCAAACATACCCAGTGAGCCGTTTGGGCCTGACCTCCCTTTTGAGAGTGAACCTGAACCTGAGTGTCCACATCCAAATATACCTGAGCAAGGAGAGCGGATCGAGCGTGTCCTGGATGACCAAGCCATCACTACCCAGGGCAAAGGCTATTAACGTTACTTGGTCTGATGGTAAGGCCGACCTGAATCCGATGACTCGTGGATCACACGGGAGGACTTGCAGTGCATCGACCCCGACATCATGGAGACATACCAAAGCCAAGCTAACCCTTACTCGACAGGGTCGAGTTCCTCACATCCCGGGAGAACTGGTGTGGGCACCAGGATCCGACAGAGTTTCCTCAACCCTCTGTGGATCTCAGATTAGGGTTCCACTTCTATGAGTCTTGTAATAAGGCTATGAGCCAAAGCAATTTCATAATTTCTAGTCATGTACCTAGTCTAAGTTTGTTAAGTCTTGTACCTTGACCAATTTGGATCAAGTTAGATCATGAGTCCTATATTTGTTTTGGTTCGAGTCTGAGTTTGGACCGGGCCCAAGCCCAATTGAAGTCAACCTGGCTTTCAAGACCAAGTCAAGTCCTTGTGGGCCAACCCACCTCTTTCACTTGGAAAGATGCCAACTCAGGTGCCACCTCAGCCACCTATGTGGCGCCACATCAGTTGCCACTTGGGCATCTAAGGAGGGAAACAAGGTGGCGCCCTCATGCTTTCCACACGCCCTCCCCTTGCCTTTTTCTCTTGGGCGACCTTGGAAGGAGGAGACATCATCCCCCTCTTCCCTCTCCCACATCACGCCATGATCCATCAAATGTGGGGCGTTGAAGATCCTTGAAGAGACCAAGCCACAAAGCAAGCCCTCTTTCAAGCCTTCTTCCCAAAGTGTTCATGCAAGAATGGAAGGTCAAAGGACACACTCCCCTCCCCAAGCCTTCAACCTTGCAACACCCAAAGCTCCCTCCATTTGGTCGGCCAAGAATCACTCCAAAGTAGGCATTGAAGGATCCAAGGAAGCACATCCCTTCAAGCAAGCCTTGTTCCCCATTTTCTTTCCAAAATGAGCATGCAAATGAAGAAAGTCAAGAGGCCAATCCCCCTCTCCAAGCCCTCCCACATGCCATGCCCAATTCAAATCACCTTTGGTCGGCCAAAGAGAAGAGAAGGTCAAATGTTTTTGGCGCCACCCAAGAGAGTTTGTAATTTGTTTTCATTTGAAATTCAAATGGGCCTTGGGTGCCTATTTAAATGATCCAATCCCTCCCTTGTAAGGCTATTGAATGATTGAATGAAAAAGAGAGTTTGAGTTTTATTTTTCCTCCAACCACTGTCTCCTAGACTAGGTTTGAGTGAAGTTTCCTTCGTCCCTAGGGACGTCGAGTGGTGTGAGGCCACCTTTCCGTCGCCCCAGGGTGTCGCGAGTCCTTCGTCCTCCTGGACGTTGAGTGGTGTGAGGCCACAATCCTTCATCCTCCGAGACGTCGCGGGGTGCGAGGCCCCAAGTTATCTCCTTCTTCAACTTCAGAATCCAGCCGGACATCGGGTTCGAAGCCCCTTCTCAACCCTATCTTAGTCCATTTCACTACGTATCTCCTTTTCGCTAATCCCTCTTTTGTTTGCCTACAGGTCCTCCCTAGCATCTCAGGCACCAGAGACAGTCGGCTTTGCCATCGTGACCTTTCAGCCGAAAGCCAGTGCTTCCACGGGTTTGACTTCTCAGGCATCCAGGCCGTATCCGTCGAGTTGAGCGATCTCTGCATCGGGCGCTTCAGACGTGTGAGGTTTGCTCTCTCTATCTCCTAAGTAGGTATTGTATTTCGAGCTTAGTCCTACCGGGGTTTCTTAATCCCAGAATCCTGTTCTCGTTTTCACTGTTTAGGGATTTGAACCGCTAGTATAAGCTTCCGTTACTCATTTTTCTTATTTCTTGTCTTTGCTTGTGATCGGGAATCAAAAACCTAAGAAAAAAAAAAAAAAAACAAACATCTAAAACTCATCAACCATAAAAAAAATTTCTTTGCATCGTAAGCATCCATCACTAGCATCCCTAGGCCCTCTTTCTCCGCATCACAATCATCCTCAAGATGGAGCAAGCTATCCGCTCCTTCCTCTGGTCTTCTTCTATCTTTCAGCGGGGAGTTCACCTGTTGGGGTGGAGTGTGGTTAGTTAGCCGGTTCGAGATGGTGGGCTTAGTATTCATTCCTTGGAGGTGACTAGGGAGGCCCTAGTCGTGAAGCATATTACGAGACTGATGCTGGGTCCAGGGAGCTTATGGACTTCCTTGATGCGGATGCGATATGGGCCCCTTTCCTTATCGTTGGGTGGAGATCTGAGTACTTCCCAACATTGTTCTGTCATGTAGAGAGAGATGGCTCAGAGGGCCCCTGCTATTATTTTCTAGATGAAATGGGCTATCGGGGATGGTAGATTGATCAGCTTTATGAATGATCCTTGGATCTCGGATGTGCCCTTAGCGGCGTGTTCGACCTTTATTACGATAGATCTTCATCACATCAGAACAGTTGCTAACCTCTTGTCTAGGGAAGGTTCTCAATGGAATTCACCACTGGTCATCCAGACATTTGGAGGCATTTTGGGAGCTAGGGTCTGTTTGATTACCCTTGTAGCACACCCCTGCACTAATGTTCATGTATGGAAGTCGTCGGTTGTGCCTAGAGTCCCCTTGTCAGACTTGTATCTATTGTATCGGGAGGAGCAGTAGAGGACTCATCACATTAGCTAGATTTAGTCTTTAGGGGTGCACCCTAGGGTGGCATTGTTCCTGTGGAAAGTTGCTTGGCAGTGCCTCCCTACGAGAGAGCTCCTCTCTGCTAGAGGATTTCAGCTCCCACCTTCCTGCCCTGCATGCGAGGTGGACATGGAGACTGTTGAGCATGTTTTATTCACTTGCTGGAGGGCTATGACTGTGTGGAGAGCGGCAGGGTTGATCTACATGATTGAGCAGTCTGGAGATCTGGTGGCTACCTTTCTGGACATCCTGAGCTCATATTCTCTTGCCTCCTTTCCTAGTTATCCTGCTTATGTTGCTTATCATATATGGTTAGCTCAGAATGCTGTGTCTTCAATTTCTCGAGATACTCTTCCAGAGTACTTGCTGAGAGGGCTCAGCTCATATGGAGGAATTCCAGATGGTGACTACGACTTCCACGAAGACCTGGAGTTCCGGTTTCGCTCCTCGAGCGCCCCGGAGAGTTTTTATTTCTTGGAAGCCCCCTCCTCCGAGGTATGTCAAGGTCAATTTTGATGGAAGTGTCAGAGGCCCTGAGAGAGGGGTAGCTTTTGTGATTCGAGACCACACTTTGGGTATTATGGCTGTTGGGGGTAGCCATCTGGTTGACTCTATTGTCCCCCAGGCATAGCTCACTGTGGCTTGGTTAGGGATTCAGTATGCCCATCGTCTTCTCCGATCTGAATACCTTGTTATTGAAGGGGATTCTGCCATGGTTATATCTTGGATCAGGGGTGCAAAACCGTCTCCTCGGACCCATCCTATGCTTCGGGATATTGCTCTATGGCTGAGAGGTTCCTCCTTTTTTTGTTAAACTTGTATATATGGAGGCTAATTCAATGGTTGATTGGGTCGCTTCTTTGTGGCCTACCATTTTGGTCAGGTATTTTGGTCTCACCTCGGTAAGATGCCTATATCTCTTAAGGACTATATCTTTTTTGATTTTTTTGGATGTATTCATACCAAGACTGTTGGTTGAATCATCTACTTTACCAAAAAAAATAAATAAATAATGTAGAAGCTGTATTTGAAATAAACAATTCAATTAAAGATTTGATATTTTTATCTGGAATTTGGTATTTACACTGCTTACATGATCACAACCAATTGTTGGTCATCTAGACCATTGAGTGATTGAAACGTGCTAGGATCGCTGGGCTAGCATGCACATTATTAGGTTTAATATGCAATGATTAGAGATAAAGGATGTGCGCTATTTCTTAGCTTACAGCAGGATATTAGATTCCCTCTCTAATACATATATCCACGAAGAGAGAGAAGATTGGATGACGTAAGGGATTTTTTTTTTTTTGTGTCTGCGGAAGCAGCAGTTCAGGCCGGAGGCCGTCCACCGAATCTGCCGTGACGTCAAGCGCCGTTAACGTGCAAACGTGACGGGCCGTATGGGCCGGATTCCACCGAATAAAAGATTCCGTAACGAAGGGAAAATTGGACTGCATAGTTGTCCGCTAGGTACCGCTTTTTAACGAAAAGACTAACAAACGGCAATCGTCTAAGGAACAACCATGAAACTTAATTTTCAGTTTTATAATATTAAAAAATAATAATATTTTATTATTTAGTATCTCGATGATAAAATGGATGGAGTCATGAAGGAAAGTGAAGGGGATGGAAGGCAAGGTTGGTACCTGGATGATGGATCTTATCAATTTTGGTGATAGGACCGGCTTTCTATTCACATTAAAAAAATTTTTCTTATTTTTAAATAATGATATTTTATACTCCATAATTTATAATTTAATTTTTTTTGATTTTTTTGAAAATGGATGATAAATAATAGTCAAGATTGTCAGCATACGAAGCAATCATGCATGAATAGTTAGCTATCAAACAATGCATGTCGTTATAAGATAGCACTATAGCTTTCTTTTTTATGACTATCCGATAGCGATCGTTTATGACTGTACCATATTTTTTGGTGCCATGCATGCATCATAGAGAAATCGTGCTCCATAAATACAAATACCTTTGTTCGGCTACAGTTTCTCCATGATTGTCTACTTGTTGAGGAAAAGGAAATAAGGGTCCACTTGACTAATCTCAGAGGAAGATTTTTTAGTTAGAAGATTGTTCCATGACGAAAGATTGCAACAAAAGATTTTTTCCATGCAACATGTCTTTGGTTGGAATATCTACTGGTAGGGAGGTCTAACAAATTTTTGGTGAGAGCTGTAATTGGCGTTGTCAATGTTGACAAGATAATGGACAATTGTTGCGTCATTCTAGTTTTATCTATTCTTTTGTGCAAGGACAATTATTATTGTGGGATGGTGATGGGGGATTGGTTTAGGGGCAGGAGTGGATGCAATGCCTTGTAAGCATCACACTAAGAAACGACTTTTAGTATACAAAGCTCCCTCCACCTGGTCTTTAAAAAAACCAGAAATACATGGATGGAAAGGCTATTTTGGTATTTCAAAGCTGTGATGACGAGGTCATTATAAAGCAATCTTTATTATTGTGCCAAGGCTCACCTTCTCTTATAAAAAGCACATCAGCTTCCATGATTCATGGATCATGTTGGTGAATGGTGATGCAATCGCACTAGTTTCCATGATTCATGCATGGATGATGTTGATGATGCAATTCACTGGATCCATAAATGAAACAAGAGCTAATAATTGAATGATGAAGTGATATGGCTGAATGATTCCTAATCTATGTCCCCTTTAATCTTGTAAACTAGCAATAAACATACTCGATCATTACACGGAGGATCAATACAAATAAATGTGATTTTAAGAGCTGCTGCCCGTATCAACCATCCATCAAGTTGTTGTGCAACAAATTCATCATGTCAACAATGTTGCAGAAGTACTACAGCAGATTGCATAATCCATCACGTTAACCTGGGCATAATGGCAGTGAAAACAAACCACGCCACCACTTTAAAGACAAAGTGATGGTATTAAAGAAGGTACAATATAAAGAGAGCTTAGAGCGAGGTATGCAGTGGACAATGTGACTTACAATTCACCAAATCCATTCAATCTGCTAGCATTGAAATAAGATCAAATAAGGATTAGATATCAATATATTAATATACATATTTGTTTCATATAACGAATGCATATATAGATACCGATATTACTTGGATACAAAAATTTATATCCTTAATTATTTTAAATGGATATGAATATCGGTTAGATATTAAAAACATGGACATAAACTAGCATATAACCTACTCAATGCATGTGATACATCTTTTATATTATTATTAATATATTAATATATTAATAAATATTATTAATTTTTAAAATATTATAAATAATAAAATTATTATTTTTTGTTAAAATATATTATTTTTATTTAAATATTATCAATATTATCTATATAAAATTATTATTTTATTTTTATTTTTTGATATTTTGTATCAAATTCTTTGGATATTTTTTATTAGTGGTAATTTTATAATTTGCTAGCTTTCATTAATTTATTTTTTTTATAAAGCTTTTTTGTATTAAATCACCTTTTTCTTTGGGAGATCAACCCACTTCTCCCCGTTCCATCTTCTTATTCCCATAACAGTCTCTTAAATAGCATAATTAATATAGAAATGATAAATTTTGATTAATTACTCAATCAAAAACTTTTCAAGTTTAAAAAAAGAAACTGCATATACATGGTGAATAGAGGCTCTACCTTGGTTGAGCCTTCATATTAATATATATGCTAGCATATAATGTGATGCACATGATACATTTTATATTTTTCTTTCCTAACAATTCTTGAAGCTAATAATTATTACATTATGCTAGTAAAATATACATGACCACTAGTTTTTCTTGTATTATATTTTCATATGTTGCTGCACCTTTCGTAGCTTGGAAACTAGATATGTTGAGGTAGCTTTGGACTTTCAGGAGTCTTCAATAAATTGGTCGATGACTTCTAAGATTAGCTGATTTGCTCCTGGACTTGAAAAAAATCATCGCTATTGGAGAAATTGATGTAATTTCTTTAACAAGGATCCTCCGATGCTTAAGTCAGCTTAAAGAAGGAGAATAGTGAGAAGAAAATGGAGAAAGTATTATAGAAAAAATCCCTTGAAGTTTACTTTGATCTCTTATTTATAAAAATTTAGGACCGAGTTGGTTTGATGGTTATAACTATTTGTAAAGTAGTTATGTCATTAGAAAAGTTGTTAAATTGGTTAGGCTATTAAGAAGTTAGTTTGTGAAGTGGTTTATTGAGTAGTCTATTACATTTCTTGATAATCACTTTATCAAACTTGTCATAATGATTCTAACAATTTAAAAAGATATGCTTCATATTAAATAAAATTATGAAACTTTATACCTGGCTCAAGTAAGTGGTCGGTACCTGTCCAATGAGTTGTTGAGAATCTTGTGCTTCAATAAGAAATTACCTACTAGCCAATAGGCACCATAGACCTTAGAAAGGGATCGGTTCCTAATCGATAGGCATCCTAGACCTCAGAAAGAAATTGGCTCTTGGCCGATAAACATTCTATGCCTCAAAGAGAGATCAGCTCATAACCGATAGGTGCCCTGCACTTTACAAAGAGATTGACTCCTAGTCGATAAGCATCCTGCACCTTATGAAGGGATCGAAGATCGGTTAAACACTTTTTTATTTGTTAGAGAAAATTGATCATCTTATTTAGAGAAGGTTTTGACAGGTCATCCATCCTATAATACTTGTTCCCTACTTTTAAGTTTGAAGCAATTTACTCGGTTTAACTTAGAAGTATGATGATAAGCTTATGCTAGCTTTTGGTGAGAAAGACATCCAATTATGCTGCACCATCATTTTGCTATATAGCATTAAATGCCATGAGTACCTTTTTGCATGTCTTTCCATGAAAATATCATTGAATTGGTAGTGATGGTCTTCAAAAAGATAGTGATTCTTTGATCCACGGGTCAAGCCACCCGTCCAATAAGGATAATTCACGTGTCATGAAGAGAGTGGCTCACATCTTTAGCCAGGGATTGGTGATGTGGCTAGCATCCTAATGGTCGGTGATTTAATCTGACCTATTAGGCACCACTATAAATAGGTGTTTTTTCCTTCAAATGGATCTTTGGTCTTCTGTCTCTTTGCCTTTATCTTCAAATGAGTTACCAAGCAACTTCCTCCCTTTAGGATTTTTTTATTTGCTCCAGGAGGTTTTAGGCTTCATCTTCTCTAATAAGAGGCCTTTAGCTTTCCTTCTCCTTTACACTACTTGTCTATAGCCATGGCCCCTAAGGTAAAAGGAGCATTAGAAAGGTGAAGAGCTCTACTGAAACCATCATGTGTCCAATCTCAACTAAGGAAGGACATCCTATTCCTTCCGATGTTCTCATTAGACATCATAAGAGGGCCTCCTTGGGCCCTAAGTAGGAGAAGTCTATGATTAAGGAAGTGGACCTTAGAAAACTTAGAAAAAAGTATTCTATCCCTGATGACATTAGAATGATTATGCCAGGTCTAGATGATAGGGTTTTATCTCCTCCGCCTAGGTGTATTGCTTTCTATGAGGATGAATTTGATGTCGGAGTTTGATTCCCCCTTCATCCATTTATTAAGATTGTCTTAGATTACTATAAGGTAACTCTGACTTAATTCTCTGCAAATGGCATAAAAAAAATAATTAGCTTCCTCCTTATTTGTGACATGGTTAAGATAGAGCCAAGATGTTCTTTGTTTTGAGCCATCTTTATGTTGAAATCCTATCCATTTTACAAGGAATGGTACTATTTTATCCACAAAGAACCATGTAAAATTGTAAAGGGTATTCTATCTTCCATCCATGGGTGGAAGAAAAGATTTTTCTTAATCTCTTTGGACTAACCTCTAGGTATTAGGTCCTCCTAGGACAAGGCTTAGATTAAGCCCAATTATAATAAAACTCCCTTAGATGAAGACTCGAAGCACTATCATAAATTACTTGAGATCCATGTTCTAGAGTTCAAACTTCTCTTGATTGATCAGGCCTTGCATGATATGGATATCAGCCTGATCGATCTTTAAAGTATCTATTTTTTTTCTTTGTTTTTGCATAGTTATCAAATTTAACTAATCTCTTGATCACCATTCAAGTTTTTTTTTGTTTATAAAAATGAAACTTGGTTTGGAGAGACTGCAAAAGGTAGCTAAGAGAAAAAAGGTGGGCATTGATCATCAAGAGGCCATGAGAAAGAGGTTTGGCAAATTTTCATTACCGATGTCTTCCTCGAGAATTCTTGTATCGAGGAGCAGCCAATCTCCTGCTCCCATAAAGGTGCCAATGCCAACCCCTCTAATTACCAGTTCGATCAGGTCATTGGTTATTATTTGACCACTTTCGATGACCAGTCTGACCAAATCATTAGATAACCAATCACTTTCGATAATTAGTTCGACCAGGTCATTGAAGGGTCAACCACCTTCCCGACTAGTTATTGTTGGTCAGTCCTCAAGTGCTCATGAAGAGTACATCATTCTACAAAAGAGGTTAATGATGAGTGATGCTGGCTGCAAGGCTCTAAGGGTCGCCCAAGATTTACTAGAGATGATTCTCCTTTTTGCTAATAGAATGGAGCAAGAGACACATACTCTTTCCCAAGTCCTCGGTGACAACTATCTTGGAATTTTTCAAGTAATTACTCTTCACCTTTTTGCTTTTCTCTCTTCTCCTTTTCTATTCAATTTTCCTTTCTTCTAAATTGATCTCTTTATTTCTCTTTTTAACTTTCTCCAATGTCAGTCACCTTAGAAACTTCCTTATCATATATGATGAGGTGAAGAATGACTTGAGGAGGAAGCAATCAGCGGCCAAGGAGATAGCATAAAAGATGGCTAGCCAACTTGAAGCCATCGATGCCTAGGCTAATACTGTAGAAACCTAAAGAGATGTTGTCGAGGCCCAAAGGGATACTGCTGAGGCCCAAAAGACCATCACTAAGGCTTAAAGGACCGAATTGGAGGTCACAACCTTCATAGAAATAAATTGTCTGAAGACTGACCTCTCCAATATTAATAAAGAGGTCGAAATAACTCAAGCTTTCATCCACAAACTCAGAGAGGAGGAGAGATTGGAGAAGGAGCTTGAAGAGGCCAAGAAGAAGGCCATAGAAGAATACAAGTCATTTGAGGATTTCTTGGATGATATAGCCAGTCGGTGAGTGTCTTTTTCGAGGAGTTCAAAAATTACAAGAGCAAAGTGAAGAAAATTTTTCTAGATATCAATATTGCTCTTCTTATCCTAAGCATCACCGACTCGATAGAAGAGAAGGAGGTAAGTGGGGTGCAAACTGATATTGGTGGACCTGTCAAAGCCCCTCTTTTGGCTGCTCCAGAAATTGCAATTGCTGTTAAGGCACTGGAAGCACTTGCAGACACCCATCTAAAAGCTCCAACTAATCAAGTGATGGAAGTATGAAGGCTTTATCTTTTTATATTTTATTTTATTATTTTCAACTTTTGTCTTCCCTACTAGGAGTTTGAGAATATTCTACTTTGTAAACATATTTGGAGCAATAAAATCTATATTTCTAAATCAGTATTTTCCTTTTTCTATTTCTTTGATTATTTGAATGCATGCAGCCATATTAGATTACTTGCACAACCTACGGTAATATGCATGGTGGCTATCATTACAGACAAAGTGATCAAGATTCTGCCCGTATCTGAAGAAGTGGTTAGCGATCCTCTGAGGTCTTCGATTGAGACACAAGTCGGGAAGAAGTTAACCATCTTTGAAGCAACAAGGATGGCACCAGAGATATCAAGGATTGATGCAATAAGATATGAAGCAATCATCGAGAATATGGGTGTCTTTTTTTTTGCCTTTGGTTTAGGTTTCAATGGGTGTATTCAAAAGGTGAATGAATTCTTGCAGAACATAGATACAAATTTTCTTACCTTAACAGGCCTAAATGCTCAGTCCTTAATAGAAGAGGTATTAGGAGGAGATCCATACTCTTTCATAGTCACTGCTAGCACTACTTTGGACATTGGATTGGAGACAACAGCTTCTGCACCCCTGCCAAACATGATCCTTTCTTCGAACATGTGGGAGTTGCAGGTAGTGAGAAAGATTAAGGCTCCAATGCTTCATTCACCAAGCCTCTAAGAGCTCCACTATCAAAAAGAAGAATAAGATAACTGTATTTTACTTTTCCTTTTTTTGCTGATGTAATTTTAAAGATTTTTCTTAAAGATCAATGAAAAGAAAATCTTTTGTATTAATGTCTTTATCGAGAGCTCTTTGAATTTTAATACACATGTCTAGAATTTATCGATGTTCTTTTGATTAGAACAATAAGCTTTGCGAAACTTAGACTTTCTAAGCCGATTAGTTTTGAGAGCACATGGACTACCCAAGCCTTTCCTAATTAGTATTTTACCTTCTCAGTCTTCCTCTCAATTGTTTTAGAGTAGAGATGGCTTTTTGAACTTGATCAAAAGTTAGGCAATGCCTTGCATTCTACTCGATTACTTTAGAATAGATGATGGCTTCTTGAGCCTAATTGAAAATTTGGATATGCATGTTCCCTCTATCCAATCATTTTAGCAAAAACTAATTAAAAGTTTGGACAATGCTTGTGCCCTCTACTCAATCATGTTAGAGTAGATGATAGCTTCCTAAGCCTGATCAAAAATTTAGATAATACATGTGCCCTCTGTTAGACATTAGAATAATGAAAATTAACCCAACTTTATTTGATTAAAATTGATACTTTTTATGATACTTTGTAGGAATTGACTTCATAAACGTGTAGATCTTGATTTTAGGAGTCTAACGTCGCAAACGAAATGTAATTCGGACTTTGAACGGGCCTGAAATGGATTTTAGAAGATTTTAGCATGGATTTCAGAGCCACACGATTTTTGGAGCATTGCCTTAAAATTTCAATGGCTCACGGTGGACCGGCTCAATGGTCCACCGCACGAACCGCCAGTCCACGGTAGCCATTGCTGCCGGTCCACGGGCAGAGCTGTGGACCACCCTGCGCCGTTTGCTTCGGAACTCGCCGGAGAGCTTCCCCCGGCATCGCCCAAGCTATCGCCGACCTCGTTGCGGTTGGAGAAGCCCCCGTTCGACCGGAAAAATGGCCAGAATGCGCAACTGTGTGCCCACGCCGCCCAGCCGCACCTCTCCGCCTGTCTGCGAGCCACCCAGCCGCGTCCGCCCCTCCACCGTCCGCAGCGCTGTCCGCCCCTCCGCCTTCCGCTGCAGCCATCTCCGCCCAACCCGCCACCGCGAGCCATGTCCGCCCAGCCGCGAGGCGCCCATGGCCGTCTCCGCTCGGCCCTTCCGCGTCCGCCCCTCCGCCGCCCACGGCCGTCTCCGCTGCAGCTGCCTCCACTCTCCGCCCAGCCGTGTCCGCCCCTTTCCCCAGCCGAAGCCGCCTCCACCGTCTGCCTAGCCGCGTGTCTGCCATCTCTGCCCTTTCCCCAGCCGAAGCCGCCTCCGTCGTTCATCGCAGCGCTGTCTGCCCAACTGTCTTCGCCCAGTCGTCACCTCCATTTCCAAGCTCCTGAAGCTGCTTGTCACCATCCTTGCTGTTCAGACCAAGATGTCCAAGGAAGCATCGGAACGAGAAGAGATGTCGGACGACGCTGGATGGACGTAGGATTGTGCGATAGAATTTTTAAGTTTGATTTTGAGATGGGGATGATCGTAAAAAAATATCAGATAAGGAGATAGCGCAAAGTTTGAAAATCAGATTGAGATGAGGAAATCACCGTGCTTTCCACATGGACCCGACATGGTATTTTCATCTATAAATATCTCGGTGATTCTCTTCTGTGAGAGAGGAATTTTTAGGGGAGGTTCCACTTGTTGTCCGTAGTTCCAGTTCCTGTTGCTGTCACAAAGAGTCAGAGTCGGATAAAAAAGGGAGAAAGGGACCCTTGTTCCCTTACTTTTCTTTTATTTTCTCTGTACCCCAATTTTTTATGCAATAAATATTTATTTGCTTCATATTAATCCATGATTGTTTATTTTATTTTAGTAATACTGGAGTCATGTTGGATTAGCGTTTAAGGTAAGTCGAAGTGAATTAATTTTGACTGACCTATACCTAAGGGACGGGCCATGATCCACGGGTACGGGCCGTACTTTTGAGATAGGTCATATCTGAATTATTTTCACGAATTTATTATTTGCATCTATTTCTTGCATTAGTTCTAGTTTATTTTAATTTATTTTAAATCAAAAGAAAATTCTTTTTTAAAATAACCCCAAAGTCTCTGTGGGATCGACTCTTACTCCTGCTATTCTACCCTTTAGAGTAGTGGAATTAAGGTTCTAAATCGGTGCATTGCGACACGCACCAGATTTTTGGCACCGTTGCCGGGGACTTTCGGCATTATTCTAAAAAAAAATAATCAACAATCCAAAAATCCACAAAAAAAAAAAAAATTCAATTTTCGAAATTTTACATTAAAATTTCAAAAAAAAAAAAATTTCAAATTCCAATCTTGAGTGCCCTGACATAAGGTTGCCCTGGCATAACTGGGAGGTTATGTTGAATGGTTGTCCTAGGGTACAAAAAGGTTGAACAAAAAAATTTTTAGATTCACTTAGGTAAATTTTTTTTTTTGCAAAACCAAAAAAAAATATTACCCAGACATTTCATAATTTATTAGGATTAGAGACTTAATCATCAAAATTAAAAAAAAATTTAAGTTTAATTTTGTTTGTTTATAACTTTTTGGACACCTTAGTTGTTGCATTTCATAATTTCATAATATACTTAAGGGAACAACCCATTAATCAGATAAGGTGGGGAGATCAATACCCTTCCTTAGCCCACAAATCATCAATCCAGCATCTGCATTGACCCAAGCCTCTAATTTTAAAATTAATTAGACGTCAACCCTAAGGATTTCGAGCTCAATAGGACAAGGAAACCCTAGAGTTGGACCGGGTTCAGATCATTTAATTCCTTGGTGTCTAAGGAAAGTGGTTCAGGGACTAGAGCCTGAAGGAAGGTGAGTTGGTTCCGCTTATCTGGCCAATTTTTAATTGGTGTCTAAGGCAAGCGATAAGGGAACCTTCACCAACCTTACACTTTCCTGGCCAAGTTAGTTAATTGATCTTGGGCTTGGAGTGCTCAAAGGTAACCTTGGATCAGTTAGGAGCTGTCTAGATTCAGGTTAACCCTAGGATAGTGATTTTGATTTGTTTCACTTGTTTGAAAAATAATAATAATAATAATAATTAAATTAACTTTCTTCTCTCTAGCTTAGGACTCTCTTAGGAACTTCTCCTTTAGACCTCTTCTCATTCTTCCACTTTTTAATTAAAAAAAAAAAAAAAATTTCTTTGATTGCTGTTTCCTTTAGGAGGGAGGGTGTATGTTAGTGTATTCTAGGCGTTGACTTCGAGAACCTAAACATATATCCCTAGATCCGAAAATCGAAAGCTCCAGTAGAGCAACCAGCCCAGGTACTATGGATCCTAATCAAGGAATTGACCCTCCACTGAAGGAGTACTTCACTCCTTCAAAATACACTTATTCACCTTGTATCCAAGTACCCCCTATAGATGCTGTCCAGTACGAAATCAAGTCCAGTGTGATTCAGATGTTATCCTCTTTTTATGGATTTGCGATTGAAGATCCATATAAACATTTAGATGAATTTCTAGAAATCTATTCCACTGTTAAGATCCAAAATTTCTCTGACGATGCTTTAAGGCTTAGGTTATTCCCTTTTTCCCTGAAAGATAAAGCCAAATATTGGTTGAATTCCCTAGACACTGTGACAATTTCAACTTGGGATCAACTTCAGAGGGAGTTCCTTAAGAAATATTTTCCCATAGGAAAGACAAATCAAATTAGAAAAGCCATTACTAGTTTTTCCCAATTAGATGGAGAAATATTTCATGAAACCTGGGAGAGATTAAAAGAGCTAATTAGAAAATATCCTCATAATGCCATACCCAAATGGCAATTAGTCCAGTGCTTCTATGACGGTTTGTCAGAAAGGCACCGGCAAATGGTGGATGCCTCATATGGAGGAACGTTCATGCTTAAAAATGAACATGAGGCATGGCAGTTGTTTGAAAACTTAAGTGAAAATTCTCTACATCATATGTCAGCTACCCGTAGAGATCCTCCCACAGGACCTGGACCTGTAGAACCCAAGAGAAGAGGTATGTATGAAGTTGGTCGTGCTGTAGACATCTACAGCAAGGTTGATGAGCTATCTCAGAAGCTCGACCAACTTTTGCAAGCTGGAAATAATTCCTCCTCATCTCATCATACTCATGAAGTTTGTATTATCTGCTCGAGTTCCACCCACACCTTAGGTGATTGTCCATCAGCTTACCAATTTCCTGAGCTTCTTCAGGAGCAAGCTCATCAAGCTCAAACCCGAATGGCTCCTAGACCAGGAAACGATCCTTATTCGAACACATACAATCCCAGCTGGCGCAATCACCCGAATTTTTCTTGGAAACCCCAACCCGGAATCAATTCATCCATTAGGCCCAACTATCAGGAGACCAAATTTCAAAGCATGCCATTTCCACAGTATCAAAATGCTCCACAGCCTCCACAACCTCCGCCAAGCGATCTTGATCCTTCCTTTCAAGAGAAGATCCTTCAAACATTGAATGAGGGGCTGAACATGAATACCCAAATCCTTCACTCCCATATCCAATCCATTGCCAAGCTAGAGACTCAGATAGGTCAGCTAGCTACAGCTTTCAATCGGAGAGAAGAAGGTAAGTTGCCTAGCCAGCCCATTATCAATCCCAAAGGTCAATATATGGCTGAGAGCTCCACTGGACCTGAAATTTTTCTAAACATGCTAAATCTGTTATAACCTTAAGAAGTGGAAAAACATTGAACCAGCCTGACCTGACCCAAGAAGTAGAGGTGGCTAAGCCAGAGAAAAAGAATGAAGAGGAGAAGGAATCCATTGGTCAAGCACCTGTACCTAAGGCTCCATTCCCTAGTGCTTTGGAATCACCTTTATCATTGGATAAGAAAAATTTGAAAATGAATGAGATGCTTGAATTATTCAAGCAAGTCCAAATAAATTTACCTCTCCTCGATGCCATCAAGCAAGTTCCGGCTTATGCCAAATTTCTTAAGGATTTGTGCACTCAAAAATGAAAATCTAAGGCACATATCCCTAAGAAAATCCTCTTAACTGAGCAAGCCAACTCAGTTTTTCAGCAGATAGCTCCACCCAAACTCAAAGACCCAGGTACCCCAATTATCTCTTGTGTCATAAGGGACCTCACAATCAAGAAAGCCTTGTTAGATTTAGGTGCGAGTGTAAACCTTCTCCCAGGCTCAGTGTATGATCTATTTCAATTCGAAGAATTAAAACCCACGACGGTGACTTTACAGTTAGCTGATCGATCCGTCAAGGCACCTCGTGGAATGCTCGAGGATGTGTTGGTAAAAGTAGATGAGTTCTACTTCCGGTTGATTTTCTTGTTTTGGACATGGAATCTAGCAGTAACCCTAGTCAGATACCCATCATTCTTGGAAGACCTTTCCTAGCTACCGCTAATGCTTGCATAAATTGCAGAACAGGGGTTATGGATGTTTCTTTTGGGAATAAGAAAATACGGTTGAATGTTTTTAATGCATGCCAAGGACCACCCTCTTATGATCATAACGAAGTAAACAGATTGAAGAAGTAGTAAATAGGAATCTTCCTGTGTTGCTTGATTCGGATCCCTTGCAAGCATGTTTGACACATTTTGGAACTGATAATTTTGATGTTGATGAATATACAAATGAAGTGAATGCTTTGTTAGAGCCACCCAAGTTTAGCACCATTCCTCCTTGGACTATGAAATATGAATCATTATCGACTCAATCAAGCCCTTTAGTGCCATCCTTAGAAGCACCACCCAATCTGGAATTGAAGCCTCTTCCTGACAAGTTGAGGTATTCTTTTGGATCCAATGATACCCTTCCGGTAACCATTGCATCTACTTTGACCCCTGATCAAGAACAAAAATTGATGGATGTACTAAGGGAACATAAAGAGGCAATAGGATGGACAATAGCTGATCTTAAGGGAATTGACCCTTCTGTTTGCATGCACCACATTCACTGTGAAGCAGAAGATAAACCACATAGGGACATGCAACGGAGGCTAAATCCAAACATGCGAGAAACTGTTAAAAAAGAAGTGGTTAAATGGTTGGATGCCGGCATTATTTACCCAATTTGGATAGCCAATGGGTCAGTCCAACTCAGGTAGTACCTAAAAAGTCAGGAATTACTGTCATTCAAAATGAAAAGGGCGAGTCAATTTCTACCCGAGCAACCACTAGTTGGAGAGTGTGTATAGATTACCGGAAATTGAATGCTGTTACTAGGAAAGATCATTTCCCTCTGCCTTTTATTGATCAAATTCTAGAGCGACTAGCAGGGCAGAGTTTCTTTTGTTTTCTGGATGGATATTTAGGATACAACCAGGTTCCAGTATTTCCTGCAGACCAAGAAAAGATCACCTTTACTTGCCCTTTTAGAACGTTTGCATTCAGGCGCATGCCTTTTGGTCTCTGTAATGCACCAGCTACCTTTCAACGATGTATGTTGGCCTTATTCTCCGATATGGTTGGTCATTTCCTTGAAGTGTTTATGGATGATTTTTCTATCTTTGGATCTTCATTTGAGGACTGTCTCCATAATTTGGCTACGGTATTGAAACGCTGTATAGAAACCAACTTAGTCTTAAGTTGGAAAAAGAGTTATTTTATGGTTCGTGAGGGAATTGTACTCGGACACATTGTTTCTGAGCGAGGGATTGAGGTTGACAAAGCTAAGGTTGAATTAATCTCGAAATTGCCTCCCCCGACCTCGGTTAGACAAGTACGATCCTTCCTTGGCCATGCTCATTTTTATAGATGATTCATCAAGGATTTCAGCAAAATCTCTCGACCATTGTGTGATTTACTTGCCAAAGATAAGTCCTTTGATTTTAGTAAAGAATGTTTGGCCGCTTTTGACATTCTTCGAACTGCTTTGACCACTGCACCTATCATTAAGCCTCCAGATTGGACTCTGTCATTTGAAATCATGTGTGATGCTTCTGATTATGCTGTAGGAGTTGTTTTAGGATAGAAGCTCAATAGGGAACCCCATGTAATTTACTATGCTAGTAAAACTCTTTCAGATGCACAAATGAACTATACCACTACTGAAAAAGAGTTACTAGTAGTTGTATTCATCCTAGAAAAATTTCGATCATATTTATTATGGTCTAAGGTCCTAGTTTACTCTGATCATGCTGCATTAAGACATCTGCTATCCAAAAAGGATACAAAGCCTAGACTGATTCGATGGATCCTTTTGTTACAAGAATTTGACTTAGAAATTTTGGATAAGAAAGGTTCCAAAAATATGGTAGTAGATCACATTTCTAGGATCTTAGTAGAATACAACAAGGAAATTATTGGAGATAGGTTTCCTGATGAGCAGCTATTCTCAATTTCTTCTACTAGCAATCTCCCCTGGTTTGTCCATATTGTGAATTATCTGGTAATAGGGCAAGTTCCTCCATACTGGTCACAACAAGAAAAAGATAGGTTCTTTTCGCAAATCAAATATTACTTTTGGGAGGAATCTGAATTGTTTAAATACTGTTCAGATCAAATGATCAGGCAATGTGTCCCTGAGAGTGAATTCAAGAGTATACTCAATTTTTGTCATTCTCTTGCATGTGGGGGACACTTTAGTAGGAGAAAAACTGCAGCAAAGGTGCTGCAAAGTAGATTTTATTGGCCAACTCTCTTTAAAGATCACATGAATTTGGCCGTAATTGTCTCAAGTGTCAACAAAGGGGGAATATTTCACGAAAATATATGATGCCCGTAAACCCCATTTTAGTTGTTGAAATTTTTGATGTATGGGGTATTGACTTTATGGGACCATTTCCTCTTTCCTTTGGATTTGAGTACATTTTGGTAGCAGTGGATAATGTTTCGAAATGGATTGAAGCTGTGGCAACTCGAACTAATGATCACAAAGTTGTAATCAAGTTCATTCAGCATAACATCTTTAGTCGGTTTGGGTGCCCAAGGGCCATTATTAGTGATCGGGGTGCGCATTTCACAAATAGATACTTTGAAGGACTGATGAAAAAGTATGGAATTACCCATAAAGTAGCCACACCATATCATCCCCAGACTAGTGGTCAGGTTGAAGTTTCGAATAGAGAGATCAAGCACATTCTTGAGAAAACGGTAAAACCCGATAGGAAAGATTGGTCAGAACGTTTGAATGACACTTTATGGGCTTATCGAACTACTTTCAAGACCCCTCTAGGAATATCTCCGTACCGGTTAGTGTTTGGAAAGGCTTGTCACCTACCTGTTGAATTGGAACACCGTGCATTTTGGGCTATCAAGCAATTTAATTTTGACATGAAGAATACATGTTCCCATAGAAAACTTCAGTTAAGTGAGTTGGAAGAGTTACAAAATGAGGCTTATGAGAGTTCGAAAATTTACAAGGCTCGAATAAAGGCTTATCATGACAAATTCATTAATAGAAAATCATTTGAGCCTAATCAAAAAGTGTGGCTCTACAACTCTAGGTTACGTCTTTTTCCCTGAAAACTCCGCGCATGATGGGATGGACCTTTTGTCGTAACTCAAGTATTTTCCCATGGAGCTGTTGTACTTAAGAATACTAAGCAAGGGAATGTTTTTAAGGTGAATGGCCAGAGTTTGAAACCGTATATTGAAGGAATCAGTGATAGAGAAGTTGTTGAAACTCTTGATCTTGAACACCCAGTGTTGCTGTGAAAATCAACTTAGTATGGCTGAAGATTATAAACTTAGCGCTCCTGGGAGGCAGCCCAGCTCTTTCCCTAGTTCTTGCTTTAAGTTCATATTTTAACTTCTAGTTCTTTGTTTTTAGAATAAATGGAGTAATAAAAGAAGATTGCAGGAACATGGTGATTCAAGGACATCCAATTCCATACCCTACTAGGTTGTATCCTTCTTTGTTATTATGTTTTTAGTATACTCTTCCATTAGGGACAATGGAAATTAAGTTGGGGGGTGAGGTAATCTAATTAATTAAATCAAATCCTCGAGTAAAATTTTAATCAGTTTTTGTGTACGAAAATTTGTCTCGAATTGAAAATAATCAAGCTCACTAAATGAGGAGTGATTAATGGTTTAGAAAATTTTAGAGATACTGAGGGATGATTTATCAAGAAAACTCTATAAGTGGTAGAGTGTAGTCCAGAAAATTTTAGAAGAGTAATTTCAGATCCTTCGGCCTATTGATCTTAATAATGAATCTTACTTATTTTGGTATAGGCATTATAAAAAGTCCCCAGTTAAAAAATTTCTAAGGTTAATAAAGATTTTTAGCATCTCTCACTGAGTAACCGGGCCTCTTTGCCTAAGTAAGCATTGTTGTTCGCGTCAAAAGGTGGGGATGTAACGAAATCTTTCGTAGAGTTAGTCTTGACTTAGCCTTTTTGACTCGAGTCAGTAAGCCCGAGGGGTGTTTTTCATCTAATGTCCTAAAGCCAACTGGTTTGGGAGTCATTGGCTTAAAGCTCACTACAATGGTTAATTAGAAAGCAAGGTGTCAGGACATTGCACTGACTTTACATTAAAAAAAAAAAAAAAGGGGGACTAAATAAATATTGTACCAAAACCAAAGTAAGTTGGAAGATTTAGAAAGTAAGATAGAAAGTTGGGAAAAGAAAAAAACTCTTAAAATTTCTATGGACTTTATTCTACTACTAAATGGGTGGAATTGGTAATCCAATGAAGTACCTTTTTAATAGCCTAACCAGGTATCCTTTGATTTTAGGGTTAGTAAGATAATTTTCATTTCAAGGACCATCTTAATACACAAGACATTCATTTCCTTTTTACTCGAGGACGAGCAAAGTTTAAGTTGGGGGGTGTGTTAGACATTAGAATAATAAAAATTAATACAACTTTATTTGATTAAAATTGATACTTTTTATGATACTTTGCAGGAATTGACTCCATAAACGTGTAGATCTTGATTTTAGGAGTCCAACGTCGTAAACGGAATATAATTCAAACTTTGAACAGGCCTGAAATGGATTTTAGAAGATTTTAGCACGGATTTCAGAGCTACACGGTTTTTGGAGCATTGCCTTAAAATTTCAATGACTCATGGTGGACCGGCTCAATGGTCCACCACACGAACCGCCGGTCCACGGCAGCCATTGCTGCCGGTCCACGGGCAGAGCCGTGGACCACCATGCACCGTTTGCTCCGGAACTCGCCGGAGAGCTTCCCCCGGCGCCGCCCAAGCTACCCCCGACCTTGTTGCTGTTGGAGAAGCCCCCGTTCGACCGAAAAAATGGCTGGAATGTGCAGCCGTGTGTCCACGCCGCCCAGCCGTGCCTCTCCGCCCGTCTGTGAGCCGCCTCCACGCCGCCGTCTGCGAGCCGCCCCTCCGCCGTCCGCAGCGTCGTCCGCCCCTCCGCCGTCCGCAGCGTCGTCCGCCCCTCCGCCGTCCACAGCGCCGTCCACCCCTCCGCCTTCCGCTGCAGCCATCTCCGCCCAACCCGCCGCCGCGAGCCGTGTCCGCCCAACCGCGAGCCGCCCACGGCCATCTCCGTTGCAGCTGCCTCCGCTCTCTGCCCAGCCGTGTCCACCCCTTTCCCCAGCCGAAGCCGCCTCCACCGTCTGCCAAGCCGCGTATCTGCTGTCTCCGCCCTTTCCCCAGCCGAAGCCACCTCCGCCGTTCGCTGCAGCGCCATCTGCCCAGCTGTCTTCGCCCAGCCATCACCTCCGTTTCCAAGCTCCTGAAGCTACTTGTCACCGTCCTTGCTGTTCAGACCAGGATGTCCAAGGAAGCATCGAAACGAGAAGAGATGTCGGATGACGTTGGATGGATGCGGGATTGTGCGATAGAATTTTTAAGTTTGATTTTTGAGATGGGGATGATCGTAAAAAAATATCAGATAAGGAGATAGCGTAGAGTTTGAAAATCAGATTGAGATGAGGAAATCACTGTGCTTTCCACACGGACCTGACACGGTATTTTTCATTTATAAATACCTCGGTGATTCTCTTCTGCGAGAGAGGAATTTTTGGGGGAGGTTCCACTTGTTGTCCGTAGTTCCAGTTCCTGTTGCTATCACAGAGAGTCAGAGTCGGATAAAAAGGGAGAAAGGGACCCTTGTTCCCTTACTTTTCTTTTATTTTCTTTGTACCCCAATTTTTTATGCAATAAATATTTATTTGCTTCATATTAATCCATGATTGTTTATTTTAATTCTAGTAATGCTGGAGTCATGTTGGATTAGCGTTTAAGGTAAGTCAAAGTGAATTAATTTTGACTGACCTATACCTAAGGGACGGGCCGTGATCCATGGGTACGGGCCGTACTCTTGAGATAGGTCATATCTGAATTATTTTCACGAATTTATTATTTACATCTATTTCTTGCATTAGTTCTAGTTTATTTTAATTTATTTTAAATCAAAAGAAAATTCTTTTTTTAAAATAACCCCAAAGTCTCTGTGGGATCGACCCTTACTCCCACTATTCTAACCTTTAGAGCAGTGGAATTAAGGTTCTAAATCGGTGCATTGCGACATGCACCACTCTCTATCCGATTACTTTAGTGAAACCTAATCAGAAGTTTGGATAATGCATGTGCCCTTTACTTGATCAGTTTAGAGTAACCTGATCAAAAGTTTGGACAATGTCTGTGCCTTCTACTTGACCACTTTAGAGTAACCTGCTAGAAAGTTTGGACAATGCCTATGCCCTTTATCCGATCACTTTAAGGTAAATGATGGTTTTTTGAGCTTAATTGAAAGTTTGGATAATGCCTATACTGATCAAATATTTGGACAATGCTTATGCCCTCTACACGATCACTTTGGTAAAACCCTAATTAAAAGTTTGGACAATGCTTGTACCCTTTATCCAATCACTTTAGAGTAGATGATGGCTTCCTAATCCTAATTGAATGTTTGGATAATGCTTGTACCCTCTATGCAATCACTTTTACAAAATCTGATAAAAAATTTTGGACAATGCCTGTGCTTTCTATCCAATCACTTTGGTGAAATATGATTGAAAGTTTGAACAATGCCTGCACCCTCAACCTGATCACTTTAAAGTAACCTGATAAAAAATTTGGACAATGTCTATGCCCTCTACCTATCATTTTAGAGAAGATAATGGTTTCTTGAGTTTAATCAAAAGTTTAGATAATACCTGTGCCCACTACCCGATCATTTTATAAAATTAATGGAAAGATATCTTCTTGAAAAAAAAAATTTATTAAAAATATTTTCTCAGATTATCAGAATTCTATAATCTTAGGATTAGAGTTCCATCCAAGTTTTCTAAGTTATATACTCCAAGTTTGATAACCTTGATATTTTGTAGCATCCTTTTCAATTGGGTGTGAGTTTTTCTTGTTTTGTAGGTTTTGAGACTAGCTCATCGAATGACAAGATCTCATTGCTAGAAGACTTTAGTTTTGACTCAAGAGTTATAATATCATGCAACCTTCTATTTATACACTACCATCCTAATATATGTTTCCCTTGGACTTCTTCCAAAATGTTGATGCTCGCTCATAGTCTTTCTTGATTAATGTTTTCATTATACCCCTTTATTCGATTGGAAACTAAACTGATTTTCAAAGGGATGACCACTTCTACCCTGAAAGTCAATTTGAAAGGTGTTTCACTAGTTCGAGCATGGAGAGTTGTTTGATAGGATCAAAGAATACCGTCCAACTTATCGGCCCAGAGATCTTTTGCCTGGTCAAGTCTAAACTTCAAGCCTTGAAGAGTAATCTAATTGGTCACTTCTACTTCTTCGTTGAATTGTGGGAGTCCTACTAAAGTAAATCTTTATTCAATATATAGATTCGAGTAGAATTCTCAAAATCTTCTGCTATCAAACCACTTTTCATTATCAGAGATATTGCACTTGGGAAATCCAAAATGACAGATGATGGACTTCTTAATAAAGTCTTAATTTTTTTTCTTAATTATCTAGACTAAGGGTTCAACTTTCACCTATTTGATAAAGTAGTCAATTACCACTAACAAAAATTTTCTTAGCTAGTCACCATCGAAAATGGTCCGAGAAAATCAATTCTCCATATATCAAATGATCATGGGACTAGAATTCAAGTGATCGATACTAAAGGCTTTTCTCAGATATTAGTAAATTTCTGGCATCAATCACATTTTTAGACAAAGTTCATAGCATCTTATTATATAGTAGGCCAGTAAAATCCTTGTTTGAGAATTTTGTAAGGGTTATTCCTTCGATATGGGAAGATGCCTACATGAACTTCTCAAAGAACATGGTCAACTTTAGAAGAATGCAAAAATCGAAGCAAAGGCATTGAAAAGGATTTTTTATAAAGTTGTCTATTAAGAAGGGCATATCATAGGGCTTGCCACCTGATTCCATGTACTTCTCTCTTATTTATTAGAAGATGTCCTTTATCAAGAAATATGATCAATGGATCAATCCAGCTTGGCTCATGTTTTAATTGTGCAACACTAAAGGCTTCTTCGATGCTGAAAATTGTCAAATATTCAATAAAGATTTCCTTTTGAAGATTCGAGTAGTCCAATATAGCAAGATATGACAGAACATTTATTCGAGAATTTTTCGATCTAGGAATCTGTTGGATTTTTGGAACACTAAAATTTGATGATAACTCCTTGATCTTTCGAAGGTCTTTGATCATAGTTGGCTCTTTAGCTCCGTAGTCTTTCCATATTTGACCGATGACTAGTTGAGAGTCAGAAAGAACTTTAATCCGGTCAATTCTGATCACTTTGGCTATTTTTAAGTCAGTAATTAATGCTTTATATTCAACCCCATTATTGGTTGGGTTAAAACCAAATGTTAGGACATACTCTATCTCTACACATCAGGATTTGTGAGGATTAATCCGGCTCCACTTTCTTGAAAGTTTAAGGCACCATCTATATGTAGAATCCAAGAAGGTTGGTTGGTTCTTCTTCTAATCTCTTTTCTTGTCTTTCTTTGTCAAGTATGGTACATTCCATGATGAAGTCTGTAAGGACTCGAGCTTTCATACTAGAATGAGATTTATATTCAATATTAAATTCTTCCAATTCGATTGCCTACATGGCTAAACATCTCGATATGTCCGGCCTTCAAAGTATGGATTTTAAAGGCTGATCTGTCAAGACAATAGTAGAATGAGACTAAAAATATAGTCAAAATATTTTTGATGTGATGACAAAAGTAAGATTATCTTCTCTATCTTGGTATATATTTTTTTCACGTCCCTTAATATTTTGCTGATATAATAGATGAATTTTGGTAAATCTATATCTTCTCTTACCAAAATAGAATGAACGGCCGTACATGGCCAGGTAATAATTGTATTCCATGTAAGATAACACAAGAAAAGTTCATATCAATTGAGTCAAAAGTTATACTAAGCCAAAGATTTGGAAGGTAAAATGGAGGTACTTTTCATCTAAAGACTCCCCAACTTTTTTCACATGGAGAGCAAGATCAAGACCAACAAGAAAACGAAGAACAAAAAAGGCCACGACCAATTGCTTGGGATTCACATGAACTCGGCCCTCCAAACACAAACCAGCAGAATCCAACGGTACCTATCATGCTTTGTAAGATATATGGCATATATATCTCATCCAGTTTTCTCCCTCTCTCTCTCTCTCTCTCTCTCTCTCTCTCTCTCTCTCTCTCGCTAAGTTCTCTTATTTCAATTTGCATGACTATGAGAGAGAAAACTTTATCTTGATAGTAGAAGTCCTCTAAACTTTACAATCGAGATGGTACAACAAAGTAAGAAGAGTAACCTCATCCAGTTTTACTCGAGAAGAATAAAACAAACCAGTGGAATTTGTTTTGGGATTCTTTTGGAATCATGGCTTGATGCAGAGGGACCAATAGAGGGTAAACAAGTGGCTTCTCTCTTTATTCTTGATATGAGAAGGACATTCACCTCCTCTATTCTATCCCCCATTTACGAAGCATTAAAAAGTTTCACATAACAATTAAGCTATGCAGATCATAAAACCAACTATGAGATAAAGACGACAGCTCAAAGAAGAGATAATAGAGAACTAATACCTTAGAAAATGATCTAAAACCAATCTATCCGAATATATGAAGCCATGAAAAGAATCCTAGCAAATAGAATATTATCTGCGGTCAAGAACAATCCATGCATATTCCCAAATATCAAAGCATATATATTAATTGCGTTAAGATATTTGTAGGGACAATGGTCCGTGAAAGAGTTTTTGACCAGCCACTAGCACTTGGGATAGCGAAGAACAACTATATATAGGGCAGCTATTTTATCAATCGAACCACCAAAACATCAAGCCACACGTTAAAAGAATGGAGGCAAATCGTAATCGTAGAGGCTTCAAGGGGAAGTTGATGATGTCCTTGTACCGAGCGACGAAGTCCTCTACAGTCCAAGTTAGCAGCAAGGTAAAGCCCACACCACCTTCTTCGATGGCCTCGTTTGGCTATGTTGGAGAGAATGAGCTCTTGAACCCTGAAGTCGAGCTGATACCTTCCTCTGTGAGGAAGGGAGGAGGTGATTTCAGTGTTGGAGGGGCTACAGGAGGAAACTTTGTTAGCGAAGATAGCGTGGATAGGAGAGCTGCAGCTTATATCGCTCGCGTTCAAGAGCGTTTCAAGCTCGAGCAGATCGACTAAGAAAGGAGGAGCTATTACTGGGTCTTGGTGCAATAAAGATAGCCATCGGGGTTTATCTTATTGCATTTTAGCCGTCTTATGTTAATTCTACGTAGCCGTTAAGTAGGGTCAAACGATGAGAGTTGCCGAGCTTCCATTTTATAGTTGATGTTGTAGTTGCACCATATGTCAGTTATATCTATATGTCTGTGAATAAAGTTCAAATTATAAAACATAAATTTGGTTTCTCTTTAGTTAGGCAAATATAGATTTATGGAACTACAGACCTTATGCTTGAATAGTCCATTTTACTTGAATCGATTGTTACATGCCCCTTGAATTGAGAGCACAGCTTTGTGAATTAAATAGAAAATGAGTTCTCTCTCTTTTCCCAATCTTGCAAATGGCTAGCTCTCTGCCCCTGCCACCACCCACAGCACTCTCCTATTGTTAATTACCTGTGAACAATGAAATTAACCATTTTCCAAACTGAGTTACTCGAGGCTGGGACGCTGGAAGATCAGTGAAGAAAATTATCAATTATCTCTTCATGTCTAATTAATCGAATCTATTACATTTTAGTTTTACTTATTATTAAAACCTGAAACTATTTTGCTACAAGTAATTGTTTATACATATAAAGGGAAATCTAAATGTTTAATTTTATGCATAATGGGATATTGCCTACATGACATCGCTGCAATTGTTCCTTTCCACGTATACTAAAGATATAGAGTATCCCAGTCTAAATGTTTCTTATGTTTTATGCCTAGATAATTTAGACTGTGTTCAACTATTGAAATATGCTTTAGTAATATTGGACAAGCATAAAAATATAATTGTAGGTAATTTTAATTGAATTGATAAGATTTCCATTACAGGATTTTAGCGATTGAAAAATTAGTCACTAAAAATTAAAAATCAGTCGCTAATAATTTTAGTGACCAATTTTGTAACTAATTATTTTTGGTTGCAAAAATCTTGATTACAAATATTTGTGACCGTTTTTTTTGGTCAGAAAATTTAGTGACTAATTTAGTAATCAAAAAATTAAAAAAATATTAAAACCCTCTAACTAATTTACCAACTGAAAATTAAAAAAAATTATTTAATATTTTTCAACCAATTTATTGACCAAAAAGAAAAAAATAGTCATCTACTAATTTGTTGAAAAATCTTTTCATTCAAAAATATATATAATTAAGAGTCCAATTTTGCAACTGATTATTTTATTAAAAATAAGAATTTAAGAATTAGTCACAAAATCAGTTGCACAATCTATCACAAATATTTTTTAAATTTTTTTTTTTATTTTTAGAATCGGTTGCAATATCGGTCACTAAATTTATTAAAAAATATTAAATTAAAAATTGGAGTAAAAATCAATCTCAAAATTGATTATTAATTTTTAAAAATATTTTATATTTAAAAAATTGATCAAAAAATCTGTCTCAAATATTTTTTAAAAATTTAAATTTCAATTGCAAAATTGGTCTCTGAATTTTTTAAAAATTATTAAGTTAAAATCAGTCTATAAATCAATAAAAAAATTGATCACAATTGTTTTACAAATATTTTTTATATAAATATTATTTAAAAAATTTGTTGCAAAAAAAACTTAAAATATTTAATTTAAATATCAATGGAAAAATCAGTCACTAAATTTAAATAAAAATAATTTAAAATTATATTATTTTTTTCTAATACAAAGTAGCAGAGAAGTACTTGCCAATCCATATATAATAACAAACATAATACATACCCAATAACATTAATCGCAATAGCATGAATTCCAACCACATAATATAATGCATTGATACATACCCAACAGCATGATGAATTCAAAGCTGAAACATAATGAAACCAAGTAACATCAACCAAGCATCTACTATACAAAATTAAGCAACAAGTCTTAAATAATAAAGTACCATAAGAATAAGAAAAAAAGGCCATAGAAATTTATGATGCCGATCCATTCAATTTTTATTAAGTTTAAATCATCATCAAGGAAAATAAATAAGCAACCATAAAAATATAGCAAGCAAAACCCATCCATACCTATAAACTTTAACCCATCATATGAAAATAAAAAAAAAATGATATATCATACCTTGTGCCAAATATTTCATTTATTTAGCATATCTCGTGCCAAATATATCATGAAGATCTCCTCTATTGTCAACTAAAAATAAAACTGGTCAGCACCCATCAACTTTAACACATCATCTAGGAATAAAAAAAAGAGACCATGAGATATTTATGGAGCCATTCCTTTTAATATTCATTAAGTTTAGAACATCATCATGGAAAACAAGAAGGCAACCATAATAATATAGCAAGCAAAACCGATTGTTATCCATCAGGTTTAACATATCATATGAGAATAAGAAAAAGATGCCATAGTATATTTGTGGAGCTATTTTCTTCAATATCCATTAAGTTTGGATGATCATCAGGGAAAACAAGAAGGTAACTATAAGAATATAGCAAGCAAATCCATCGACATCCATCAACTTTAACCCATCATATGAAAATAAGAAAAAGATAATTTAGCATATCTCATACTAAATATATCATTGTTTTAGCATATCTCATGCCAAACATATCATAAAGAACTCCTTTATTATTAGCTAAAAGCAAAACTGATTGGCACCCATAAAGTTTAACACATCATATAGGAATAAGAAAAAGAGACCATAGTATATCTGCAAGGCCATTCCCTTCAATATCCATTAAGTTCGGATCATCATCAGGGAAAACAAGAAGGCAACCATAAGAATATAGCAAGCAAAACTGATTAGTACTAATCAAGTTTAACGCATCATACAAGAATAAAAAAAGATACCATAGTATCTTTTTGGAGCCATTATCTCAATATCCATTAAATTTGGATCATTATTAGGGAAAATAAGAAAGCAAGGATAAGAATGTAGCAAGCAAAATCAATCAGCATCCATTGGCTTTAATACATCATATGAGAATAAGAAAAAAGGCCATAACATATCCATGGAACCATTCCTTTCAATATTTATTAAGTTCGGATCATCATTAAGAAAAACAAGAAGGCAACTATAAGAATATAGCATGCAAAACTAATCAGCACCCATCAACTTTAATACATCACCTAAGAATAAGAAAAAGAGGCTATAGTATACCTCATGCCAAATGCAAAACCAATAAGCCTTCCAAAGTATTACCTATTTTAAAAACAAGTGATACCAACATAATATATAAAACCAGTGAGCTAATAAGAGTGTCATTTTTGGAACTCTACTATTAGCTAAAAGCAATGCTAATGTAATAAGAGTTAGATATTTACAAAATATGTATCCATGTACAATTCAAACTTAAAAGCATAAATTAAATATAAAACTAAAAAAGCATGTAAATAAATCTAGTCTATGTTCACCTTTTCCTCAATATCACCAACCGTACCGAGAAGGTACATACTTATGGTATCGATGCCTGATACAGAGGACATGGCTGGAAAGCGGGTGGCTGCAAAGAAGATGGCTAAAAACTAAGAGATGTCTGAATACTAGGAGATGGCTGAATGTTTATCTTTTCAAGCAGCTTACATAGTAATCTATTGTTCACATCAATCTCCTTTCATTATGTTTGACCCTCCTTCTAAGCTCCTCCCTTCATGTTCAACAACCTCCACCTAAGCTTTTCATTTAGCTTCAACCTGCTTCCTCACTTGTTCTTGAAGTTATTGACTTTGCATCCATTATGAGCATGATGAAGCTTGACCATGAAAATATGATGGGCCCATCAATACTATAGAATTTAATCCTAGCCATAAATCCATCCTTTTTTCTTTCTACCAACTATGCAAAACCACATATCCAACTCTGATGGCAGAGCTAGTTGTGCCTCCTCCATATTGCATCTGAATTCATCCTATCAAGTTTGTCTCGGTTTGCATAAAGTAAGTAATGAACAAAATATATAATATGTTACTTATACTAATATGCTCTGGTCTCCTATCCACCTAGCTCTTATCCTTTAAATATGGAATGTGCATAAATAATTCAAATGAAGATGGCAAAGAAGCATAGTTTTGTTTAGCTTTTTCACATTTTTCTTTGTATTGGATAGTACTCTATTGCTGGCATAATCTATCCCATACATATCTCCAAGCTAAGGTAGTCTCTCCATATTTCTACCAGAATTAGTAAGGAGATTTTTCAAACGAGTAGCACCATACTTCTTAAAATTGTTTCATGCCAAATTTCATTTGGTGGAACAAATCAATACCTCCTTTATAATGAATATAGACAAACAAATAACAAGACAAAAAAATATATAAAAATTAAATTAAACATGTAAATATCATTACTTACTTTGAATTTAGCAAACCACATATCTTTAACTGCAAGAGGTTTTTTACCATGATACCCATGGCTCATCAAAGTGGTTCCTCATAAGGTTAACAATAACATTCGCAATTGGGTGAGAAGGCAAGAACCTATAAATATTATAAATTAGTTAACATAGATCAAATATATTTAACATGCTAAAGTGACTATGACATTGTAAAATAAAGTAAATCACTTACCCATCTCCATTAAGGTATAACATTATTATGCCATCACTACTTTTTGTGTCTATGGCATCCCGAGAACAGCTAATCTCAGGACCAGTAAAATGACTAGGAGGAGATGTTGAATGGACATGAGGTGATCCTGAATGGACAGGAGGTGATCCTAATTGGACAGAATGTGGTTTAGGATGGATAAAGGTGCTACAGGATGGATAGGAAGTCCTGAATATAAAGGAGGTGAATACATGGCACCTAGTGAACTAGCAGGGTGGTGAATAAATACTTAAAAACAAAGGTGGTGGAGCAAAATATGTCGACATAGGAATGGTAGAAGGTGGGATAATAGATGATGGTGATGGGGTAGTTGAGAATGATGACCAGAAAGTAGAGGATGGTGGTGGGATGGTAGACGAAGGTCGTTGCTTCCTAGGATGACCTATACCAGAGGAGCTTCATTTTTCATGATTTATGTCTGACATCTACAATAAATATAAATAACATTATAATCATTAAAAAATCAATGAAAGACTATCAATGAGGAAGAACTTACCTACATGAATAATGAAAAGTTTTAAAACTATTCATCACCATCTAGGAGATTATTATATTGGCCATGTTCTTCACTGTTATTTTTTAATTCATCATTGCCATCAAAATCTTCTTTATCCACATCATCCTTAACTTCTTCTTCCTCCACATCTTTCTTATCTATGTCTAAGTTTGTATCATCACATCCCTTAATTTTCTCAAAACCACCTTCAATGTCTATTAAATTTTGAAATGGATTATCATTCATTATAGTATTGACACAGAACATTGCATTATCTTGATAAGCAATCTGTAATGTATATCGATCATTCACTGTATCCCTTGGTTTGGTCTTCATGATAACCTATTATTGTACCTTATCCCTTATCCTTTTAGGATAAGGTGGATAGTATGTTGAATCTCTACAATTCCATATTGTTCACGCACCTTCATACTTTGATTAAATACAATATCAAACCATTCATAATTAAATAGAACCAACCATTTCATTAGATGCCCTGGATATTCTAGTTGGACTATCTTCTTAACAATGCCATAAAAACAACTTTCTCCATCTCCTTGGTCAGAACCCTTAATGCACACTCCATTATTAATAGTTTTTTTGACACACTCTATTCTTCTATGTGAAATTTGTAAGATCGACAAAGTAAGTAGGCCATGTATGAACCTTTCTCTTAGGACCCCATGCTAAGTTATGCGAATATTGATTCTATACAATTATCTCAATTGTGATCCTACACATGATATAATGAAAAACATTAATAAGGTCACAATTTAGGCAACACATATTGATATAAATGGTAAGGATATTGGGATACTAACATAAGTCCGAAACCAATATGGAAACTCAGATGCAATTCTAGCATTAATGTCAATGATAGTAATATTTGGTATGAACACATCTAAATATTGACAATATCTAACAATTATAATACTATTAGTAATGTGATATTCAATACAATGCGAAATTAATTAACCATCAAGTTTTTTCACTTATCCCATTTGATTGAATCTCATCATAATTAAGTAATACATGTAAATGCACAGCAACTAGTTCCCTATCATCCAGATATCAACATTTACATGTTCTAGATGGGTAGCCAAGTTTATTAAAAATTGACATAATTGGTTGGATTGTCTCATCTTCACCCCCATTATCATTTTGTCCAACTCTATTTCTTAATAACAATATATGAGGTTTAAAATAATATGAATATAAAAACAAAGTCTCTTGGCACAAGTATGCCTTGTATATAGACCCTTCCACATAAACTTTGTTCTCAACCATCCATTTTAATTTAGTAAGAAAACTATAATAATTAAATAAATAGATTAGTGAACCATAATTCTTCATGCACCATATAAAAATTAATGCACCATATTGGTTTCATATGTAACAGCAATTATTACTTACCTCCCAAATGGGTATATCCACCGATATTGAATGGGACCACTGGCTCATATGGCAAATGAATAGGTAAGTGCTCCATTGAGTCAAAAGAATTAGGTGGGAAGATCTAGTCCAAACTACATAGTATGACAACAATATTCTGTTCCATCTACAACAAATCATCTATCTGTAATACTATTGAGCATAAGTCCATAAAGAATTTACTTAAATCAGTTATGGGCTTCCACACTTGATCTGGTAGTACACTAAAGGTAATTGGTAGCAAATGCTTCATAAACATATGACAATCATGACTTTTTATCTTGAATATTTTTTTTTCTTTCAAATTTACATATCTGCATAAATTAGAGGCATATCCGCTAGGCATTTTTAATTCCTTGACCCATTTACATATAACTTTTTTCTGCTCCATGGTTAAGGTGAATTTTTCTTTTGGTTTCATCACTTTTTCATTAGCTAATTCTTGCCACTGTAAATCCTTTTTCTTATAGTACTCCTTCAAATCCATTCTTGATTTTACATTGTCTTTGGTTTTACCTTTAATATCAATGATTATGTTAAACACATTATCAAACACATTTTTTTCTATGCGCATCTCATCTAAATTGTGTCTAATCAAATTAGTTTTCTAATATGGTAACTCCCAAAATATGCTTTGCTTTATCCAATTATGTATAACCCCATATCCTATTGAATGTCCAACACCAGCCCCTATCTACGCGCGATTGAGCGTAGAGTTTATCTTTGTTTGGTCTCTTGGTTTGTTTATTTTGTTTGAACAATGAGTCTTTAGTTTTATCATTAATTAGTTTCAAGAGTCCAGTTTTAGTTAAAGTTCTAGTATTTTTATCATGTACGCTAGAGAAGGCTTTGATATAAAAATATGAAAAGCATCAACATTGGTTGGGGTTTTTTTGCAGCAACGTTTTATTTTCTGTTCTTCCCGTCTTCCAAACTTATAAGGCTACGTTTTGGGTTCTACAATTTTGGTATCAGAGCCACACGAGAGGCGTATCTTTCTGGCTTTTGCTCCTCCGCTTCATCTCCTCCACATCCTTGTTTTTTGTTCTTCTCTGAAACAAACCGCACGGCTCAAACAACGGCATCGAGGCGCTTATAGGTTGGGAGAAAGACAGAGATTTGCAGAACTTTCTCTGCTCTCAGTGCTCTCGTACGGAAGCACGCTCCCACCAGACCTCGACAGAGAGGAGGAGGGAGGACTCTCCCACGGCTGGCTTCTGTTCCAAGCCTCCACCGATTATTTAGAACTGGTTGCTGGCTATATAAGTGTGCTTGGGGATTTCCCTGTTGCTGGCCTGTGAAACTAAGAGAGGAGGAACAGGGCGTGAGAGAGAGTGGAAGTTGCTGTGCATGAGGGAGAGGAGAAGATATTGTGCACGTTTTTTTTTTTAAGAAAACAAATTGGAAAACAAGGGCCTTGAGCGTGCGGGAGTTGAAGAAAGGAAAAGGGCATTCTATCTCAATCTGCCATGGGTGATCTTCACGTTGTTGGCGACATCAAGAAGCTCAACAATCAGAACTACAACTCCTGGTCAACCTGTATGATTTCGTATATGCAAGGCCAGGATTTGTGGGAGGTTGTAAACGGCAACGAAACACGGCAACCTGATGAAGATACGAACGGGACGCTGTGGAAGTGGAAGATCAAGATGGGCAAGGTGATGTTTGTCCTGAAGACGACGATTGAAGAAGACGTGCTGGACCATATCCGTGAGTTGAAGACCCCCAACGAAGCTTGGAATGCTCTTGCTGCATTGTTCTCCAAGAAGAATGATACCAGGCTTCAACTTCTGGAGAGCGAACTACTGTCGGTGGCGCAGCGAGATCAGACGATCGTCCAGTATTTCCATAATGTGAAATCCTTGTGCCGAGAGATTTTCGAGTTGGATCCAGAAGCTCCAATTAGAAATACCAGGATGAAGCGAATCATCATCCATGGTTTGAAACCTGAATTTAGGAGCTTTGTTGCTGCTATACAGGGATGGCAAAATCAGCCATCGCTTGTAGAGTTTGAAAATCTGTTAGCCGGCCAAGAAGTCTTAGCCAAGCAGATGGGAGGAGCCTCGTTAAAAGGTGAAGAAGAGGCACTCTATGCCAATAGAGGCAAGAAGAACTCTAAGCAGCATGTTGTTAAAGGATCTAAGAAGAAGGATGATGAGGTGGAGAATCATCAGGGCAAAGGGAACTCTCATGCAGAGGGCAGATCAAGAAACTCTGGCAATGGTAAAAGGTTTGAAGGAAAATGCTACAATTGCAAGAAGAAAGGTCATATGGCAAAGGATTGCTGGTTCAAGAAGAAGGAGGTAGAAAGCAATGTTGCAACCTCAAAAATCGAAGATGCATGGGATACTGAGGCACTTTTTGCTACAGCCGAGGTTGAGCAAGCCTTCACGGTAACAACTGTCACCGAAGTTGATTATGAAAATGACTGGATTGTTGATTCAGGGTGTTCAAATCACATGACCGGTGACAAGGAAAAGCTACAGAATCTGTTTGAATGTAAGGGAAGCCGGGTGGTGGTGACAGCAAATAATTCAAAGCTATCGATTGCTCACACTGGCAATACAGCAGTTGCTCTTCCTTGCAATAACAGTGAGGTGCCGCTCCATAATGTCTACCATGTTCCAGGGATGAAAAAGAATCTTCTATCTGTGGCACAGTTGACATCTTCTGGCCATGTTGTTCTGTTTGGCCCACAAGATGTCAAGGTGTATCGGGATCTTCAGATTGTCCAAGAACCAGTGATGAAGGGACGAAAATTGGATTCAGTTTATGTGATGTCTGCCCAAACCGCCTATAGACAAAACCCAAAAAAATGAAATAGCTGATCTTTGGCATATACGACTGGGACATGTCAGCTACTCCAAGCTCAATGTGATGATGAAGAAGGCGATGCTGAGGGGCCTTCCATAGCTTGAAGTAAGAACTGATACAGTTTGTGCTGGATGCCAATATGGGAAAGCACATCAGCTGCCTTATGAGGTGTCCAACTTTCAAGCAAAAGAGCCCTTACAACTGATTCATTCGGATGTGTTTGGACCAGTCAAGCAGGCTTCCATCAGTGGAATGAAATACTTGGTGACCTTTATTGATGACTTCTCGAGGTATGTTTGGATTTATTGCATGAAGGAGAAGTCTGAAACCTTCTCAAAATTTCGAGAGTTCAAGGAAACTGCAGAAGCGGAAACTGGAAGAACTGTCCACTGTTTACGGACAGATAACGGGGGAGAGTACACCTCAAAGGAGTTCCTGGATTTTCTTCAGAAGTGCAGAATTCGCCATCAGTTCACTTGCGCTAATACTCCACAACAAAACAATGTATCAAAAAGGAAGAACAGGCATCTAGCTGAAATCTGTCGGAGCTTGCTTCATGCGAAGAATGTACCGGGTCGGTTTTGGGCTGAAGCAATGAAGACAGCAATTTTGTGATCAACCGGTTGCCTCAAAAAAGGTTATCTTTTCTTTCACCCTTTGAAAAATTATGGAATTCAAAACCTGCAGTAGGACATTTTCGCATTTTTGGATCTATGTGCTATGTGTTTGTACCTGACCATCTACGCAGCAAAATGGAGAAGAAGGCTGTCAGATGTATTTTTGTAGGTTATGATAGTCAAAGAAAAGGGTGGCGGTGCTGTGATCCAGTTATAGCAAGATGCTACACATCGCGAAACGTGGTATTTGATGAGGCATCTTCATGGTGGTCTACGGACAAGAAGGAACTGCCAAGTTCGGATGTCTACAAAGAAGATCTGGAACCCTCACATGTTCAGCTTAGTTCATAGCAATTTGAAGTTGCAGAAAGCAGTGGTAATGGCGAGGAAAGAGTTGTTCAACATCCATGGCAAACAGGTGTTTATCAGAGAGTAGAAGAAGAGGATGAGCCATTATAGCAAAATATGCCGACTGCACTTAGAAGATCAACCAGGATTAGAAAAACAAATCCTAAATATGCTAATGCTGCATTAGTGGAGGATCTGGATACAAGGGAACCAGAGACATTTGAAGAGGCTTCACAGCACTCGGAATGGTTCAACACAATGAAGGAAGAGATTGCTGCACTTGACCGAAATCAGACCTGGGAGCTGATGGCCAAGCCAAAGGATGTGATGCCCATCTCATGCAAGTGGGTGTACAAAATCAAGCACCGTGCTGATGGATCGATTGAGAGATACAAAGCTCGTCTTGTAGTTCGAGGGTTCTCCCAACAGTATGGGTTAGATTATTATGAGACCTTTAGTCCTGTTGCAAAGCTTACAACAGTGAGAGTTCTCCTGGCTTTGGCAGCAAGTAGATGGTGGAATTTATGGCAAATGGATGTAAGAAATGCTTTCTTACATGGAGAGCTAGACCGGAAAATTTACATGGAACAACCGCTGGGATTTCAGAGTTCTGAGCATCCTGAATATGTGTGCAAACTTCGGAAGGCACTCTATGGTTTAAAGCAGGCGCCGAGGGCCTGGTACGGGAAGATTGCTGAATTTCTTATTCACTCTGGATACCAGGTAACTTTTGCAGACTCAAGCCTGTTTGTCAATGCTAGTGAAGGGAAAATAGCTGCCGTATTAGTGTATGTGGATGATCTAATTATCACCGGAGATTTTGAGGAGGAGATTATTCGAACCAAGGAAAACTTGTCGATCTGTTTTCAGATGAAAGAACTCGGACAGCTGAAGCATTTCTTGGGTTTAGAAGTTGATCACTCTGATGAAGGGCTGTTTCTACATCAAAGGAAGTACTCCGAGGATTTGTTGAAGAGATTTGGGATGCTTAGTTGCAAACCGAGCACAACACCAATGGAACCTAATGCAAAAATCTACTTTCAGGAAGGCAAAAGTCTGACAGATATCACTATGTATCGGCAACTGATGGGCAGTCTTATTTACCTCAGTGTTACTAGACCGGATATTTTGTTTGCTGTTGGGGTGATGAGTCGATTCATGCACAATCCAACGAACCTTCATCTGGAAGCAGCTCGACGAATCTTGAGGTACGTGAAAGGAACGCTCGGTCATGGCATCATGTACACAAAGAATAGCACTTGCAAATTGGAAGGTTATTGTGATGCTGACTACGCAGGTGATCTTGATACTCGGCAGTCAACTACTTGGTATGTGTTAAGCTTGGATCTGGAGCAGTTTCATGGTGCAGTAAGAGACAGCCCACTGTCTCTTTGTCAACCACAGAAGCTGAATACCGAGCTGCTGCAATGGCATCTCAAGAAATTGCCTTGCTAAGGCAATTGCTGAAAGATCTGTTTCAGTTGGAAGAAGGTGGAGTTCTCTTACATTGTGACAATCTGTCTACAATAAAGCTAGCAGAAAATCCAGTTTTTCATGCTAGGACAAAGCATGTGGAGGTTCACTATCACTTCATAAGATAAAAGGTGCTGCAGGGGGAGGTTGAGTTGAAATATGTTCGAACGGAAGACCAAGCTGCAGACTTGTTTACCAAGAGCTTGTGTGGCAACAAAGTTGAAGATCATTGTCGTCAGCTCGGTATAGTAAAGAGATGAAGTGCTGGCATTGAGGGGGAGTATTGAATGTCCAACACCAGCCCCTATCTACGCGCGATTGAGCGTAGAGTTTATCTTTGTTTGGTCTCTTGGTTTGTTTATTTTGTTTGAACAATGAGTCTTTAGTTTTATCATTAATTAGTTTCAAGAGTCCAGTTTTAGTTAAAGTTCTAGTGTTTTTATCATGTATGCTAGAGAAGGCTTTGATATAAAAATATGAAAAGCATCAACATTGGTTGGGGTTTTTTTGCAGCAATGTTTTATTTTCTGTTCTTCCCGTCTTCCAAACTTGTAAGGCTACATTTTGGGTTCTACATATCCATCATATCTACATGAACCCTCCTTAGTTATCTTTGGAAAAGAAGAAACAGCTTCCTACACTTCATCCCCGATCAACCTATGGGGAGGCTGATTTTTTTTCGATCCAATCTTTATAGAATGCATCCCTATTTCTTCTTAATATGTGATCCATAGATAGAAATTGGTGATGATAATATTTTTACCACCATGTTTTAAAGTGAATGCCTTTGAAGACTTCATACAATATGAACATGTTAATTTTCCTACTATACTCCATCTTGATAACATGTCATATGTAGACAAGTCATTGATGGTCCACATTAATGCAGTCTTCATCATAAAATTTTATTTTCTTAAAATATCATATGTTATGATACTATTTTTTCATAATAGTTTCAACTAATCTATCAAAGACTATAAATACACATCTATCCTATACTTTGGATTATGCAGACTACGGATAATCGAAGTCAAGAATATATAAGTAGTCATGCATAGTTTTGGAGGAAGATTGTAAAGACTAAATTTACAAGCCACCATGAATATGGTGCTGCTAATTGACTATATGGGATAAAACCCTGATATTTCATGGTTTAATTACAAAATCAAGATATATTTGATCAAAGTGTTTCCAAGCTTCTCCTTCCAATGGGTGACACAACATTCCTAACTCTCGTCTATTTTCATAGTGCCATTTCATGTGTGGAGCAGAACTCATGGAAGCATATAATCTCTTTAACCTAGGAATGCTGGGTAAATAATACATTCTTTTCATGGAAATCTCTTTATATTGTCTATTAACAATTCTATGTATGTTATAATAAGTTATATCATAAAATTTACATTCCTTCTCTTCATTATTTTTACCAAAATATAACATATAACCATTAATGCAATAATCTATTTTTTAAGTAGTGAGGTTAAGTTTGATAGTAATTTTTTTGTTCTATAAAAATCTTGGAGTATTACATTATCAGGAGGATGTATTCCTTTCATAAACCATACAATTTGATCAAAAGACCATTAGAAAAATATTTTCTTAGATTTAATATTTAATAATCTAACAGCAATAGAGAACTCATAGTGATCATTGCATTCTAGCTATAATGGTTATTGGACTGCATGTAACATATCATAAAATTTTTGAGCGTCCATATTCAAGGGATCCTCCATATTTTGTTCATAATGAACCCCAAACTTTGAACAAACATCATCAAAAATCATGGTCTGATATCTATTCAACTATTTATGATTACCTAATTATGTACAATTAGAAGTACTTGAATATATATCAAACACCCCACCCACATAAGGATCACTCTCTCCATGTGATGTCCAATATCAATAATTAGGTACAAATCTTTTTTCATCAAGATCAATCTTCACTTTATCAGGACTTAAGTGCTTTTGATTTTTACACTCGGAACAAGGATATTCAATTTTTCCATTGCTTGCAAACTATGGTTGTTGGCATGCAAAAGAAATAAATTCTTCCACTCCTCTTAAAAAACTATCAGTATATCTCTTTCGATCCAATAAAAGCCTATTATACATCCAACTATAGTGATAACGGATATCCATATTCTGCAACATAACAAAATGTAATCATACAATTGCAACAATTACAACAATGTCACAAATAATATTGCTCAAGAAACCCTCTTTATTGGATAATAGTTTATGAAAACAAAAGAAATATCATTAATTTTTTAATGTAAAAGCATCTCTAGGTTGCATTAAAAAATAACTTGAACTCAATTAGCATAGGTTTTAGGGTTTACTTTTTAAGGTTTAGGGTTTGTTTAGGGTTTATGGTTTTAGGGTTTAGCATTTTAAGGTTTAGGGTTTAGAATTAATTTAGGGTTTAGGGTTAATTTAGGGTTTAGGCTCTTGGATTTTAGTATTTTAGGGTTTAGGGTTTAGGATTTAGGGTTTAGGGTTTAGAGTTTAAGGTTTAGGATTTAAAATTTAGGATTTAGGATTTTAGGATTTAGGATTTTAGGATTTAGGATTTACGGTTAATTTAGGATTTACGGTTTAAGGTTTTAGGGATTTAGGATTTAGGATGGGTTTTAAGTAAATACTACCTATGCACTAATAAATACAAGAATGTATGGAAGGCAAAATTATGATTAATATAAATGTGTAATGCAAATCTACAGGCTTATGAATAAGCAATTGACTTACAAAATGATAAAAACATGCTTAATAGCAGACATTACACATGTAATTAGGATAATCACCATTCTAATTAGGATAAGGCATGGGTGGAGGGCATTGAAGGCAGCCACCAAGGGGGGAGGAGGCTGTTGAGGCAGAGGTGGAGGCCATCATAGAAGGTGGCAAGGTGGGGGCCAAGGGGGAGGAGGTAGAGGACACGGGATGGCCAGGTGGTGGTGATGGAGGAGGAGTGCTAGAGAAGGAGGGGGGATGGCATCACTAAGGAGGACAAGGGTGGTTGCAAGTGGGGGTAGACCAGCAAGGTGGGGGGGGCAAGCAGCAGTGCTAGGGCATCACTAGCCAGTGGGGCTTGCACAGGTGGAGGGCATTGGAGGCAATGGGGGGAGGAGGTTGTCAAGGCAAAGGTGGAGGTCAGCATCAAAGGCAACGAGGTGAGGGTTGATGGGGAGGAGGCTGAGGATGCAGGATGTCTAGGTGGTAGTGATGGAGGGGGAGGGTTTGAGAGGGAGGGGGATGGCTGGCATCATCGAGGAGGGCAAGGGTGGTCATTGATGGTGGGCAGGTTGGCAAGGGGTGAGCAATGGTGCATGGTTAGGGCAGGATTGATCGAGCAAAGTGGGGTGGGGGGACTAATACAAGATTAAATACCTTGATATAGCAACCAATTTTTTGGTCATTATTTCCGATTTCAAATTTTAAGACCAATGTTTTAGTTGCTATATTTTAATTTAATTTGCAACCAAATATCGATCACAAATAACCTAATTCTTTATTAAGGGCATTTATAATATAATTTGAATTTTTTTTTTGAATTTAAAATATTTTTTGAAAAATATTTTTATTTATTTTAATGAAAAGATCAAGGCACCAACTTTTTTTAGATATCAAATTTATGATCAAATTTTTAGCTACAAATTATTAAAAAACTTTATGACCAAAAAATTGGTTGCAAAAATAATGATTTAATAAAATAAATAATAAAAACTGTAGCAACCAATATTTTTGTTGCAAAATATTAACAAAATTTATGACAAAAAGATCGATCACAAAAATAATAATGAAATAGAAATTATAATTAAAAATATTAGTGCTTGATATTTTGGTTGCAAACTACTTAAAGAATATATTTGTAAAATAAAAATAATATTTGTAAGTTTTTTTTATCAATTTTTTGGTTGAAATTTTGTTTGGCCATTTTGCAAATTGCAACCAAAAAACTGATCACAAAATAATTTATAAAATAAAAATAGATAATAGAAATTATTATAATCGATTTTTGGTTGTAAAATACTAAAGCAATTTTACAACCAATAAATCAGTTGGGAATAAATAAAAAATAAATAATTAAAAGCATTTACAACAAAATTTTTGGTTGCAAAACTTTACAACCAATTTGCAACTGATAAATTGTCTACAAAATTACCAAAATTATTTGCAACCAGTTATCTGATTGCAAATCTTTTCAGATTTTTTAATATTTATTTTTATATTGAATGAAGTTGTTGAAAAATTAAATTTTGCTACCAATTTTAATATTTATTTAAATATCTATTGCAAAATTGATTGCAAAAATATTGTTTTCTTGTAATGTTTGTAGAAGATTGGTGGGAAGCCATTCAATGAAAAGATAAGTGTTAGGGTATTTCATTCATTCATTTTTGCAAATTGACTTTTGAACTTGGGTTATTCAAGAGTCCATTATACTTTGTATAATAATCGACATGGTTAGGCAAGAGTTTGGGAAAGGATTAATAAAGCCTTTACTATCGGCAGTTGGATTCAACATTTTTTTGATTATCAGGCATATCATCTACATTGTATATAACTTCTGCCTGGTAGAAGTTTTATTTAAACCTCCATTTTGATTTGAGTTGTTCTCATCATTCTACCATCAATCATGGGATATTGTGCGAAGTGTTTGGTGTACTATGAGAGGGGATGCTATGTATCAGGCAAGTAGATTTTGGAAAAAGATTATTATCATACAATCGACATGTTGTGGCCAATATTTTAAGAAGGTTAGAGGAATTTGAAAATGTGATAATGGACTTACAAGAAAAGGAATGCAATGAGGGTAACCTTCTAGATGGTGATTTGGCTATTCTTCGATCAAGCCTTTCTTAACAATACTTATTATTGTGCTAACAAGAAAGTCTGTAGAGATAAAAATTAAGAATTAATTGGCTACTATATGGTGACGGTAATATAATTTTTTTTATCAAGCTATTATAATTATAAGAAAAATATATGGTATTACGTTTTGAAAAGATAGTAATGGTAATGATATAGAGGATGTTGAGGCAATTTGGAATGAATTATTCAATTTTTTAAGAAATAAATGGAGATCGAAAGAGGAGGCAATAGACCTAGGTATTGTTCCATCTTTTGAGAATAATTTATCTAAGACTGGCCAAGACTTGCTTCTTTGCATGGTTTCTAATACGAAGATGAAGCTTTTGCCCAGCTAGATAATTTAAGAGGGGAGTGAATTGAGTTTTTTAAAAATTTAATCAAAATGTGCTATCTTTGAAAACTTGTGGAATGATAGTGAGCAAAAATATATACTTTGGCTTTCTAAAATGAGGTACTGAAGATAAGAGCAAAGAAATAAGAAAGTACATACAAATATATAAAAATCTTATAATGGTTCAATGTATCCAACACCTACATCCATTTTCAAAGTCTTCTCTTGAGAATTTTTACTATAATCTCTTCAACATTATAGCTAGATTATTTTACAGGGCTCACAATCCAAAATCTTTTATAGTTAATCCATGACTAAATGCCTAACTTTAATCTTCAACTGAAGTTAGAAATAAAAAAACCAAGAAAAAGGAATATGAGTATAAATCTCCTTAAAAATGAATAAAAATAAAGCAATAATGCACTAAAATGGAGACCCCTAGGAATCTATGAAATCTTCAAAGCTTGTCTTCTTGGTGAGAAGCCAATAATTGGAAGACTTTTCAGGTGGTTAGGAATGGAAGCTCTTAAATCAATGCTCTTTGACTTTTTTTTTTGTTCTTGACTGTAAACTAGGAATATTCTCAGTTCTTGTTATTTTTTAATGAGTTTAGTGAGCTTTAAATATTTTTCCAGAGTCAAAATAACTATTTCTAGCTATTAAAAGATGAAATAGAGTTGTTAGATTCAAATCTGAATGATTTTGAACTTTCTATAAAACTAGCCTTATGCTGTCAACAATCCTCGAGTTGATCGGATTACTATTGAGTTGACTTGAATTCTATCCAAGTTAACTCAGTCCTCAAATGAGTGACTTGGCCTCGGTTCACCAAAATCTATCTTTCTAGTCCTCAAATGAGTGACTCGATCTTAGTTCACTAAAATATCTTTCTATTTTTTACTGTTGAGTTAGCATAGATTATTGGAATCAACTCGATTTCCATCTCAGTTCACCAGAACTAGCCTTATTGTTTTCTATTTTTTCTATTTGAGTCAGCTCAATTGATATTTGAATCGACTCGGTTGTCAACCTTCGAAATATAACTTCTATCATTTTTACCTTTCTCTATCGAGTCAACTCGATTCCCATTTGAGTCAGCTTGACATGTGTTAACTAAAACTCTTTGTATGCCATGCTGAAACTTTTTATACAGGGCTGAAACTTCGAGCCTTCAAAAAGATTTGATTCCACATCCCAATATACTGTTATTACTTCAATTTCACTAGCTTTTTCTTTTCTTTGGAGCTTCAAAAATATATCTTTCACATTAAAAAATATTATCCTTTAACATTTTTTTAGTACTTTAATATTTTTTGAAACATGAAGTTATTCAACTTATTAGTTATATTATATACTCTAATATTTTGTTATTCATCAAAATAAATCCTTGGGACCAACAATCTTCCTTTTCTTCATGGTAATGACAAAACTTTGAGTATATAAGCAAATGATATCAAAATAGTTATAGCATTCTTGAAAATTTCAAAATAAGTCAAAGTAGCTTAAGAAGTGTTAATTTTGCAAAGAGTCATGATATCATTTATTTTAGAGATTCGCATTACTTAGGTGCTAGAGTATTTTGGAGATATTAGAGCAATTTTTAAGGACTTACACATAGAGCATCAAGGTATATGAATTACATATTGAGTATCAAAGCATATTATAGTGTTTATCAGAGCATCACTAATATACTCCAGGAGTATTGAGTATCACTATACATGTATCAAATCCATATCAAAAATTGAAGCATGGTATCAAGAATAGTATCTGGGTATCAGTGCATAATTTCAAAGTATCAGAATATAGTATCAGAGTATAGAAACATATTACAAGATATAGTTATCAAGGATTAATGTATCAAAGCATATTATAAGTATCACAAAATCAAGGTATAACTTAGTTGTAATTTTAAAAATCTAATATTATACTATTTTCCTTATGATGACTCATTTATATATTTTCTCCCTCATTTTGTCATTATCATCCAATAGACATAAGTGAATTAGCTCCCTCTATGTAAAATTTTTAAGAGAAACTAGGATGACTATAAAAAATATGAGGAATACTAGTCATAAAGCAAGCACAGATCATATAAAGTATTATAGATCCCATTCATAACATCCATAAAATGGAACAAAAAGTGCACTTCATATAAAAAGTGATACAATATTCCAAGAAGTACACTGAGATATAAGTATAAGATAAAAATTATGCTAAAGACAAAATAAAAAGTAATACATAGATATCATCCTATAATATATCTAAGGGATCCTAAACATCTAGCTCTGGTCATTAGAGTGAATCTCTAAGGTGGTTGAGGAGCCTGCTCTAGAAGAGGAAGGATGGCTATCTAGCTCTTAGTCCTAGTGGCTGGTCTTATGGCAAGACGTAGTCACCTCATAGAAGATCTACAATAGGTCTTAACTAGGGCCAAAGGTCCTGGTTGGCTAGGATTAGGCTATGAAGTACAAGGAGGAGAGGTCTCGAGAATGTAAGGAAATCGTTCCTACTAGTGGGGGCGATGCATACATTTTAAAACTTTTCTAAAGGCATGCAACAGCGAAAAATGATAAAACTATTTTATCTATAAATGTTAATCTAATTAACATAAGCCCCTACCAAGATCTAGATGCATATGGAGTAATATAAATATAAAATCATGTAATGATAATTATGTCATACATAATATAAAGACATATCTTAGTGATGTTCACCGAAGGTTGCAACAAAATCCCTGGCTCTCAATCGCAATCCCAAGGACAGCTCTAACCTGTGGAAAAGACTCCTGCTCTACTAGCAGCATACACATACTGCCTCTACTGGTATCCATATAGGGCTTGTCATAGCTGAGTCGTAGAGGACACTGGACTGCTAGATCCTTGCAGCCGTCTCCTCTTTCAGTAACTCGGGCTTGCTTCAAAAGCTATCCTGATCGACAACTACACCGACTTCTGGCTTCTATCTTGCAAACTGGCCTTTGTAAGATTTAGGACCTTCTTTCCTCTCCTTCCTCTTATCTAAATAACCTCTCAACACTTGGAAGAAAGACTAAGAGAAGGAAAAAGAATGAATGGAAGGGAGAGGGAACCTTTGGTAACAAAATGCCTCACACACCCAAGTGGATGATATTCCCTTCTCCCCTTCTCTTCACTCTCATGCTTTTATGCTTGCTTCAAGCTTGGCCAGCCAACCTCCTCCCCTTCTCCTTATAAAGACCACAATCCATTAATGCCATAAGACCATGTGTGTGAAAATATTTAAAGAGGAGAAGAAGATCTTCTCTCTTTTAATGCTTTCACACTTTCATGAAAACCTTCTTAAGCCTTTTCACATGGAAGAGTTTCTTCCTTCTTCTCCACTCCCATTAATGAGGTCAATTTTCCATTTCAAGTCACCACCCTTTTTTATTATGATAAATTAATGAAGGGTTTACCAAGTCAAAAATAGGAGAAGATTAGTGTGAACACAAGATTTAAGAAAGTTCCAAGTCATAAATGAGAGGAGACTAAGTTTGCTTATGTCATTCCTCTTCATTTATGCAAACATCATGCCAACATCATGCCATGTGGCTTGTGGAATCAAGGAGAGAGGGAGAGTGCCATGTGGCATGAGGATAGAGAGTCCCTGTCCAACTGGGCTCTGACTCATGGTCCAATCTCAAATTGATTTGACACTCAAATCAAAAGCCAGATTTAAATCCAATCGAACCTATTTCAAAAAGGCTGTTGATCTAACATAATTTGGATTAATTAAAATCAAATTAAATTTGATTTAATTTAATTAACAATTAATCTATAATTAATTAGATCAAATATTAATTGTAACAATTATAATTAGGTCCAAATTAATTTGCTGATTAGTTACTTAAGCCCCTAATGTGTGTGACCCCTCAGGTTCAAACACTGGCTGGTAGCATAAGAACATTTCCAGTACCAGCCAAAGTTGCCATCTAGCAATGACACCCGGCATCCAGATAGGTTGAAAAATTGCAGAGCAACCTGAACCTATCGAATATGGAATAGCACTGAACTTATTCCTTGATCCTCTTGATGCTCCGGATGGCATAAGGTTAAACTGTCCAACCCTAATCAATCCATCTCAATATGTCTCAAACAAAGAATCCTTGTAACTCCTTACAAGGAATGCCCTGGCCAAGGTCTTTCTCAATTGTGGCATACTAAGCATTCAATCCAAACCATTTGGAGAGATCAATTCTATCTCGATCCTACTACCGCTACACAAGTACTTGACTATACCCAGTAACCTTCCATCACCGGATTAGAAATCTGGGTAGTCTGGCATCCAAGCACAGTGAGTTGCTTGTAAGCTGCCATAGTGATCTCAAGTCAGAGGAATACTTCATGTCTACATTTTAATGCAAGATTCCTCTTCGGCATAAAAAGAATCCAGCATGAGAGTTATGTTCAGTGAAGTGTCAAGACACAACACCTGATGTCATACTAGCATCTCCATGCTACTTGGTTAAGAGGACAACTAACAGACATGACATCAACGACCTACCTCGATATACCATCATCCTGAACAGCATATCCTTTGGTCGCGAACCAGTTTATGAACTACACGATGTATCTTCTCTACATCGCATACAAGGTAGCTCAAAGAACATCATCACACAAGAGTTCAATTAGGAAGATGACATGTGATGAACAACCAGAATAAATTATTTATTCAATTCAATAATTCATATATATATACACGAGTTGCACAACCATCTATAGCCTAAATGATTGGCTTTGGAACACAATTTTCAAAAGAGAAGTGGCTTACTAGAGGCTACAAGTATAGAAGAGATACTAGAGATACCACTGGAGCTACCTGTGCTACCTTTTCTACTAACATCTTAGTAAGGCGAGATAGAGTATAAGAAAGAGAAGTATCCCCACATGCTAAGACATTCCTATAAGTGATCAATGACAGTCTAAATATCTAAAAACCCATCATAAAGCCTCTATCAAAGTTTTTCAGTGTCTGTAAGTACTGTAGAGCCTCTGGACTACTTCTTAAAATGTTGTCTCATCTCTGCTTGAAGCCCAACGACTCTATTAGATAATGTCTGAATTTTAGTCCTGACAAATCACTCACTATCTTGGCAATCTTTTGCACCATCTAATCATCTAGTTTACTTGAGTCGTGAGGAATATTAGGAGTCCTGGGAGATGAGGCTATAACTGTAGAAGGTGCTAGAGCTATATCAAGTGCTCTAGGTAGAGAGGATGGCTTGGCTCTCTGAGCAGGTGACTCTAGTCTCTCTTATCTCTCTTGACTAGATATCTTGCAAATCTAATGGCCAACAATCTTCTGGCACCCCATCTTATAGAGGGTCTGGTCGTAGTACTCATCATAGCTTAATAATTTTTTGAAGGTTAACCTTCAAAAGAAATAGCAAAAGCCTCAAACATCTAAATCAATATCATATCGTCTAGTAGACAAGCCTTCACTCTCTCAGCTCCCTCTCTCATTTGAATTAGCATCATACTAGGTAAACTCATTGAAGTGCCCTGAATCAGATGATAAATAAGGGCCAGCTCCCTCTCAAATATAAAATCAAATTGGCCAATCTTAGGAAGGAAAATCCATCCAATGATTTATGTAAAAGCCTCATATCAGTAGATAAAGTACTATCCATAAATTCTTTGATCTCATCTATATCATCTTGATCAAGTACACATCTCAATCTGATCTTCCTCTCAGGTAGTCTCTTAAGTACAATACCCTAAGAGGGAACACCAAGTATTTATCCTAGGATAGAATTAGTTAATGTAATCTCAATCCCTTTGACAAATGAATTAACACCTCTAGAAATTCTCTTTAAATTTTTATAGAACTCTCACTAGCTTAGGATAGGTCAAAATATTGGTCTTACAGAACTCCTCCCATCCTTGGGGTCTAATCCACTATCCATAGAGAAATCCACTAACATCCAAAAATTTAAAATTTATCCATCTTCCTATTATGACTTCCCTATCAACCATCCTTTCAATTGGAGCTTAGGAAGGAGAAGATATCAATGCAGTGGTAATGGGTTCAGCTAGTGGCTAGGTTGATGGAGTCGATTTTTTTCTTGGTAGCCTCTCTCCTCTAGCTTTCCTGCTCTCTTATAGCATGCACCATTTCCAACCACGAGCACTTCAGTCTTCAAGCAAGCTATTCCTATGATCCATTCCTCACAAAAAAAGGAAGGCATTTAAGGGAAAACAAAGGGAATACTTTCAAATAAAGGAGATTTTGATAGATGGAAGGATATGATGAAAGAGGTCATTGTTCTAGGGTGAGAAGATGACCCTATTTGATAAAAAATGGGGGCTTGCAATTCCTCCTTTTAAAATGGAAATCAATCCTCAAGTCGACTCAAATGGACTATCGAGTCAGCTTAGACTTGAGTCAACTCGGATCTAAGATTCGAGTCGACTCGGATCCAGGTTAGGGATAAAATTTAGAAAGTAGTCAAAAAATTTTTTGAAAGATTTCAAAAGTATTTTTGAGAATTCTAAGAAGGTCAGACTTATAAAAATTCTACTAAATAAGGAAAGCTAATCCTAAGAAAAGAAGAAGAGATTTAATCAAAAGGATCACAAATATCTTAATTCTCTTCTTATCATACTAAACCTATCCTCACTCAAAATCTTGGTAAATATATTAGCTAGTTATCTATCAGTACTAACAAAATCAAGTATTATATTATCATGTTGAACATGATCGCTTATGAAATAATATTTTATTTTAATCTGTTTAGTTCTTGAGTAATGAATTAGATTTTTAATTAAGTTTATTACACTAGTATTATCACATCTTATGGAAATGTTATTTAGTTTGATATCAAAATCTCCAAGTTGTTGCTTAATCCACAAAATTTGAGCATAATAACTTTTGACTGCAATATATCGGTCTTGGTTATAGACAATACCATTGAACTTTGTTTCTTACTCAACTATGAAATTAACTTAACTTCAAAAATTTAAAAAGTTTTACTAGTACTTTTCTATCTAATTTACAACTAGTAAAATCAATATTATAATATCCAATGAATTCAATTGAAGACTGTTTTGAATACTATAAACCAGTATTAATAGTACTATGTAAATATCAAAAGATCTTTTTAATAACAAGTAGATGTGATTCTGTAGGATTAGACTAATATTTTACACACATACATACACTAAATATTATATTTAGTCTATTAGCAGTAAAGTAGAGTAATGATCTAATCATATCTCTATAAATCTTTTTATCTATGCTTTTATCTTTTTCATTTTTATCAAACTTACATGTAGAGCTCATGGGTGTGATAATTTTCTTAAAATTCTCCATCCCAGATTTTTTGAGTATCTTTTTCATATACTTTGTTTGGTTAATGAAGATTTTCTCATTTATTTATTTTATTTGGAGTTCGAGGAAGAGTTAAGTTCTCCCATCATGCTTATTTCAAACTTTTTCTATATTAACTTGATAAATTTTTTACAAAGAAGATCATTAGTAGAACCAAAAATAATGTCATCTATATAAATTTGAACAACTAAAAATTATTATTTTTCTTTTTCAAAAATAAGGCACTATCTATATTTCTTCTAATAAAATCATTTTGAAATAAAAATTTACTTAAGCGTTCATACTATGTATGAGGGGCTTATTTTAAACTATATAGTGCTTTATATAGTTTGTAAACATGATTTGGAAGGTCATGGTTTTCAAAACAAGATGTTGTTCAACATACACTTTTAAAAAATAAAATTATTTAGCAATATACTTTTAATATCCATTGATAAAGTTTGAAATCTATAAAACATGCAAAAGCAAGTAAAAATATAATAGATTCTAGTCTTGTTACTGGTACAAAAGTTTTATGAAAATCAATGCCTTCTTTTTGACTATATTCTTTTATAACTAATCTAGCTTTATTTCTTATAACTACACCATGTTCATCTAATTTATTTTTGAAAACTTATTTGGTTCCAATAATAGGATAGTCTATAGGTTTATCTACAAGAGTCCATACTTTATTTCTTTTAAATTGATTAAATTCATTTTGCATAGTTTTAATCCATTCAAAGTTACTTTCAGCTTCTTCTATAGATTTAGGCTTTATTTGTGATACAAAAGATAAATAATTACAAGAATCTTTAAAAAATGATTGAATTCTTATCCTTTGAAATAGATCATCAATAATAAGATCTTTTGAATGACCATGAGTATATCTTCATTTCTTAGATAGTCAATCTTGATTTTGTTAAGTTGTTAGGCTTTCATCATCCTCCTTCTTTGAGTTTTCACCTTTATTTTTAGGGGACAAATCTTTTAATATAAGATCCTCTACCTTTTTGCTTAAAATTCCTACATTATCATCTAAACTATCTTCCTTTCATGAAAGATTGATATTAGTTTCATCAAATACAATATGAATTGATTTTTCAACAATAAGTGCCCTTTTATTAAAAACTCTATATGCCTTGCTAAATAATGAGTAACCTAAGAAGATTCTCTCATCCAACATGTCATCAATTTTTTTTATTTTTTTTACTATTATTCAATATAAAGTATCAATATCCAAAAACGTGAAAGTAGATAATTCTATATTTTTTTATTTTTTAAAGCTCATATAAGATTTTCTTTAAAATTGGATGAATCAAAACATGATTTAAAATATAACATATTATATTTATTATTTCCATCTAAAAGTATCTAGGGAGGTCGCCTTCATACAATATAGTGTATGCTATTTCTTCTAAAATATAATTTTTTCTTTCTACCATCCTATTTTGTTAAAGTGCTCTAGATACAAAAAAAAAATTATGTTCAATTTTTTTCATTACAAAAGCTTTCAAAATTTTGATTTTCAAACTTTGTTTCGTAATCTCTATGAATAGATATAATTGAAAAACTCTTTTTATTTGAAACTTTAAGATAGAATTTTGTAAAAACTGAAAATGCTTTATCTTTTTATGCTAAGAATAAAATCTATACAAATCTAAAACTTATCAATAACAATAAGTCCATATCGTTTATCTCCTAAACTAGTAGTTTTAGTAGGTCCAAACAAATCTATATGAAGAAGTTCTAATGGTCTACCAGTTGAAACCATGCCTTTTGCTTTGAAAGAATTTCTAGATTATTTTCCAATTGATATGCATCATAAACACAATTCTTTTCAAATTTTAGTTTTAGTAAATCTTTTACAAGATCTTTTTTAACAAGTTTTGAAAATAAATCCATGCATGCATATCCAAACCTACGATGCCATAATCAACAAATTTTATTATTTTTAGCATTCATTACAACATTGACCATTGTTCAAAGATAGATCATTTAGATCCAATATGTAGATACTACTATGTCTATATCCAATATATACTATGCTATCCTTAATAGAACAAAATACAATATACTTAGATGATTCAAAAACTACATTGTAACTTTTATTTTAAACCATCTACTAGTAAAATATTTTCAATGAATATAGAAGGGACGATATAGATTTTATGAATGCCAAATATGTTTTCTTTTCTATTATCTTTAAATATAACAATTCCTTCTTTCTTTGCTTCAAAGGTGATTAATTGAGTCTTGTCATCCATTATGTATCTTGAGTACCCACTATGAATATACCATTTTATTTTTTCTCCTTAAGTTGCAAGACATATCTACACAAAAGAATCAAGTTATAGCTTTAGATATTCAAGACATCTTGGATATTTTGGGATTAGTCTTATTTGTTCCTTTTAAAACTTATTTCTTCTTAATCATTTTACTATTAACTTTATTGAAATTATAAAGATAAATTTTATGTCCTACTTTTTTATAGCAAAAATATATAATATTTGAAGTAGAACCAATAGGAGCTTTGTTAAAGAAATTTTTTAAATATTTTTGTTTGTTCAATTTAATATCATAGTCTAAATTGGCTTTGTTAAAAATAGCCCGTTGATAATTCAAAATCATTTAAAACATTAGGAAACTAAGATAAAATTTATCAACAAAAAATTTTAGTTTTGCACTTCATTTTTTAAACTTTGATTTTCTTGTAAAATATCATCATTATTTTTCAAGATTTTTTTTTTCAAGTGGCAATTCAACATTTTTCTTTTTCAAGTCTATGTTAATCTTGCATAACTTCTCAAATTCAAATAAAAGATTAACAATGGCTATTTGAAGATCATAATCATCTAATGAGTTTTTAGATGTTACTTCATTTTCTTGAGCCATGAGACATAGGTTTTCTACTTCTTGAGTTTCTTTTTTAGAGCTCGAATCTTCACTATCACTCCATATGGCTATTAATACTTTTTTCTTATATTTTTTGGATTTCTTAAGTTGAGGACAATCTATTTTGAAGTATCTAGATATTTTTTATTCGAAGAAAATGGGCTGCTTTTCTTTTTCTTTCTCCTTCTCCTTGCTTACTTCATCTTTATAAGGCTTCATCTTGAAGCTTGGTTTCTTTCTTCTCATGAGTCTCTTAAACCTTCATACAATAAGAGCCATCTCATCATCATCTTCATTTTCCAACTCATTGCTTTCTTTGTCTTCATTCATTGTTGACTTTAAAATGATGTTCTTCTTCTTCTTAGACTCTTCTTAATCATTTGTCTCATAGTAAGCTTATGAGTCATAAATGACCTGATAAGTTCTTCAAGTGGAAGAGTACTTAGATCTTTTACTTTTTAGGTTGCAATCACTTTTACTTCCTATGACTTCAAAAGAAATCTAAGAATTTTTCGAACAGGATCATTGTTAGAATAGGTCCTTTCCAAACTTTTTAAGCTATTAGTAATATCAATAATAATGGTCTCATTAGATTTCATTTTGAACAATTCATATTTATGTACAAGCATATTGATTTTGATTTTTTCTTCTTGATTGTATTATTTAGCAACAAATCTTATTTTATTTCTTATTACATTAATTATTATTTTTATTTATATTTTTATATACCTATTTAGTTTCAATTATTAGGTGATCATTAGGCCTATATACTAAGATCAAAAACTTATTTCTTTTAAATTGATTGAGTTCTTCTTACATAACATTTATCCAATTAAAATTATTTTCAACTATTATAATAGATTTAGGTTCTATTTTTGAAACACTAGCTAAGTACAAATATCTCTTAAAAATGATCAACTTTTTATCCCTTATTATGGATCACCAATAATGAGATATTTTAAGTGACTATGAGCATACCTTCATTCTTTGGATAAATCTTTATTATGTCCTTTATTAATATCTTTCTTAAGGTTCTCATCTCATCTTCATCTTCTTTGGTGTTCCTTTCTTTGTTTTGTACCCAAATGTTCTTTAGAGTAAGATTCTCCATTCTTTTGTCAAGAATGCCTGCATCATCATTAGCAAAATCCTTTTTTCTAGAGACAAGATAATTAGCCATATCAAAAACTACATGAATTGATTTTTCAATGACCAAGGTTCTTTTGTTGAAGACTCTCTATATATATGCCTTGCATGATTAAAAGTATCTAAGAAAGATACCCCATTAGACTTAAAATCAAACTTCTCTAACACATCTATTTTTATTATTTAAAAAAAATAATGGCAACTAAATATATGAAAATAACAATATTAAGTTTTCTATCTTTTCAAAGCTCATAAAAAGTTTTTTCATAAATTGATGGATCAAAGCACAATTCAAAATATAACATACAATGTTAATAGCCTCTATCCAAAAATATCTTAGGAGAATGCTTTCACACAATATGGTATAGGTCACTTTTTCTAAAATTTTATTATTTCTTTCTATCAACCCATTTTATTGAGATATTATAAGTACTAAAAAATTATACTCAATTTTTTTATTAAAAAACTTTTAAAATTTTGATTTTCAAATGTAGTTGCATGGTCACTTTGAATAAAACATTAGTTGAGTTCTTTTAATTGAAAACTTTTCAGTAAACTTTGAAAATGCAAAAATTACTTCTTATTTTTTTATCAAAAATAAAACTCAAGTTAATCGAGAAAAGTCATTAATAATCACAAGGACATATCTATTACCTTTTAAGCTTGTGGTCCTAGTAGATCCAAATAAGTCTATGTGAATTAATTCCAAAGGACTTGAAGTTAAAATAAGATTTTTCAATTTGAAGGAATTTCTAGTTTGGGTTAGTTACAATGGTTCCTTTTGAAACTCACACTTTGTTAGCCAAATTAGTTTCTACTTTTCTAAAATCATAGGCTTTATGTCCAAGTTTTTGACAACAAAAATAAGTGATATTTGAAAAAGAATTAGATAGAGGTTTCACAAAGAGATTTTTTAGAAATTTCTATTTCTTGAAAGGATTAAAACCAAAATCGACTTTGTTACAAATTGCTCTTTGATTGCTTAAAATCTTTAAAGTTTTTCCAAGTTAAGAGTGAATTCATCAACTATAGGTTTAAGTTTTTCAATTTCTTTCTTTAGAAATTGATTTTCTTGGTGTAAAAATTATTTATCTTTCAAAACCTTTACCTTTTGTTTGATTTGTTCTTGATTTCTTCTTTCCAGATCTTCATTTTTCACACTAAGCTTCTTTAGTTCATCTATTAACTCATAGATAGCATCTTGAAGCTCATCAAAAGTTAAATTAGATTTGAGTTCAGAAGTTACAGTCTCCTTAGGTGCCATGAAACATAGATTTGCTATTTCTTGAGGCTTCTCATCTAAACCAGAGTCCTCAAAATCAAACCAAGTTACCACCATTGCTTTCATTTTAGATTTCTTGAACATTTTCTTGAGACATTTTAAACACATGGGTTGTTCCTCAACCTTTTTTTAACTTGGTTCACTTTTCATCAAAGGCTTCTTCTTGAAACTTATCCTTTTCTCCTCATGAATCCTCTAAATTTTCTAGTTATCAATGTCATTTTGTCATCATCATCTCCTTTTTCTAATTCTTCACTCTCTTTTCCTCCTTGGCTATAGAACTTGAAGGCTATAATTTTCTTCTTCCTTGCTTCCTCTTAGTTATTTTTCTTCATAGTCAACTCATGGGTCATGAGTGAGTCAAGAAGCTCATCCAAGGATAGTACATAAAGATCTTTGGCTCATTGTATGGCAATGGTTTTGGCCTATCAAGCTCTTTATAGTAACCTGAGAAAATTAATTTTACGAACAAACTTACTATTAGGATAAAATTTCTCTAGACTCTTAAGACCAATTTTAATATCAATAAATTTAGTGAATATTTCAGTAATGGACTTATTTTGTTCCATCTTAATTAACTCATATTTATATGTAAGCATCTTTATTTTGGACTCTAAGATTTAGTTAGTACTCTCATTGGTAATCTATAATCTATCCCATATTTCTATTACTGATGTATATATAGAAATTCTATTAAAATTTATTAGCATCAAGAGAGCAATACAAATATTCATGGCCTTTGCATTTGGCTAGACCATTTTCTTATCTAAGTGAATCCCATCCTTTTTGAATTTATGAGAGACAATGCTATCTACAATTGAAGTGGGTGTGTATGGACCATTGATTATGACTCTTCATAAATCATAATTAAATGCTTGAATGAAAATGTGCATGCATGCTTTCCAATAGGTATAATTTGTGCTATTAAATAATGATGGTTGGTTGATAGATTGTCATTTGACAATAGATAATCTCATTAATGCTACCATCTGATCTTTGACTTTTGATCGTTAAGTTAAAAGGGACAAAGTACTAAGCTTCGACACCACTTGTTATCTAGAAAGACAATCAAAAAGGGAAAGGTGAATTAAATTTTTCAAAAATTTAAAGCAAATATGTGCTCAACTAATACTTGGCTAAGTGTTGGTGTATGGGAGCGATGAATAATTATGAGATATGCAAAAACTAAATAAACTAAGAGGAGAACAATAATCACACACACATGAACATTATACTTTATAGTAGTTTGACATTAAAGTTAACACCCACATCTACTTCCTAAGGTAATATTTTTTAAAAAATTATTATAATCTCTCCAAGATTATAGTAAAATTATTTTCTTAGACTTATCTCAAACCTATTTAATATTTTAATCAAAATCAACTAAAATCACTCCCCAAGCCACTCCTAGGTTTGTAAAACAATACCACACAATTCAAGGCTTAAATTGGCCTCTCCCCCCATTTTTAATCCTAATTAAAACTTGTTATAATAGAATATGATTAACTATTAAAGAGTACAAATAAAAGCTTCAAAGACCAAATAAAAAAAATCATTGAAACTCAAGTGGATGTCATGGTGTAGACTTGGTAATTAATGCACTTTTGTACTTCATTGAACCCTATGCAATGTCAAGAGTGTGGTAATGGAAAAGTAAATACACTCTCTTGAATGAACTCTTAGTATTTCATGGATTTTTTTCTCTTTGTTTTCCTTCTTCTTTTCCTTCTTCAAAATGTTTACCATTTATTTAAAGCTCTTGAAAGATCTAAAAATTAATTTTTAACTAGTGGAAGGTTGGAACTAGCTATTTTTGTATATTCTATAGAATTAGCCATTAAAACTATTATGAAGGAATCACCTAACGATCCCCGGATTTTATGTAGGTTTTTTTTTAAAAAATTAATAATTAAAATTAATTCATAGTAAAAATAAAAAATCTACTCTAAGCATGCATAGTAGGAACCAATCATGAATATGTAATATAGATTTACAAATAAAAACAAAAGTAGATTAAATCTACATACCTGTTATGCTACTCCGTCTTTATCGATTCGGATTTGAAAAAATCCAAGTTCCATTGGAGCGTGCACAAGCCCGGCCTCTGCAGTATCTATATGGAGATGGCATGATCGAAGTCCTGAGGCTACCAAAGTGCTAGCACCTTGTAGGCCTCATATTAATCGATGGATTGAATCTCCTTTCCTTCTTACTTTTTCTTTCTATATATTAGAGATTTTAAAAGAAGAATGATCTATTCTCAAGAAATCAAGGACAAATATTTTTCTCTTCTTGAACTAAACTTTTTATTCAAGATTGAGAGGAGGAGGAGGAAAGAGGGCAATGAAAATTATTTTTCTCTTTTTTTTTATGATCAATGGTGAATATCAAGAAGGGTGAGCATTAAAAGTGAGAAGCCTATCTCATGTTAAAAAACCAAAGGAACTCCACGCTAATTATTTTTGCATCCACACCTTATTCTTCTTTTCTTATGCCACCTTAAAATTTCTCCCCTAGAGTCCCTTCTCATCTGGAATTGGGACAAGAGATTTTAATCAAATTCAAACACCTAATTTAGATAGATAAGGATAAGAGGAAGGGAGAAAACCTTAGAGACTCAATCTTCTTTGGCATCTCCACTATGATTCCATGCCATATCTAATTTTTAACGAGAAAGAAGGGCATAAATCCTTCTTTCTTACATGCTAATAGAGAGATTAAGGCATGGGGAGAGAGAGAAAAGTAGTTAAGATTAGTTAGAAATTAGTTCAACTAACTAACTAACTAATTCTAACGAACTAGGAAACTAACTAACCTAATTCCAAACCAATTTAGATTTAGGTTTAAATATATAACTAACAAGGAATTAGATTCTAATCTAATTAGGATCACTAAGTCCAAATAGAATAGATTAAACCTAACTGAGTTAAATCAGATTAAATTTACCTAGGATTAGGCAACCAATTAGGTCAAACTAAATTAACTCGCAATAATTATAATTAGGTTAGTCCAAAATCTAATTGGATTAGATCATCATCCAAACTCAACCAAATCTAATCCAATTCAATTTGTATCAAGTATAATCATAATTAAATGATCAAATATTTTAGTTAAATTATAACTCTTGTAAAAAAGTTTTCCTTACTAAAATTAGCAGGTGTCAAAAATAATAGGTTTCAAATTTATAATCCTTACAAATTTAGAGTTTCTAAATATGTAACTCTTATATATTTTAATTCAACCATATAATCAAGTCAAGGTTATATTGTGTGTGACTTCTCAGGTTCCATTCTATCTGTTAGTGAGATATATTATGATCTCCATCATAATATGATCATACTCTTTCGATGGATCAAAATAATTTTAGCTTATCCCATCAAGGATCATTAATCGAAAATGATTTTTATGGATTTTTATAATCCACTAGTGATGCCTAGTAGCATGTAGTGGCAACTCAGTAGAATAAAAAAAAGAATCCCTAGGTATAGTACCATGTGATTAAGTTCTTTTATTGAAAGTGCGGACAAGATGCAAATCATGAAAACTCGCCAAACCCTAAGCATCTATCATATGCTAAATTTAATTAGCTTAAATCCAATGTAAAATATATAAGAGCACTTTTCCATCCTTCATCTATCATGGCCATGGATTTTCTAGACTTAGCTTCTTAAATTACATAGGACTACACTTTAACTATCTATCTGATAGTGAGATATACCATTATATGCTAAATTCAATTAGCCCAAGTCTAATATAAAACTCATGAGAATTTTTTTACATCTTTCACCTACCATGGCAATGAATTTTTTGGACTTAGCTTCTTAAATTACACAGGACTATACCTTAACTAATAAGGTCGAAGATTCTCTATAAGTACACTTTCATTTCTATGGTGAATCTATTATAGCCAATACATACAACAAGGACCCAAATGGGTAGGACAATATTTTATATTACCAAACTATAGTAACCCCACTGTGAGTGGTCAAGGTACCGCAGATCAAAGAACCACTTACAAAATTATACATTGAGAAAGTCATTGATAAGTGAATAAATATCCATGTGATTTCTTGTATTGATCATGCTTAGTACTTTCATTCTCTAACAATCATATGTACTTTCATTCCAATATCCTTATACTATAGACTCGAGACTCATCTATCCTAAAAGAAAATTAATTCATGCACCGATCAAACAGGATAAATCACTATCTCCATGATATCCTACGATCGGTAGTATTTAGAAATTAATTTATAATGATACATGTCTCAAATTCTCAATTCTTGAGAATATGTATCATTGTCCATTAATTTCTTGGATGATAAATAGACACATTAAATATGTATGAATAAAATTATCCAAATTAAAATATTAAATATAATTTTATATCATAAAATTAAAATGTATTAGTTAGATTGGCTTCTAGGATATACATCTAATAATTAGGCATAATATAGTCAACTGGTAGGAACTTGGGGTTGACTTGAAGTTGTACTTGGAAATAACTCGAACCAACTTGGGTTCAACTTAAGAACAAGTCAATTTTGATAGCTTTCTATCTTTCACCCAAGACTATTTAAGGATCAACTTAGCTAAACTTGGGGTTGACTTGAAGCATATATGCTTAATTCAACTCTTAATCTGAGAGAGACAACTCAAAAGCAAGCTTAAAAATGATGCCATTTGTCTTAAGCCTAAGACCATTCAAGGGTTGACCTGCAGTAACTTGGGATTGACTTACAATTTTGTGCCACTTGAGATTTTACATATCAGAGTCATCTCATTGAAATTTGGGATCAACTCTTAATTTTTAACTTCATTTTTTTTCCCAATATAGCTTCACAAACTTTCATCCTTTGGTCTCAAATTCTTACAGTTGCTTTGACATTCTTAGATCAAATTATCCTCCTAAAAATCTTCTCAACACATACTTCAATAAACTATAAGTTCTATCATATATTCAAATATTTTGTATTCATTAAAATCATTCCTTAGGTGAACAATTTGGATGATAATTCTACAAGGGTGCATTTGATTTCTTGGGATTATGTTTGTCAATCAATTCAAGATGGTGGTTTGGGTATTCCTTTTTTGATTATCAAAAGGGAAGCATTAATTCTTGCTAAGCATGCAACAAGATTTTTATTGATGGAAGATTATTTTTGGAGTTATTTTATGTGGGTTAAATATGGTCCGTAGACATTGGCATCTTATTCATTTTATTCACAAAGTGCCTTACTGATTTGGAAGGGAATTTGTTATTATGCTCGACTTATTTATTCTAATATCAAATAGTATGTAGGAGATCGTCTTTTTATTAATGTGGTTCAAAATTCTTGGCTATCATCTTTTCCTCTATCTCATTAGTTGACCTATGTTGGTATATTTGCTTTAAAGAATTTTAAGGTTAGGAATCTTATAATTGCTAATGTAAGGAACCACTTGCCCATTGCTCAATATTTTTTGTAGAAACTAAAGCAGGGGATTTTATCGATTCCATCCTGTTGGCGACTATGGTCATAAATTTGGACCAGGTCCTTCTTCCAGGTTGACTGTTAAGGTATCTGACTTATCATCATCTTCTTTTTAAACTATAGCTAGTTGCGAATTTTGCTTGGGTTTAGAAGCTAGAAATTTATACTTGGATTGCTCTTTTTATATGAAAATTAGCATGGTTTTAACTCCCATATCATATTGTATTATATTAGCATGGTTTTCATATTTCAAGACATTGTGATCTTTGCCCAGAGAACGAAGAGTCCCTATCTTATGTATTTGTTGTAGATTAGCATCTCAGGTATAGAAATAGTGTTCTATATTGTTAAGATATGGTGCACAGTGGGATACCGAAAAAATTCGTAAAAGAAACGGAAAAGAAAGTCTGAAAGATAAATAAAAATACAAGCACAAGCAATACACAGGGATTACGTAGTTCGAAGCCTCTTGCTCCTACGTCCATAGCCACATAGGATCAAATCTTCACTATAAAGAAGAAGTACGGGAAATTATTACAACAAAGAACCCTCTCTGGATGCAAACCCTAGTCCAATAAAAAGAAAGAAGAAAAAACAAAACAATACAGGATAAACTCTTACCCTCCCTCTACCTTTCTCTCTCTCTTCCCCTTGTTTTCTCTTTTAAAAAATCCTTGGACCACTCTTTTGGGTTGCAAAAACCTCTTCTTGCTCTCTGTTCTTCCTCTCTACTGCTCTCCGGTATCCTTCGTTGAGAAGAGGATAAAAACTAGTCCAAACCGCATCCAAATCCAAGTCAAAGAGCCCCTGATCAAACTTGATCTCACTCGGGATCAACCTCAACTGTCGGATCATTGATCCGATGGTCCAAAACTCCCAGAAATGCTCGTGGACCGCGTGAAATGCATGCGGTCCATGGTGAGCCACACGAAATACAGGAGAAATGCCCCGCATGCGATTGCCAATGGTTGGGCCGAGCTCGTGCATGGGCTTAGGTCGCGCGCATGGGTCGAGCCAGGTTCGGTCTGGTGGGCTGGGCTACTTTCTTTTTTTCTTTTCCTTTTTTTGGTTTTTAGTTTTTCTGCTAGGCTTTCGCTCTTCTCTAGAAGTGGGCTTGGCTCCACAACTCAACATATACAACATGCTGTTTCTTTTGGTTTATGTCGATAGAATAATTTGTACATATTGTTTAGGAAAAATTCTTTGGTCATGATCAAGAGGAGAAATTGGCACGGATCAACACATTTTCAAAAATGTTAGACAGTATTGTGATTAATTCTTTTAAAAGCCTAAGAATTTATTTTAGTCTTTTGTCAAGGGATCTATGATAACAAGAGCAATTTATGGCACTTTTTTTTTTGGCAATTTTTGCATCTTTGTAAGTAACATGTTATTCTTGGAAGCCACCACTCTTTTTTTTTTTCTTTAAGACCAATTTTGATGGCAATGTATTAGAGAGGAATAGCTTTTGTTATTTGAAGAGTGGTTCGAGAGGAGTAGCTTTTGTTATTTGAAGTGACAGGTACTTTTATAGTGGCTGGTGGTGCTACAATTATGATACTATGGTTCTGATGGCAAAGTCACGGCCAGCATAAGAGGAATTATATTATGCTATTTATATGCTTCAAGCTTCGTATATTTATCTGGAGGGTGATTCAGAGATGATTATTAGATGGCATTAAGCTTTACATACTAGTGAAGGTTGGCACATCCTCTGGAGATTTTTGCAATCATTGTTGTCTTTTAAAATTTTGCATATTTATCAAGAAGCGAATAGAGCTATTAATTAGATGGATTTATGTGTAACGAATCATATGGGATCCACACTCTTAGGACAACTTTAACTGCTCTTCCTTTTTAGCTTAGTAATATTTTATTTTCTGATTCTAATGGATGTACTTTTTCTCAAGTAATATAAATCATCCAATATATCAAAAAAAAAAAATCCATTGAATTATATCCTTGTCATGTGTCCTAAGTAACCATTTGTTAGGTTTTTGTTTTGCATTCTCATGGGAACCTAAACCTTAGGTAATAGTTTAGCATGATGAACTTAAGATGCCAAAATCATCATGGCTAAGAATTTCAATGCCTTTCTCCCTGCTCATTGATAAAACCCTATAGGAGTTCCTTTCAACTTTTTACTTAAAAAGAGAGTGACAGAATAACCAAGCCTTCTTAGCAATCTCTCAGGAGATAACGTTCAGCAACCAAAATCATGACTTCTTATAGCGTGGATCTAACAATTAACCAAGCATGAATTATGCTAGAATGTTCTATCAAGAAAAATAAATCAAGTCTAAATATAGTTTCTAGCAAGATTGCTCATATTATTTGTATCATTAATGTATTAAGGTAGTGTTTGGATGCTGGAATAGGGCATGGAATAGGCCCTTATTTCCAGCTATTCTGCCAAACAGGTATAAAAAGTTGGGTGGGCCCCATGAGAATTCGTATTCCTGTCAACGCCTCTTATTCCCATTTTGCTATTCCATGCCTCCATGGAATAGCCCTATTCTCACTTTTCTTATTCCAAGGGCAATTGAGGGAAATAAAAAAGGGTTTTATGTGGCCATTGTTTTGATTGCCCGTCTTCTTCGACTCGCTGTCTTTTCCTCCATCGATTAGGATTTGAGTGATCTACAGTCGCTTCATCTCGGATTCTAGGGCTCCGAGGCTCTATTGCAGCATCTTCTTGGAGGTAAGTATTTTGCAGCCCTAGCCCTTCCTCCATGGCCTCTTCCTCCATGCCTATTTTGATCTGAGCCATGATTGCAATCTAATTGTGTCCTCAACCTCAACATTATTTATATCTCTTTGCTGTTATCATGTATGGGGTAGTGAACTCATTTATACGTGACATCTCATTTATTTTTTTTTGGCAACATTGTGTTATCAGAATATATTCTGTTACATGATTTCTTTTTTTCTAGTCAAGATCTGTTTTCTCTTTTTTCCAGAATTAATCGAGTTCTTGTTGGGCTTTGAATGGTGTTTTGGTTGGAAATCTTAATCGAGTTCTTGTTGGGCTTTGAATGGTGTTTTGGTTGGAAATCTTTAAGCTTGTCAAAAGTTTGTACTCCTTCTGTAGTTAATGCACATTTATATAGTTTTCTCTTTAACGGAACATTAGAGTCAACATTTTGGCTGGTGGAGTGTTGGATGTTGCATTTAGGGATGCAACTTTTTGATGGCTCTTTTAATTGGCCCCGCTGGATCACAATTTTTGGATTTTGACTGCAATATCTGAACTCGTAGGGCATGTATCTAGGTCAATGCGGAGGCATTGTTAAAGTTAATTGTTTACTCATTTTGTTGATTTCCAACACTATTTCCTATTTCAAAAATTTTCGTACATAATATGTTCGATACTTTAATATTATGTTTTGCCAATGATGGTAGGCTATCTTAACAATGAGCATCGCTAGGAGACAAGGACTTAACTATATTTATATCACAGGCTGCCTAACTACGTAGTTATTTTATCTTGTAGACGCGATGCTCCAATGTATATAATGTTACTTATTCTGAGACAGATATTTATATTTCAATTTATTAAACTACGTATTACTTTTATTGCAAGTACATGTCTTGGCACTTTCATATTTTGGTAGAATTATTTCTTTGTTTCATAACATTCGCTGTCCTGAGCCATTTTTCTAATATATATATTTGTACTAGTAGTAATATTGGCAGCTGTTATCTACTATGCTTATATTAGTGACGGCCTTTACTTTAATGTTCCAGGAAATCGACATGTCATATGGACAGCAATACAAAATTGGAAATTGCACAGATTTGGTATTTGATATATCTGAATTTAGGTTGTCTATGTAAATTGTACATTTTGTACTACTTGTCAAGTATTTATTATTAAAGATGACCGTGTATCTTTTATTACAGGGGATATAATGCTTCAAAATAGTCCAGAGAGCAATTTGCACAACCATATTTATTACGAGTTGTTGCTAATGATTGAGGGCTGAATTGTAGAGTGTGAAACATAAACTATTGTGTAGTCAATTTTATCAATTTTTTTTAAACTTGTGGGACAGAGTTTCTTTCTGTATTGTCTGGGCATGTATGTTATATTCGTGTTCTTGTAACAAGTACTCATCTTGTATAGATTTCTTATATGATAATTCAGATTAATAATAAAATTGACACTATTCTTGGGATATTACAGAGTTTGCTCGTGTCACAGGACATTTTCAACGTGTGTTGTAAGATATCTAAATTATATATTAGCCCTTTCGTACGTAATTTAATTTGAAAAAACAAGAATCAAATATTTGTTGCAGCAAGGATTCTTTCAATTAATGTATTTGTTCTGTCAATAATAATCATTTTCTTTAACAATGTCCACTGCTTAATAGTCAAAATAATATGAATTAATAGATCATAAAATAAATCAAATAGTATAATAAAATTTTAATGGATCATAATAATAAATTAAGTAATATATCTTAAATTAGCGATATTAATTTAATATGTTGTAATAATAAATTAATTTGTATAACACAATTTTAAAACATCATAATCATAATTTAATGTCAATAAATTAATTTATTTGTATATTTGAATATGCCATACTAGTAAGTTATTTATTATAAATTTTTTTTAATAGATAATAATAATAAATTAATATGAATAAAAAATTATATTTATTTAAATATATAATTAAAAAGGAATTTTATAACTCATTTTATCATATTAATTGATCAGGGGTATTATTGGGATTTTATAAAAATTCCTTCCCTATTTCTAGTGGAATTCAGGTTTATTTCCATGTCATCCAAATACCATTTGGTATTACACCGCATTAATTGCATTGGAATAAAATGGAATACCAGATTTTGATCCAAACAGAAATTGAGAATAACAACGAGAATAAATTGCATTGGAATAAAATGGAATACCAGATTTTGATCCAAACAGAAATTGAGAATAACAACGAGAATAAACTATTTTTGAGAAATACCTATTCCTACTCTAGAAATAATTTTTTGCCATCCAAACATTATCTAAGAAGATATAATATCAGTATCTTTGTAACAGGTAATTAAGCAAGCAAGTCACACACACTCCTTGACATCAGATAACCAAGTTCTAAATATTGAAACAAAAGTTGGTCTAAAGCTCTACCGACAAATCCCTAAGGAACATACATGCAGATGGCCAGGTCAGGTCACACCTGGATTCCGTGTCGGATAACGCAAGAAAAAGTTCGTATGAAATGAGTCAAAAGTTATACTAGGCCAAAGATTTGGAAAGTAAAATCAAGGTACTTCGCACCAAAAAAACTCCCCAACTTTTTTCACATGGAAAGCAAGATCAAGGCCAATAAGAAACCAAAGAAAGAAAAAGGCCACGACCAATTACTCGACACTCGCATGAACTTGATCCTCCCAAAAACAAACCAGCAGAATGCAACATATATATATCATTCTTTGTAAGATATATGGCATATCACGGTTCTCTCTCTCTCTCTCTCTCTAAGTTCTCTTATTTCAAGGTGCATACTATGAGAGAGAAAGCTTTATCTTGAACATAGTACAATCCAGATGGTACAACACAGAAGAAGAGTAACCTCATCCAGTTTATCCAGTGGGAAGTTGGGATTTTTTGGAATCATGGCTTGATGCAGAGGGACCAATAGATGGTAAAAAAGTAGCTCCTTTCTTTATTCTTGATATGAAAAGGACATTCACCTTGTCTATTCTTCCCACTTACAAAGTATCAAATTAAAGGTCTGGCATAACAAATTAAGCTATTTAGATCATAAAACCAACTATGAGATAAAGACGACAGCTCAAAGAAGAGATAATAGAGAACTAATATATACCACATAAAAAACATCTAAACCAATCTATCCGAATATATGAAGCCATGCAAAGAATACCTGTGAATAGAATATTATATATCTGCAGTCATGAACAATATATGCATATTCTCAAATATCAAGAATATTTGAGAATATGCCCATATTAATTGCATTAAGATATTCGTAGGGACCGTACGTGGTCTGTGAAAGAGTCTTTGACTAGCCACTAGCCCTTGGGATAGAGAAGAACAACTATATGTAGGGCAACTATTGTATCAAGAACCACCAAGACATCAACCCACACATTAAAAGAATGGAGGCAAATCATAAGCACAGGGGCTTCAAGGGGAAGTTGATGATGTCCTTCTACCGAGCACCGAAGTCCTCTACAGTCCAAGTTAGCAGCAGGGTAAAGCCCACTCCATCTTCTTCGACTGCCTCATTTGGCTTTGCTGGAGAGGATGAGTTCCTAAACCCTGCAGTCAAGCTGATGGCTTCCTCTGTGAAGAAAAATGGAGGTGATTTCAGTGTTGGAGGGGCAATAGGAGGAAACTTTGTTAGCGAAGATAGCGTGGATAAGAGAGCTGCAGCTTATATTGCTTATGTTCAAGAACGTTTCAAGCTTGAGCAGATCGACTAGGAGTGGAGGAACTATTAGTGGGTCTTGGTGCAATTAACATAGCCATTAGGGTTTATGTTGTTGTGCTTTAGCTGTCTTCTGTTAATTCTATGTACCTGTTACGGTTAAACTATGAGAGTTTGTCAAGCTTCCATTTTATTGTTGATCTTGTAGTTGCATCATATGTCAGTTATATATATATATATATATATATACACATACCCGTGAATAAAGTTCAAATTATAAAACATAATTTGGTTCCTTTTTATCTAGCCAAACCTAGGTTTATGGAACTAAAGAGCTTATATGCTTGAATAGTCCATTTTACATAAAGAGATTAATTACATGCCCGTTGAATTGAAAGCACAGCTATGTAACTTAAATAGAAAATGAGTCCTCTCTCTCTCTCTCTCTCTCACACACACACACACACACACAATTGAAAATGACTCCCTGGCCCTGCCATCACACGTCAGCACTCCTCTAGGAAATTATCGATTATCACTTTATCTGTAATTAATCAAATCTATTACATTTTGGTTTTACTTATTATTAAAATTTATAATTAAGATTTACTGCAGTTTTTATCAATGGATGCAACGAAGGAATTGTATATTAAGATATGGCCATTTTAGTTATTAGATTGAGATCTCATGACACATTAGTCAAAGCATGTCTGGCCTTGCACTCCTAAATCCCTCAAACCAGCTGCCACTGGTGAACAACTTGTACTCAGATAAACTTGCTTTCAGCTCAGCTTGAGCATGGCTGGAATATCTTCAACATTGGCTTGGTTACATTCCTAATTGGCAGCTAGTTGATCAAGGTACAATTGGTTCCCCAAAGGAGTCCATAAAAATAATTTGCATATTATGAGGTACAATCTCATAGGGGGGGCCATATTCAGCATGAGGTTTAACCTACTTTGGTCATTGGACAATAAAAGCTACTCCAAAAGACCAAGAAAAATTATATGATGTTAATATGCTAAATTTATTTTCAATATCAAATACATAAACTGCAAGAAGTTATATTTCCAAAAAATAAAGCCTATCATTTAGTTGTCAATTAATCATCTATCATTCAAAAACATATGAATGCCCCTTGGTGTAGCGATGCCATCAATCTTTGATCCAGGGCAAATCAAAAACCTATATCCATGCAGTGCTTGCTCATTATAAGAAGGGATGTCTAGTAGGGAAGGCAACGGATCGGGTTTGGATCGGGTCACCCAAAACCCATACCCGCCTGGCTAAAAAATTATCTGTCCCATACCCGTCTCGAGTCGGGTCGGGTCAGGTATAAAAAAATCACGTGTGGATCGGGTCGGGTCGGGTATACCCGGTCTCATAAAACTTAGTTTATTTAAAAACTAAACTAGTCGGGTCGGGTCGGGTATATCCATCCCATATCCAATTTACTTAAATATTTTATAAACATAATTTTTTTTATATATAAACGGGTTGGGTTCGGGTCGGGGCATACTACTACCCGTACCCGACCCGAACCTGAGTCGGGCTTTTTTTTATATAACCCATATCCGTTTATAAATTAGACAGGTCGGGTCGGATCGGATACCCATTGGATCGGTAAAAATTGCCATCCCTAATGTCCAGCAGAATAATGCGTTGGATGATCAAATAATCCTGAGCATATAGTGGACGAGGTTTTGAAGACTACCCATGGAATTACTATAAGAAATATTAAAAAATATAACCTTTTTTTTCCTGACGGATAAAGCATCGGGATGTCTCACATGCTTGCCGAAGTTTGTTTAAAGCGTTGGCAAATACCGCTAAGGCGGTAGCCTAGTTGGTAGGGGCTTAAACACCTCACCCATTAATCACGAGTTTGAGGCATGATCCCTGCGGGTGACTCGATTAAATCCAGGGTACATCCTGGAGCACGTGACCGGGATGGGGGGAGAGCGCATTACTCCATCGGCTTAGTGGGGTCAGGCTGACGTACTCACCTATGGTGGGAAGGGTATGCGAAAAACATGCGACCCGAATCGAACATGGTCTAGTAGGGAGGAGACCCAGTGAGGATAGCTATGACGGGATTTATTCTCCCTTTCCCTTTTGGTTCATTAAAAAAAAAAACCCGTTGGCAAATAACAATGCTTAAAAGTGCCGATAAATACCTTTAGGGATATGCTAGACGTTTTTTGCGTGTGTCGAGTTATAATAGGTTTTTAACGATGCCTTAAAGCATCGAGAGATCTTTCATTAAATCCAACTGCGAACCTCTCTCAGCACGATTTCTTCCGATCTCAAACCCTAATTTCGTCAGCCACGGCATCTCCCTCTCCCTCCCTCCCTCCTTCCGTTCTCGGGTGATTCCGGTGCTGCTTCCCTTGGATGGCACCTCCTTTCGTCCCTCTCTCCATTCTCAGCAAGGTATTCCTCCCATCCTCCCTCCCCTCAACCATTTGTTCGAAGATTCATGGGCTTTTTTCTTCGTTTCCCACCGCTAAAGCCAAGGTACAAAGAAGATCGATCTCCCTTCATCTATTCTACTAATTTTATGATTTTTTTATGGGTTAATCTAGTTGTTTTTCCATTATCTGTGCTTTTTTTCTTTTTTTTAGCTGAGAAAATGAAAATCATCTTTTGATTTCAACACCTCAAATTTGATATGCTGGAGGTTTGGATTTGAGTTTTAATATTAGGTTTATTCTGGATATGGATAAAGTTTTTACTTGATATATTGAGATTGGCCAGGATGACTGGGTATAGATTCTTATAAACCATGTGTTGCCGTCTAAACCGCCATAGCCTGTAGCTGAAGACGACCTCAAATCACACCCCTGTCGCTCTAGGACCTATCTGCATGTCCAGACCTGCAAAACAGAAGAGACCCAGGCCGGTGATCCCAGCGGGGTACTTTGACGCTCAAGTCAATGGCGATCCAGGAGAACAAATCCTCCTGGTCGAGCCCCGTAGATGGACTCCATGCTAGGAGGAGAAAGTAATATACTGGGAGAATGTAAACGAGTTGTGAGTGGAGCAGGAGAAGTGGTGACGGAGGAAAGTTCGGATAGAAAGGCTGTGTCTGTCGAGACCCTTCCGGTGGGTCTCTGGTAACCTTGGACACCTAGTCTCTCAGTTGCTCTCTAGTGTGCTATCCTTCTTGCCTGTTAGTTTTCTTACCTCTTCTTGGAACCTTGGAGAGCTCTTTTAAGCCAGGGTGGCTACCAGATGCTTACCTTAGGATCCTCCCCTCGCTTGCAGGCGCGCGCAGCAATATTTCATACCGTGGGCAAGAAGCCTTTCCTCATTTACAATAAGGCACCTACCGTGCGCTCTGACATTTCTTCCGATCATTCCATTTTGGGAAGCCTGGCAGAGCCTCGATCGAGAGGCAGCCATCCCTTGTATTTGAATCTTTTGGATCAATTTCTTCTTCTGGATGGCACAGATGGTTGGCAGAGAGCGCAGCGCCTCGATTGGGGGATCCCTTCCTTTTTGGTGTAAGTGGCCGCTGGGGCAATTATTGCGGCCTGGCAGGTGCCTCTCTGTGGTCCTTAGGTGGCCTACCACCACCAAAGGAGAGCGGCGACATCTTTTGGTTGCTGGTCCATTCATCCGAGGTGAGGCTGGTCCAGAGAGACAAAGCTCGACTTCGACCATGATGTCTCGACCTCGAGAGAGCCGCCTGGTGAAGGAGTCCGGAGAGAGCCGGAGCTCAACTTCGTCCATGGTATCTCAACCCCGAGGGAGCCACTTGGTGAAGGAGTCTGGAGAGAGGCAGAGCTCGACTTCGACCATGGTGTCTCAATCCCGAGTGAGTCACCTGGCAAAGGAGTCCGGAGAGAGACGGAGCTCGACTTCGGCCATGACGTCTCGACCCCCGAGGGAGCCACCTGGCGAAGGAGTCCGGAGAGAGGCAGAGCTTGACTTCGGTCACGATGTCTCGACCTCGAGGGAGCCGCCTAGCGAAGGAGTCCGGAGAGAGGTGGAGCTTGACTTTGACCACGGCATCTCGACCTCGAGGGAGATGCCTAACAAAGGAGTTCGAAGATAGGTGGAGTTCGACTTCGACCACGGTGTCTCGACCTCGAGGGAGCCACTTGGTGAAGGAGTCCAGAGAAAAATCTGACCTGGCAGCTTCCTTCGATGAGACATCTAACTAGGTTTGACATGGGTTGCACGTCAGCTATCCTGCCACATCATTTGTCCCCCACTCCCAAGTCTCGTTAGCACGCGGTGCTCGGGACGAAGGGAGTAAATGCAGCGTTGATGTGGAAAGACCAAAATTTGTGCCATAATTGCCATGATCGCCGGTGCCTCACGGGGCAGACCTCCAGGCCAATGAAGTGGCGACACATGAACCCGTCTGAGGAGGCATTATTGTGGATGCAGAATTCGAAGCGATCATGGTCAGAACGAAGCGTCACCCCTGTCGATTGCTGACACATGGAGCGAATCTGATGGCGGTGATGGAACGGTTACGGTTCGGTCACATTGAAAGGAAAGACAGTTTCTCTTTCAAAAAAATTTCGTGCTCGCTAGTGAACCGGAGAGTTCCCTTCTCCTCCCCAATCATCATTGTCCTTCAAAGGCAACCAGGTTTGTCCATTCTTCCTTCCCCGTAGGTTGGGTAGAGTTTCTTCTCAGGGCTAGGATCTTCTTGGACCTCGTCCATTCCCTTCTTCCTGCTTCTCTGTCTCTTCTTCTTTGTCTTCTTCTTCTTCTTCTTCTTGAAATATCTCGCTGGGGTCGAAACTTCCGCCCCTCGACTAATCCCAACGAGGCCGGGCCTTCTCGGCCGAGGACACCTTCTTCTTCTGATGATGATGATGAGGAGGTGTGCTTCGAGTTCTCTAGGAGGCCTCGCCCAACAAAGATAGTCATAGGGTCGCCTAGGGTCTGTCCCCTGCCTCCTCCTTCTAAACCCTCTCCTGAACCTCCGCGGTCGACTGGTCCCGACAGTATCACTTCGGTGATAACTGGCGAGGAGCTCGCAACCATCCGGGACACCTACGGTATCCCGGACTCCATCCGGCTCTTAGTTCCATGATCGAGGGAATGGGTCATCGCCAGTGGCTCGGGCCGGATTGCTTTTTATGAGGAGACCCTTGTAGGGAGCCTTCGATTTCCTTTCCACCCTTTCTTCCTTTCTGGCCTCAGCAACTATCGCTTGGTTCTGGTTCAGCTGGTTCCAAATGCAATCTGAACCATCTTCTACTTCATTGTCCTATGTAATTTATAGGGCCTTTTTCACCATAAAGCACCACCTGTCTGAGGACGGGTGGTGGTTCATCTCACCCTGCCCGAAGGGTATCAGATTTGAGCTCCCATCTTCCATCAAGGGATGGAAGAGTAACTATTTCTTCTCTTCAACTAAGGGGATCGACTGGGTTTGGAGTGACCTAGATCGGGCCTCGAACCGAAATGCTATCATCGAGGGGCTGATCGAGAAGTGTACAACCAGCTCTATACCAACCAGATACCTTTCCTTGAGGTTCTGCTGACAGAGCAGAACCTCCATGAAGCTGGAGTCGGCCCAATGGGTGAGTTCGGCATGAACTTAGCTTGTTTCTGCTTTCTGTCTGTTTCCTTGACTTCCAAACTGACCTTGTCTTTTCTTTGTGCAGGCATGAAGTATTCTATGGAGGACCTCCTTGCTCTCTCCGGGAAGAGGGGTCTGTCGGTGAGGATCAGATAGTCCTTGTCAAAGAGGGTCCGGGAAGAGGACGGCACGAGGACTGTACCCGCCGTGCCAGAAGAGCCGAAAGCAGAACCTGCCCCCGAGCAGAGCAGGAGGAGGGCATAGCCTACCCCTGAGCAGGGCAGGAGAAGAGCAGACCTACTCCCGAGCAGAGTAGGAGAAGAGTGGAGCCGTCGTCGAGCCATCGAGATAGTGCGACTTGCTCCCAGTGCGAGAGATCGAAGTGGTCTCCCGGGCCAGGTCCACCACTGCTGCCGCCGCTATGGTGCCTCCTTCTCCCGAGATCATCAAGGTGGACACAGAGGGGGAGTAGGAGAGAGTGGAGCCACCATCGATGGCACCATACAGAGTGGCGCCGAGCCCCCACCATGCCTCCGATGCTTCATTGGTCGAAGGAGGGGGCGATGCCGCGTCTATAGTGAAGAAGAGGGAGAAGGATCCCCGTAGACTGCCCTTCGAGGTGTTACTGAATGCCTCGCTAGTCTGAGACCAAGACCTCGCCGAGCGCATGATGGACTTCTCCATCCAGTCATGCAATCGGCGGGAGAAGGCCAAGAAGCTCCTAGGCGATGCCATTCGTGGCACATTTCTTCAGCTCTTCTCGGTAAGCATTCCTTTCCTTTCCTCTCACCCCTTCCCTTTCTTCTTTTCTTTCTCTTTTATTTTATGGCTAATGTCTTCCTTGATACAGCTAGGGGCTGACCTCTTGCTTATCCGGGACTATTGCAAACATTGGGCAAAGAGGGACCAACAGTGGATGATGGAACTTGAGTCTTTGAAGGTTGAGGTCAAGCTGAAGTTGGACGTTGCCTGGGAGTCCGACCGAAAAAATAAGTAGCTGAGGGGTGAGGTCGCAAGCGCTGAGAGGCACATTAAGGAGCTGGAGGAGTCTTTGGACCGAGAGAGGAGTCGGTCTAAGAGCCGGGCTGAGGAGCTCAGGACCAAGGAGGCCAAAGTAAAGGAGCTCAGGGCCAAGGCTGCCTGGGAGAAGGAGCAGGCCCAATCCCTTCGAGCCCAGCTGGAGTCGACGAAGGAGCGGGCTGCAACTGCTGAAAAGAAAGCTGCGATGGTGGAAGAGAAAGCTGTCACCATCGAGAAGAAGACTGCGACAGCCATTGAACAAGTGGAGGCCATGAAGAAGGCGGCCACCGAGGTGGTAACAAAGTACAAGGCCTCGAAGGAGTTCGATGCCGAGTTCCATGAGCTAGCGATGGATTCCTTCTTCAAGAGGTTTATGTACCGCAGGTCGAAGGTGGTGGGGCTTGTTCCAGACAAGAATCTGGATAGGCTCGCCTTCTTGACTGCTCCGTGTGAGAGCCCGACTCCAGACTTGGCCAAAGTGGAGGAACCAGCAGCTGTTGCTAACGTAGCTCCGCCTCTGGAGGTCCTTGAAGATGATGCCTAGCTCGTGCACCATCCCGGGAAGGAGCCGGCCAAGTAGTATAGGGACTTCTGTATCTTCTTTCTTTTTATCATTTTTGTCCGGGCTGCCCGACTTGTCGGGGCCCGAAGATGATGTTAAAACTTCACATTTCATCAATGAAATATTTCTTTTCCTTCTCCACTTGTGCATTTACTTTTTGCATCACCAACTCTTTAGCAATCTTCCTTCCTTTGCTTCTCAACTGCCCACATACATGTCTCTGCTGAAACATCTTGCGCTAAGGCTCTAATTCCTTGGACTTTTTACTACCGAGCTCTGGGTACACGAGGTAGTTAGAAGAGAAGTCTTTTGACTTGCTAAGTCATTCCCACCTCGCGAGCGAAGTGGTATTAGGCCTTTGAGTGCTACTTCGGGAGAGGCATATTCGATCTCGGATGGAATCGCCTCCAAGTGAGCATGGCATGAGCGAACCCGGATGCTGTGTTTGGTGGGACCACCAGGTGATTATAAGGTGCCAGGCTTCGAAAGTTTCTGGGCTTGAGAGTGCCGGGCTTTAGGAGCTTTCAGGCTTGAGAGTGCCAGACTTCAGGAGCTTCCAGGCTTGAAGTGCCGGGCTTTAGGAGCTTCCAGGCTTGGAGTGCCGGGCTTCAAGAGTTTCCGGGCTTAGAGTGCCGGGCTTCAGGAGTTTCCGGGCTTGAAAGTACCGGACTTCAGGAGTTTCCAAGCTTGGACTGCCGGGCTTCAGGAGTTTCTGGGCTTGGAAGTGCCAGGCTTCAGGAGTTTCCAGGCTTGGCTTGCCAGACCGGGGTCGGGCAGCGACATTCCTGCAAGGCAAAGGTGATTTGCATAAAGAGGATCTTTATCATTAATGGAGGAAGGCCTTACATTATTGATAATACATTCTCATATTGTTGGCATTCCAAGTGCGAGGAAATCTGGCACCGCCCAGCTCTGCTAGGTAGTAAGCTCCACTAGGGAGAGCTTCGACCACTTTGTATGGGCCCTCCTAGTTCGGGGAGAGCTTGTAGCACTCTCGGGGTTGCGAGGCTTCAGCTCGATGCAATACCAGGTCACCTGGGCGGAAGATCTTTAGCTTCACTCGCACGTTGTAGTATCGAGCTACGCGCTACCGGTAGGCCGCCATCCGGAGTCGAGCCTTGTCTTTGGTTTCCTCGAGGAGGTCCAAGTTGAGAAGAAGGCGGGTCGAATTTTCTGCCTTATCATACTGCTCCACTCGCAGTGTGGGTACGCCGAGTTTGATAGGGACAACATCTTCCGTGCCGAAGATGAGGCTGAAAGGCATCTCATCCATGGCCGTCCTAGGTGTTGTGTTGTAGGCCCAAAGAATACTAGGGAGTTCTTCTGCCCACCTACTCTTAGCCTGGTCTAGCCTAGTCTAGAGTCCCTGGAGGATTGTTCGATTGGTCACCTCAGCTTCTTCATTGGTCTAGGGGTGAGCCACTGAGGTGAAGCGATGCTGAATGCCGAGGTCGGTACAGAAATCCTCGAACTCTCGATTGTCGAACTGCCATCCGTTGTCGGTGATGATGCTATGGGAGAGTTTGAAACGGCAAACAATCAACTTCCAGAAGAACAAGTGGACCTTGGCCTCGGTAATCCATGCTAGCGGCTCCGCCTCCACCCATTTGGTGAAGTAATCGATAGCCACTATCAGGAACTTGCATTATCCAGAAGTAGGAGGGAATGGACCAAGGATGTCCATTCCCCACTGGACGAACAGCCAAGGTGCGGAGAGTTGGGAGAGTGGCGCCGCTGTTGACGTTGTATGTGAGCGTGGCGCTGGCAGCGATCGCACCTTCTCATGAAGTCGGCGGCGTCCTCCCTTATAGTTTTCCAATAGTATCCCTGATGGAGGGCTTTGTACGCCAGTGTCCTCCCTCCGACATGATTCCCGTAGAGGCCCTCATGTATTTCTTGGAGCACAAAGGCTACCTCTACGGGCCTCGGGCACTTCAGGAGCGGATAGGAGTAGGACCTACGGTAGAGCTGTCCGTCCATCAGGGCAAATTGCGCGGCCTTCCTCTTGACGAGGTCAACCTCCATCCAATCTTCCGGTAGGGTGCCATCAGTAATTTATCTGATGTATCGATCCATCCAGCTGGGCTCCGAGGTGACCTACTGGACTTCCCCTGGAGCTTTATAGCTAGGACTTTCCAGGTACTCTATATGGGCACGCCCCAGTGACGAGTCTAGCAGGGTCATGAGTCTTGACAGAGCGTCGGCATGAGCGTTCTCCCCACGAGGGATGTGGAAGATGATGAAGCACCGAAAACCCATCGCACTCGAGCGGACCCGCTCTAGGTACTTCATCATCTGGGGATCTCGGGCCTCATACTCTCTCGAGACCTGCCCTGCCACCAATTGGGAGTCGGTGAAGACCTTTAGGTTGGGTACACCCAGCTCATGGGAGATTCTGAGTCCTGCAAGGAGTGCCTCATACTCCATTTGATTGTTGGTTGCTGCAAAACAGAAGCGAAGCACACATTCAACCACGACCCCATCCCGTTGACGAGGATGAGCCCCGCTCCACTCCCTCTTGAGTTGGATGCGCCATCCACATGGAGGACCCATGTCTCCTCCTCGATAATGGGCTCTAGCCGGGGTGCCGAAGTCGAGGTGGTCTCCTCGCTCATGCCAGCGCACTCAACCAAGAAGTTGGCCAGTACTTGGGCCTTCCGAGACAACCTTGGCTGGTACGAGATGTCGAACTCACTCAACATTAGAGACCATTTAGCCAAGCGACTGGACATTTCGGGATAACTGAGTATGGCCCTTAGCGGCTGGTCCGTCATGACCGCAATAGGATGCATTTAAAAGTACAGCCTGAGATGCTGGGTAGATATTATTAGACCAAAAATTAACTCTTCTGAGCGGGTGTACCTGATCTTCGCATCCTGAAGGATTTTGCTGGCGTAGCACATCGATCTCTAGGACCCGTCCTCATCTGTGCGAACAAGTACCGAGCTGATGGCCCCTGGGGTGATCGCCAGATACAGCAGGAGCTCCTCTCCTTCCTCCGGCCTGGAAAGCAACGGCAAAGATGCCAGGAACTTCTTTAACTCCTTGAAGGATGCTTTGCATTCTTCGATCCAGGCGAAATCGTGTACTTTGCGCAGCACCTTGAAGAAGGGCAAGCAATGGTTAGCCAACCTCGAGACGAACCTACTCAAGGCTGCAATCTGGTCGATTAGGCACTGAACCTGCTTCTTCGAGGTGGGGTGCTCCATGTCGACGATTGCATGGACCTTCTCTGGGTTCACCTCGATGCCCCTATGGGTGACCATGAAACCAAGGAACTTCCCTGCCGCCATGCCGAAGGTGCACTTTGCTTGATTCAGCTTCATCTTATATACCCGAAGGTTATGCAAGGCCTCTGCTAGGTCTGCGACGTGATCCAACTTTAATTTGCTCATGGTGAGCATGTCGTCCATGTACACTTGCATGTTTTTTCTAATATGGTCCTTGAAGACCCAATTGACCAACTGCTGGTATGTGGCGCCAGCATTCTTCAAGCCAAAGGGCATCTGGTAGCAGTACATCCCTCGGTCGGTGATGAAGGCAGTGTGCTCCTCGTCCTCCAGATGCATCCGAATTTGATTGTATCTAGAGAATGCATCAATGAAGGAGAGCAAGCGGTGCCCCGAGATGGCGTTCACCAATTGGTCGATCTTTGGTAGAGGGAAGCTATCCTTCGGACAAACTCGATTGAGATCGGTGTAGTCCATGTAGATTCTCCACTTCCCATTGCTCTTTTTGACCATGACTATATTTGCCAGCTAGCTGGGATACTGTACCTCATGGACAAAGCCAGGTGCGAGGAGCTTATCCACCTCCTTATTGATCGCCCGTTGCCTCTCAGGGACGAAGCTTCTCTTTTTCTACCGGACAGGATGGTACTTCAGGTCGATACTCAACTAGTGGGTGATGATGTCAGGGGAATCCCAGGCATATCGACCACCGTCCAAGCGAATATGTCTGCATTCGCTCGAAAAAACTCCAACAGGTGGGCCCGCTCCTGCTCTTGCAACTAGGCCCCAATTTGCACTGTCTTTGTAGGATCGGCTCCGAGAGGATACGACAGCAAGCACTTGACCGGGCCACCTCTGAGGTCCTACGCCCTTTGGTTGAGGTCGTCGGCACTAGGGTCTTCCTCAGAGTTGCTGGCCCCGGGGATGGCTTGGAGACAGTGTTGGATTGTCTGAGGTGCCCCCCTCATTTCCCCAACACCGTAAGGAGTAGGAAACTACACTAGTAGCCTTTTGGCGGAGATAACTGCATCAAGCAGATTGAGCCCGGGGTGGCCAAGGATCACGTTGTAGGCCGAAGGAAGCCTAACAACCATGAAGGTCATCATGATAGTGCTCTGCCAAGGTGGCACCCTAGCAATAACAGGGAGAGTGATTTTCCCTTCGACTCCCATGGAATCCCCTGTGAAATCGATGAGGGGGGTGTGCATAGGCTTAAGTTGAGTAGAGGACAGATTCATCCTAGAGAAAGCATCATAAAAAAGGACATCAGTCGAACTTCCACTATCGACCATGATCCACTTTACAGGATGCTTCGCGATCATCATCTCGACGACCACGATATCATTATTTACATTTTCAACCCCAGATTCCCTCTTCCTCATAAAGGAAAGTACATTTTCAAAACCCTCTCCCCCCTGGCCCTCTTGGGGGCGTGCTAGATTCCCCAACAGATCATCCCCACAGGCTTCTCGGTGGGTCGGTTATCGACTTCGGGGACTGGAGGGAGAGCAGCGAGTGCTTGAGGTTCGGCCAAGGTCTTGCCCCCCACGAACCTTCCGAGGGAGCCCCTCCTTATGAGGTCTTCAATCTCAAACTTGAGGTGGCGACACTCCTCGGTGTCGTGGCCATGGTCGCGGTGGAATTGACAGTACTTCATCTTGTCGCGACAATTAGATGGCCTTAGAGGGGGTGGGCGACGTAGGTAGCACTCGCCCTCAATCTCCATGAGGATCTTCGTCCTCGGAGCAAGGAAAAGTATGTATCTTTCTTCTGGGATGGGGCTGCACTTCGACTTCGACCCCTGGCAGAAATTCGGTGTCGGTGGTCCGGGCTTCCGCACCTTGGACATCTCCCTAGGAGCTAGCTTCTTCAGTGGCTTCCCATCTAGCTCCCTCCTCGTACGGTCTGCCTCCTTGGCACGGATGTACTTTTGAACATGGAGGAGTTCAAAGTACGTCTTCGATGGCTTCTTGTCTAAGAAGTAGGTCAGGCAGGAAGTCCTGAGCCCTCTCTTCAGCACCAGCATAGCGACTGGCTCATCCAGTTGTAGATCTCCAGTGCGGCAACCTTGAAGTGGGCTACGTAGTCTCGTAGGAGCTCGTGGTCCTGTTGCCTGATGGAGAAGAGGTTGTCCGTCTCGCGTGGCACTTTTCGACAGGTGTCAAAGTGGGCCACGAACCTCCGCTCCAGCCGAGTGAAAGAGCTGATGCTTTCGAGCTCGAGGCGGGTAAACCAGACTCGAGCCACCTTTTAGAGGGTGGCTGGAAATGCGATGCATAGGAGAGCATCGGTCACTCCTTGGACTCTTATGAGGGCCTTGTAGCTCTCCAGGTGGTCTAGGGGGTCAGTGGTCCCGTCGGGGGATCCACCTGCGGCATATGGAACTGACTCGGAATCGGTTTCTCTTGGATTACTCGGGAGAAAGGGGGATGGGCATCGTAGCCCACAGGCTCGTTGGGGAAGCCCTGCAATTCACAAACTGGCGGGATAGCTCTGCCAGCTTGCGCTCTTATTCCTCCAGGTGCCTCTCTACCATGCGCTTGATGGCCTCATCGGTTGATCCCTCCACCGAGGCCAATGGAAGGGAAGAAAATGGCATCTATGAGGGGTCGCGATGGGGGGCCTTGCCTCTGCGACCTCGGTGGTACTTAATAGTAGCATATTCAAAGGTCGAAGACCAGCTCTCTCGGTCGGTAGACCCGGACCATTGTCACTTTGCTAGGGTCTTGTGGATTCCTCAACGGTCTGTTGTGGCTCGTAGCTGTGATGGCCTTCCTTGAAAAGATCGTAAGCTATCGTGGGGTACGGCGGCTTGGGCCGTGGGATCCCTGGTTGTTGGTGGGTGGCCAGGGATCGGTGGTGATGCTGCAACTAGCGCACTGCCGTAGTTAGAAGTTGCATTTGCTAGGAGAGTGTGGCTAGCTGGACGTTCGCTGGAGGTGGTTGCGGTGGAGCGGGGAGCTCCCTCTCTGGACTGTGCGGGCCCCCACGGGAAAGGGGATCTCCCACATAGCTGGTGGAGACCTCCCTCGCACAGGTCATCACCATGCCTCCGGTGGTTTTGCTTGCAGAAGGGATTGACTTAGATCACCAAGCATCCTGCCCCACCTACTTGGTGCGCCAATCTATTACCGTCTAAACTGCTTTGGCCTGTAGCTAAATATGACCTCGGATCGCACCCCTGTCACTCTGGGACCTGCCTGCGTGTTCGGACCTGCAAAATAGAAGAGACCCGGGCCAGTGATCCCGGTGGGGGCACTCCGACACTCAAGTCAGTGATGATCCAGGAGAACAGATCCTCCTGGTCGAGCCCCATAAATGGACTCCATGCTAGGAGGAAAAAGTAATATACTGGGATAATGTAAACGAGTTGTGAGTAAAGCAGGAGAAGTGGTGATGGAGGAAAGTTCGGACAGGAAGGCTGTGTCCATTGAGACCCTTCCGGTGGGTCTCTGGTAGCCTTAGACACCTAGTCTCTCAATTGCTCTCCTATGTGCCACCCTTCTTGCCCATTAGTTTGCTTACATCTTCTTGGAACCTTGGAGAGCTCTTTTAAGCCAGGGTGGCAGCCAGACGCCTACCTTGGAATCCTCCCCTCGCTTGCAGGTGTGTGCGGTTATGTTTCGTGCCGTAGACGAGATGCCTTTCCTCATTTGCGATAAGGCACCTACTGTGTGCTCTGACATTCTTTCCGGTCACTCCATTTTGTGAAGCCTGGTAGAGCCTCGATCAGGGGGCAGCCACCCCCTGGATTTGAATCTTCTGGGTCGATTTCTTCTTCTGGGTGGCACAGATGGTTAGTAGAGAGCGCAACATCTCGATCGGGGGACCCCTTCCTTTTTGTTGTAAGTGGCCGTTGGGACAATTATTGCGGCATGGCAGGTGCCTCTCCGTGGTCCTTGGGTGGCCTACCGCCACCCAAGGAGAGCGGCGATGTCTCTCGGTTGCTAGTCCTTTCATCCGAGGTAGGGCTGGCCCGGAGAGATGGAGCTCGACTTTGACCATGATGTCTCGACCTCTAGGGAGCCGCCTGGCAAAGGAATCTGGAGAGAGGTAGAGCTCGACTTCGGCCACGGTGTCTCGACCCCGAAGGAGCCACCTGGCGAAGGAGTCCGGAGAGAGGCGGAGCTCGACTTCGGCCACGGCATCTCGATCCTGAGAGAGCCACCTGGCGAAGGAGTCCGGAGAGAGACGAAGCTCGACTTCGGCCACAGTGTCTCGACCTCGAGGGAGTCGCCTGGCGAAGGAGTCTGGAGAGAAATCTGACATGGTAGCTTCCTTTAACGTGGCATCTGACTGGATCTGACATGGGTTACACGTTAGAGATACTGCCACATCACCATGTATTTCGAATGCATACATGATGAACTTTAGATTACTAATACAATTTTTTATAGGATGGTAGAAAATTACTATATCGTCGGCGCATTGTATCCACTATGCATCGCCGGAGTCATCTTGTGGACCAATGCTGGTGATGAGGTTCTCTTTGGCAGCTTGAAAAGGATGAGATGGAGGGTATCTACCACTAAAATGAAAAGAAAAGGGGATAGCAGTGACAAATGGTTTCAAGAGCCAAGATATAGCTTTTGAATATGATATTTCCCTTTATGAATGCCGATTAATTTAGTGGAGGAGACCAGCAAGTCTATGATTTTAATTAGCCTCGTTGCCAAGATTTTTTAAAAGATTTTGATAATGCAATTTTCTAAGCGGATTGGCCTAACATCCTTCACTATTAATGAATCACTTTTCTTTAGAATAAGAGTGATGGGTGTGTAATTAAGCCTGGAGATGTCAACCGACCCATAGGTAAGTGCTCGGAAGAAGGCCATTATTTCAGCTTTGAAAGTTTCCCAAAACCTGGACTAAGTTTTTTTTTTCCCTTCATAATTTGGTTTGCAGGACTCCCTATTGACACTGATACTTGTTTATGGCATGTTTTTATAGTCAAATAATGCCAGTGTTCATTTAGACTTGGTCGGGCCACTTTGACCTCCAAAACAATTTTACAAAATGATGAGAGTCAAAACTGTGCCTTATCCTTGTACTATAATAATAAGATTTTTCCCAAATATTAAGGGTCAAGAGCGCATGGTAACTGGTAAGTCATGTAAATTGATAATCCAAAGTTCAATTAATATAAAAGTTCTAGGCTGAACATGTCACATTTGATATTGCTTCCTTACAAATCAAGGGCCGGATAACAGGGGGCCTCTTGCATAACTTAGCACATTAATTAGTATTGGTTCGTTGGTTTAATATGTTATTTACTTTTAGTGTTAAGTTCTTCACTTTGAAATAAAGGGTTTAGAGAAGTCATATGATTATCAATTTTTTTACATTAAACTCCTTATAGACTAGCGATCATGATTTTATGAGATCTGATTGAGTTAACACTAGATATTGAATAAGGCATCTTTAGTAAGAGTCACCATGATAAAAATACATTGAGTCAAGTTAAATTAGATTTCTAATATAGTTTGTTAAACATTTTAAGAGAAAGTGGGGAGACCTACCCATGATTATTAAAGTAGGATATTTGGAGATTTATTATTTAATGTTTGAGGACATGCACATATATATATATATATCATAAAACTAGTATAATTTAAAATGCATTTCTTTTCAAGAAATACAAAACTGTGCAACTTATACGGATATTTTAACCATGATCATCATCAAAATCTTTGATTTTGACTTGCCTTTTATATCTTAATTAAATATAAGATCCTAGGTGATGAATGAAAAGTGTTGGATACCAACTTTGATTTTCCAGAGTTATAAATTTGATTTTATTCTTGTTTATAATCATTCTTTATAGAATTAATTGCTTTTGTAAATAGACAATTCCTTATGGATACTTATGTCATCGCTCTTCTTAAAATCACATTTTTCTATATCGAGTTTCTATAAATATGCCTTAGCTATTTGAATAGATGAGGAGAAAAAGCAATGATGCATGATGCTTAGTTAATTTATTGAACATGTAGATATTTCAGTACTTCTAGCAAGGAAGTTATATGTTCATATGTACCATAACTATACTTGCTGAAGATTTGAGCAGAAATTCATTAGAGTGGTAATTATATTATCTTTTTTTTCATCTTATGAATTGTGGATACTTATTTTTTGTCAAGGCAAAGCTTCTTTTGCTTTATAGATTGTTGACTTTGTGGTAGCTAAATGTTTAATATTCTGTTAAATAATTATAGCCGAGCTTGAAGTTTACATACACTGAACAGTTTCAGAGGTTAGCTTGACTTGTCAATATGCCTGACACTTATTTCTTTAACTGAATTCACTAGGTTAATGTTGATTTTTTATTTATAACATTGTGCAGGCTACAGGATCTAAAACAACTTGGTAAATTTCCTTGTTTATTTGTGAGCTCTTTCATCTTAATGACATGATCTGCTGTAAGTTGTTTTAACCACTCAAGTTCATAATTTATGTATGACTAAAAGCTTCTATTTGTTGTTTCAATAGATTAAAAGTATAATGATGATTAGGAAATTTTCAACTTTTATATTGGTACTAGAAGAAATGTATAAAGAAAAGGCTATTTTAGTTGCGAAAGGTCTTGTTGAAATAAGTTAAAATATAATTTACTCACAATTGCTAATACTTGGCATAGTACCAGCTGTGTGCCAATACTTGGCATGCTCTAATCTAATGCCAGTGTATAACAAGCTCTGACAAACTTGGCACAAGGCATGGCACATTCTGTATTAGTGCCAAGCCAACACACCACCTGTGCAGAAAAAAATCAATCCTTGCTGTGTAAACACAACAATGCAAACATGCACACATATACTTAGCATCCTTTATTTTGATATGAAGTGAAACAATCAGGAGGATGAGTTTGATGATGGATAACAGGTCACGACAGGCCACATATGGACTTCTCTTATGGTACACAACAGGCTGAAAGGTTTAAAATCAGCGCTTATCATATTTGATTGAAATATAATTTTGTTGGGACATATTAAGCATCCAGTGGATTTTAACAGCAACAGCACGAAGAGCGAATAGGGGAATCACAAGCAAAATGTTATACATAGACTTTGATTGTAGATATGAAGCCTGTGTAGTATCTATGGAAAACCTGATTCAAAGTTTCGTTCACCAATTGATTTACAGGTCTATTTAGCATCAATTAAATTTCTAAACACTTCATATTATCGAGGTCAATATGGGTAAGATAGAAGGTAATATTATAAAATGTTTAATTGTTGTTCATCATTTTATATGACTTCTCAAAGATGAATGCATTAATTTTCTCCATCTTTTTCTAGTTTTCAACTTTCACCCATTATAACTTGTGAAGAGTACAATTTACTAAATTGCTAATAATTTACTACAAGCTTTTATATGATATCTATAAAAGTTTAATTTATTATAGAGTTTTTAGCTTTAGATCGACATTTCTTATTGTTGCACTAATTTCTTATTATAGGCTAAATACTTGCTAATTGCCACATGTTTAGCTTTTTTTTTTAATCCTTAGATTATGTGATAATGGTTTATGAGACTTGCATTGTTATGGGTAAGTGATGCATGGAGGTTCTTATTTGTCTATGTGTTCTAGAATTTTTCAAATGTTCGACAATATAATGGGCACTATATGGTCAAAGGTCATAAAAATGAAAATGAGTAATTTAGTTTCTGGTTTTGTGCTATGTATTATCATGATATACTTACAATAGTAATGTCATTGTATTTGATCATTATTGCAAATCTTTCATTTCAATTTCATGTATAACTTTACACGATCAAATATGACTTTTTAAATATTTTTTACAAAACTTTCATTACATGAAAATGTAGACCCATCAATTGATTAATGTACATATTCTATAGTATCCATATATTTATATTTTTTTATACGGGTGGGAGAATTATATACAGTGATAAATTGATTATCCAGTTTGGATAGTTTGAGAATTATAAATAATTATGTAGATAATTACAGTAATCAAGCGGTATAGGTAGAGTTCGAGATATATTTCGAATAGTATTTTCTTTTAATTTTTTGCATACATCTTTGTCATGTGGGGAGAACTAAAAAAAATGCTCCCAAAGTTTTTTTGGAGCTCTTATTGCATATAATTTGATTATTGTAAACGATCTATATAATTCATGCAATTCTTGAATGGGATAGGACCTATCTTTATCTATTAGTAGGTGATAGGATGTATTTATTAGTTCAGTTATATTATTTTTTATATAATTTTAAAAAAAACTACTTTGGTGCATTATTATTGATCGAAGAATTTTTTTTACTTTTAGATAGCTTAAAAGTTCGATCATTTTATCCTAAAATGGATAAAAGTTAGATAAATAAATTGAGAAATATCAAAGAATACTTAGATAGAGTTCGTGATTTCATTAAATTTGATATGGATAAAAGTAATTTAATTGAAAAGATTTTATGTCCATACTGATAATATATTAACAGTTATAGTCTAAATTCACAATTATTGAAGAACATTGATATGGAATGGTTTTGCAAGAGGTTATACTAAATGGATTTTTTATGAAGAATTTATATTGCCAATATCAAGTAATCAATCCTCATTTGATCTTGGATCCAGTAATATATAAGAGAATCCTGTAGGAGATGATATAACAGGTTTGATTATAGAAACTTTTTGACATGGTGTTCAAAACTTTGAAGGTTCAACTAATATACATGAAACGGTTAGAATATGTGAGGATTCTATATTTATAAAATGTATATTTATTGAGGAGCAGACGCAACCATCAACTGCTGAGTCAGCTCAGTATCATAATTTAATGAAAGATGTAGATGAATAATTATATCAGGGTTGTTTGAAATTTTCTAAGATCTCTTTTTTTATATATTTTTTTCATATAAATATATGAATGGATAGTCCGAAAAGAGTTTTACTATGCTTCTCAAGTTATTAAAGGATGCATTTCCAGAAGGCATTGGTTTACCATTATCTTATATGAAGCAAAGAAAGTTGTCGATAAATTGGATCTTGGATACCAAAAGATTCATAGTTATCCGAAAGACTGTATATTATATCATGATGAAAATGCTGACAAAGAGTCATGCAATGTATGTTGATCTTCACGATAGACAACTTATGAAGAAGATGATGATGACGTAATGAATATAATAGATACACTACGGAGTACAATATAGCCTTATACCCTAGGGCTACAGTGTCCACTGCCGGAGAAGCCCCTCACCGGCCATAGTGATATCACAAGGCATCGCAACGGTGAACAGGAAACCCATCTCTCAAGATTCACAGCGGGGGGCAGACTCTAGGCGGGGGCCCCGAATGCTTGCCGGTCCCCCGTCGCCTCTGACTGCCAATGCCTGCACCGCTGCGCAAGTGGCAGACGTTACCACCCGGAGAATTGCCCATGCACCGAAGGATACTCAGGGGCGAAAAGCCCCGGGGATAACCTCCTCACCATGCGACAAGGAGAAAGTAAAAGAAGAAAGATAAACCAGGAGGCCACGGTCGACGACACGATGGTGGTAAACCACCATGCGAAGACCACTGCGAGATGGCCCAAGCCCCACCATGAGAAATTCATCACCTCGAAGGACTTGGCGGCATGAGGTTCCCCGAGAGCGGAGAGCCCACAACCTGCAGAGACACTCCCGATGAGGTAAGTTCCCTCACCAATAATTATGATGATGATTTTTTCCCTTGCATGGGTGTCTGCATGTTTTGCAAGAAAGGGTCAACAACGTCCCCGAGCCCAGCTCTAGGACGTCAAAGAAATCTCGAGCCACGTAGCTCCCACTTCCCGGCACCCCCGAGCCTACCTCCAGGATGCCAGAGGGACTTTGAGCCACGTAGCTCTCCAACTCCAAGCATCCCCGAGCCCAGCTCCAGGATGTCGAAGAAATCTCGAGCCACGTAGCTCCCACTTTCCGGCGCCCCCGAGCCTAGCTCCAGGATGCCAGAGGGACTTTGAGCCACGTAGCTCTCCAACTCCAAGCATCCCCAAGCCCAGCTCCAGGACGTCAAAGAAATCTCGAGCCACGTAGCTCCCACTTCCCGGCACCCCCGAGCCTAGCTCCAGGACGCCAGAGGGACTTTGAGCCACGTAGCTCCTCAACTCCAAGCGTCCCCGAGCCCAGCTCCAGGATGTCGAAGAAATCTCGAGCCACGTAGCTCTCATTTCCCGGTGCCCCCGAGCCTAGCTCCAGGATGCCAGATGGACTTTGAGCCACGTAGCTCTCCAACTCTATGCATCCTTGAGCCCAGCTCCAGGACGTTGAAGAAATCTCGAGCCACGTAGCACCCACTTCCCGGTGCCCCCGAGCCTAGCTCCAGGATGCCAGAGGGACTTTGAGCCACGTAGCTCTCCAACTCCAAGCATCCCCGAGCCCAGCTCCAGGACGTCGAAGAAATCTCGAGCCACGTAGCTCTCATTTCCCGGTGCCCCCGAGCTTAGCTCCAGGATGCCAGAGGGACTTTGAGCCACGTAGCTCTCCAACTCCGAGCATCCCCGAGCCCAGCTCCAGGATGTCAAAAAAAATCTTGAGCCACATGGCTCTCCAACTCCGAGCATCCCCGAGCCTAGCTCCAAGACGTCAAAAAAAAAAAATCTCGAGCCAAGCAGCTCTCCATCCCAAACGCCTCCGAGCCTAGCTCCGAGACGCCAAGGGATCATGGGGCCACGTAGCTCCCGTCAACACCTCAAGCCTAGCTCCAAGGTGCCAAAGACCTGAGCCAATATCTCAGGCAATCCCTGGGCCCGAGCCTAGCTCCATGTCCAGGAAGGCCTCGAGCCTAGCTCCAAGGCAACCAAGACCGGTAACTCCCCTACCCTGATCTCCCTCTTGAAAAGAAAACGGGAGGGGAAGGAAAGAAAGGTATCAAAGGGGGGAAGCCCGGCAGCCCTCCTCTCTAATCTCCCCTCTCGAAAAGAAGGCGAGAGGGGAAGGAAAGAAAGAGAGCAAAAATGGGGGTCCAGCCAGCATTCTTTCTCCTGATCTCCCCGCTCTAAAAAAGGGGGGGGGGGGGGGGAAGAAGAAAATGAAAATGAAAAGAAAGATGAATGAAAGAAGAGTGGGGAAGGAAAGAAAGAGGGGGTGAGAAGAAAGTACAGCACCATCAAAACTACAGTTCTCAGCAATCTCTATCCCTGAGCCCAGCTCTAGGACATCTTCTCAAGACCAGAGCTTAGATCTCTGGCCAAGGGAGTTTCGAGCCAAGCCGCTCTCAGCAATCTCCGTCCTCGAGCCCAGCTCCAGGACATCTTCTCAAGACCGAGGATCAGAACTCCGGCCAAGGGAACTCCGAGCCAAGTCGCTCTCAGCAATCTCCATCCCCGAGCCCAGCTCCAGGACATCTTCTCAAGACCGGAGCTCAGATCTCCGGCCAAGAAAACTTCGAGCCAAGCCGCTCTCAGTAATCTTCGTCCTCGAGCCCAACTCCAGGATATATTCTCAAGACTGGAGCTCAGATCTCCAGCCAAGGGAACTCCGAGCCAAGTCGCTGTCAGCAATCTCCATCCCCGAGCCCAACTCCAGGACATCTTCTCAAGACCGGAGCTCAGATCTCCGGCCTAGGGAACTTCGAGCCAAGCCGCTCTCAGCAATCTCCGTCCCCGAGCCTAGCTCCAGAACATCTTCTCAAGACCGGGGCTCAGATCTCCGGCCAAGGGAACTCCGAGCCAAGTCGCTCTTAGTAATCTCCGTCCCCGAGCCCAGCTCCAGGACATCTTCTCGAGACCGGAGCTCAGATCTCCGGCCAAGGGAACTTCGAGCCAAGTCGCTATCAGCAATCTCCATCCCCGAGCCCAGTTCCAGGACATCTTCTCGAGACCGGAGCTCAGATCTCCGGCCAAGGAAACTTCGAGCCAAGTCGCTCTCAGCAATCTCCGTCCCTAAGCCCAACTCCAGGACATCTTCTCAAGACCGGAGCCTAGATCTTCGGCCAAGGGAACTTCGAGCCAAGTCGCTCTCAGCAATTTTCGTCCCCGAGCCCAGCTCCAAGACATCTTCTCAAGACTGGAGCTTAGACCTCTGGCCAAGGGAACTTCGAGCCAAGCCACTCTCAGCAATTTTCATCCCCGAGCCCAGCTCCAGGACATCTTCTCAAAATCAGAGCTCAGATCTCCAGCCAAGGAAACTTCAAGCCGAGCTGCTCTCAGCAATCTCCATCCTCAAGCCCAGCTCCAGGACATCTTCTCAAAACCAGAGCTCAGATCTCCAGCCAAGGGAACTTCAAGCCGAGCTGCTCTCAGCAATCTCCATCCTCGAGCCCAGCTCCAGGACATCTTCTCATAACCGGAGTTCAGATCTCACGACCTTCGGCCAATGACATCTTCGAGCCTAGCAGCCCACGAGTGCCTCAACCTCAAACAAGGAGAAGCCCTTCTCTCTGAAATCCCCGAGCAAAAAAAAAAAAAAGGAAGAGAAGACGAAGAGAGGGGAAGAGGGAAGGATAGAGAAAGAGTCTCTGACAAAGCAATCCAAGCTTTATTGATCAAATACAAATTACAAGTATTTTGTGGGCCCCGACATGCCAGAAGACCCTGAACAAGTACAAGAAACCAAGAAGTACAAATTAAAGCAAGGAAAAGAAAAAAAAAAGTCATTCCCCGCCAGCTGGCTTTTCTGCTGGGTCCAGAGGCTGGCTCCCCCCGCCATCAAGTGCTTCCAGCTCAGTCACCCCGGCCTCAGGAGAACCACCTCCGCTGGTGTCGAAGGCTCTGACCCGAAGACCTCCTTGTCGACCTCCTCCGAAGCCAAGGGATATCTAAGGCGGTCGCGGTTCTTGTCAGGGACAAATGACTCGACCCGGCCATGCAGGTACATGAACCCCTTGTAAAAGGAGTCCGACGCCATCTGCTGGATGTCGGCGATGAACTCCTCCGAAGCCTTAAAGTTGGCGACGATGCTTTTGGCATCCTTCTCGGCCGCAATAGCCACCTTCTCCAACTCGGCAGCCCTCAACTTGGCTGCCTTCACCGAGCTGACCGCCGCCTCTGCCGCTTTCTCAGCAGCGGCAAGCTTCTCTCTCACGCTCGCCAGCTCCGCCTGGGTAGCCTGGGCGGTCTCCTTGTGCCTGTCGGCCTCGGCACTGTACCAGTTCAACTTCTTCTCGATGATGGAGAGGTCATCGATTGCCTTCTTCGAATGGCTCCACTCCAGATCGCAGGCCATCGAGAGTCCTTTCGCTCGCCCCCCAGCATCGACGAGCTCTTTTTCGAGGTCCTTGATCTTCAACTCAAGGGCCCCACTGGCGTCGGCCTTCTCCTTCAGGTCAGCCTTCAAAGATTCGATCTCGGTGACTTGTTGTCGCTCGAGGCGATCCCAGCTCTGAAAGTGCTCCCTGAGGAAGAGGGCCTCAGCACCGATCTACACAAAAAAAAAGAGAGAGAGAAAGAAAAAAGAGAGAGAAAGAAAAGAGAGAGAAGATGAAAATGATGCATAAAAGTGACTAAAGGAAAATGAAGAGCAAGCAAAAGAGGCGAAGGAACTCACCGAGTATAGCTGAGAAAAGAGGATCTTGAAGACATCGGCCACGTGAATTCTGGCCATGTCTTGTCAGTCGCACGCCTGGATGGAGAAGTCCATCAAGCATTCGACGAGCTCAGGGCTCCGAAGGACCGAGTTCCTCGGCCCCATTCGGAAGGGGAGGTAACGTCGTCCCTCCTCCCTCCGACTCTCTTTGGGGTGGGGCGGCCATGCATCGCCGACTGAAGGCCCCCCAGGGGCAGGCTGGGAGACCGGGGCAGATGCAGGCAGCATAACTATCGCAGCCTCGGAAGCGGCCCGGGTCTCCCCACCCCTGTCGTCGGCAGCAGACGGACCAGGAGGGGGGCAAGGCGCAGCAGCAACGGCAGCAGCCCTCGCACGGACCACCACCTCGGGCTCTGCAGCAGGAATCTGCTGGGATGGCTTCGGAGCCATGGGAGCTGCCCTCTCCACCGGCGCAGGAGCGGCGTGGGTCATGTCTGAGCTTTTGCCGGCAGCCGCAGTCGAGCTTAGCCCAACCACCACCACTGGGGTAGCCGCAGGTGTGCACTACCTCGGGGCCGCCTGGAAGCGGGCTCTGCAGCCAATCCTGCCGGCCGCCTCTTCTTGGTAATGGCCAAAAGATCGCTCTCGGAGAATATCATACCTGCACACAATATGCACAGTGGTCAGAACTTGTGGAAAACTACATAAAGATCACACAAAGGAAGAAAAAGAAAAATGTTCAGGCCGGACTCACCTGACCCATTCGCTGGGTCGACCCCAGAGTCGGCGAGGTTCTACTCAGACAACAGGACCTTGAGAGAATGAATCTGCGCACTGCAGAGCTGCTCGTAGTCATCTCGGTCAGCCACATCGATGACAAAGTTTCGGTTGGGGGACTGGTCCGGATCACTCCAGACCCAGTCAACTCCCTCGACCTCGACAAAGAAGAACCTACTCTTCCATACCTTGACGGAAGAGGGGAGCTCAAACTTAATGCCCCTCGAGCGGGAAGATAAAGACCACCAGCCATCTTCGGTTGGGTGACGTTTCAGGGAGAAAAAGGCCCTAAACAAAGAAAATCGGGCCACAAACCCATGAAGGTGACAGAGCACAATGAAGGAGAAGATAACCCTAATAGCGTTTGGTACCAGCTGTGCCGGGACCAAACGATAGTTGTCCAAGACTGACAAAAAGAAGGGATGGAAAGGGAAGCGAAGACCTCCAGAGAAGGTCCCCTCATAGAAGGCAAGACGGCTTGGGCCACTCGAAGTAACCCGCTCCCCCGGACGAGGGATCATAAGCCGGACAGAATGAGGGATGCAATAGACATCCCGGACAGTCCTGAGTTCTCCGATGGTGATCGTGGAGGCGATCCCGTCGGGACCTGCAGACCGAGCAGACTCAGGGACAGGAGCAGAAGAAGGAGGGGGAAAAGAAGAACCCGACCCCGGTTCCCTAATAAGAACTAGGCCGAGAGGATGCCTCCCACCAAGTTCGTAGTGAGCTACGCCTCCCTCCCCATCAGAAGAAGAGGAAGAAGACACCGGCCTCCACTCGGAAGGACTAGCCTCACCCTGATCAGTGGAGGGAACGGAAGCCCGGACCAAAACAGGACATCCTCAAAACAAAAGAAGAAGAAGAAAAAGGGAAACACAAGGTCGAAGACCGAAGAAGAAACCACAGACCTCGAGAGGGAACCCTACTCTATCGAGAGGAAGAAAGAGGAAGAAGCTAACCTGTTGCCTTGAGAAGAAACTTGGGGTGATGGGGAAGAAGAAGAAGCCTGGGCGCGGCAGTAGCAGGCACGGAGAATTCAAAAAGAATAGATTGTTCGAGAAAGGCCCTCCTTTCAATCCGAAATGACCTAAGGGGTCCGTATCGCGTCAGCCGCTCACCAATGGATCTGCATCACGTGTCACCCATCGGAGAGAATGACATCCCGGCCGCTCTGAATTCTATGCTAGCATTAACTGCTCCTCGGATGTGGCCAGGTGGCACCCCCGCATTGGCCCGCAGGAGTGGTCCCCGAAACGCCAGCAGTCACGGCCATCATTGCAACCGATCTTTACCTTTCTATGTCAGCACCGCAATTACTCCCTTCGGCCTGAACGCCGCGCACTAACGAGCCTCGGGAGTGGGGGAAAAATGATGTGGCAAGACCGCTGATGTGGAGAAATCTACGGGCACCATTTGGAGAGGGACGCCACGTCGACCCTCTAGCTCGGACCACATTACCGAGATCAGCCGAACTCCCCCATGGCAACAGATGGAGCTCAGTCCTCCACCAGGTCGAGCTCATGAGCTCGGCGCCTAGGTCGGAGCCGACATCTGCCCTCCAGAGGAGAACCTCAAAGGTTAGTGCCCCCCCGGTCGAGGTCGAGCCAAGAGCTCACCCGCCGAGGTCGAGCCTCTCTGAGTGCATGCCCTCTGGACCAGGTCCATCGACATCCGCCCTCTAGAGGAGACCCTCGGAGGTTAGTACCCCCGCGATCGAGGTCGAGCCAAGAGCTCACCCGCCGAGGTCGAGCCTCTCCGAGTGTGCGCCCTCTGGACCGGGTCCGCCACCATCTACCCTCCAAAGGAGACCCTCGAAGGTTAGTGCCACCCGGTCGAGGTCGAGCCAAGAGCTCACTCGTCGAGGTCGAGCCAAGAGCTCACTCGTCAAGGTCGAGCCTCTCCGAGTGCACGCCCTCTGGACCAGGTCCGCCGACATCTGCCCTCCAGAGGAGATCTTCGGAGGTTAGTGCCCCCCGGTCGAGGTCGAGCCAAGAGCTCACCCGCTGAGGTCGAGCCTCTCCGAGTGTGCACCCTCTAGACCGGGTCCGCCGACATCCGCCCTCCAGAGGAGACCCTCGGAGGTTAGTGCCCCACGGTCGAGGTCAAGCCAAGAGCTCGCCCACCGAGGTCGAGCCTCTCCGAGTCTGTGCACTCTGGACCAGGCCCGTACTTCGCCCTTCTCCACCAGGCCGTCCCCGCCAGCTCGGAGCACCTAGGATGGAGCGAGCCTTGCCGTCCCAGCTCGGCCTCAACCCGGAAGAAGTCCTCACCAGCCGAGGACACCGGCGAGCCTCCCGAGGATCGTACCAGAGCACCTCTCAGGCCGTACTGACTACCTGACACCACCAGTTATACCAAAAAGGCAAGTAATGCGCCGATCGAGGTGCCACATTCCTCACCAACCACTTAGATCACCCAGGAAAGAAGACCATCCGGGTGATTCGAATCCCGTGGGCAACGGCTCGCCATTCGAGACATCCCTGATTTCCCGGAACAAGGCAATCATGAAGGAGTGTTGGAGCGCCTGACATCACCTTACTATGAAATAAGAAAGGGCTTCCTGGGACACCGCCGCGCGCGTTTGAGAGCCCAGCGGGAACCCCGAGACAAGCTCCCAATGGCCAGTCTTCGACTACAAAGAACGATCGGCACACCCCAAGGGGGGGAGGTAACACAAAAAAAAAACAACAACAACAAAACAAAAAAGGCCATCACCAACACGAATGGAGAGAATGGAGGAGCTCAAGGAGAGGTGGAGGAATAGAGCATCCCTCTGTCCCCGCTACCAATCTCCCCCTGCGATGTTCACACCTCCACACACACATCTTTCACTCCTCCTAGCGCGGAGTCCATCAAGAGGGGCCTGGCCAGGAGGATTGTTCTCCTGGACCGTCAGTGACTTGATCGTCGAAGTGCCCCCGCCAAAAATCCTGACCCGGGTCTCTAACCATTGTCTCGCAGGCCCTGGAGCAGAGGACCACCGGACGACGGTGGGAGGCGGGGACCCCGGAGTCGAGTGCACCAGGCGGTGGGAGGAGCGCGATCCAACACGGCAGCTATGGGCCACGATGGTCTTGGCGACAACATATTGTATTGTACTTTAGATCCAAATGAGTTTAATCAAATTTTCACTTACAATTTTGCTAAAAAAGTTGGAATATATTTGAAGTTGAAAGTAAACATAAGTGCAGATTGTTTTACAAGATCCTATACTAGGCATACAAACATCTGCGGGAGCAGATTGGATTTTAAAATAATTTTTAAAATTCGTGCAGCGGGTATCTGCTTCGCCAGGAATTAATCTAATCTAGTTGCATTTAGGCATGCATGATCATATAAAAAATTTATAAAATATTAAACAATTAAATCTATCCATGCATGATTAAAAAAATTAATTTTCCATACCTTTATTCTGCCTGGAATAACCTTGGAATAAACATGGAATAGACTGGAATAACTGGAATAAAGTTATTCCAGTTGTCTTTCTCGTTGGGCTGAAAAAACTCTGTTTTTGGCTTTCAAAATGGCACCGGAACACCACCTTCCGGACCTCCGTTTGCTCCCAAATTTGAGCAACGGCTTCTTGGACAAGTCTTCTTTGATTTGCCACCAACAACTGCAACCAAAACAAGCCCAAAAAAACACAAAAAATCGCCAAAGTCTGCTGCTGAAAATTTCTGCAGAACAGGATAGCAGCACTTTTCTTCGCGTTTTGAGCTGCAGCAGGTGATCCGGCTTGCGTGGCTTGCTCCCAGGAGTAGAAGAGCACTCCCTCTAGAGGGGAGACATGCTGGGGGCCCTCCGATCCACCTTCACACGCGGTGCTAGCTGCTGGAAGGAGCAACACGGTCACAAGAAAATTCAGCAACAGGGCTTTGCTGAAATGGGAATTGGATCACTTGAAACAATGGGAAAACTCTCCCTCACACCCTCCTAAAGCCAGCTTATAAGAGGAGAGTCTAAGCTCTCAATCTGGGGATCTCTCAAACTCTCAAAGAAGGAACAGCAGCTGCATAAACTCAGGTTCTGCACGACTGAAAATTTTCATACGTTGAAACAGGGGACTTGGCATGGATTTATAGGGCAGCAAGGAGAGGGAGATGGAGAGGCTGGGAGAGGAAGAGGCAGCAGCTGCCATTCCATTTAACAACAGATAAATGGGAGTTAGAGCAACCGGTGAAGGGAGAAGAAGGGACGGTCGAATGGGCTTCTTGACGCTTGGAAAAAAATCCAACGTAAAACCTCTCTTACGTGTAAAACGGTCAAGGGAGAAGTAAAATACTGGTTCAAAAGAAAACCGGTCCAATCCCATTAAAAAAAAAAAAAAAAAAAAAAAAAAAAAAAAAAAAAAAAAAAAAAAAAAAAAAAAAAAAAAAAAAACCCTTGGTTCAATCCAATTGAACCGGTCCAAGCCCAAATAAAATTAGTTCAATTGGTTCACAACCAATTGAAGGCCGAATTTTGCTCTGAATCAGTTCAAAACTGATTCAGAAAAATCCTGGCACAGGCCTGGTCAGCCCGGAACAATTTTTGGTTGATGCAAACAAGGGCAGGACCGGGAAAAAAGTGCTCAAAAATTACTGTGACCATAAAACCGAGATGATTTCCCATCGTAATCGGTATCCGGATCAGAGAGTTATCCTCTGTGGCGTGTGACCTCATAGGTTCGAACCTAAACGGTAGCATTAGAACAATTTCTAGTACCAGCACAGGAAACCATCTAGCAATGGGTCCCGGCATCCGGATAGGTTGAAGATGTGGGTGCAAACAATCGAACCTCTGGCATATGGTTACCGTATAATTCATCCTTTTGACCTTTAATGCTCAGGATGACTGAGATTAGGCTGCCAACCCAGACTGTGTCAGTCGACTACGTGTCTCATCCTTGCAAGCCCAGTGACTCTTCACTAGGACTACCCCGGCCGAGGATTTGCTAAATTGAGATACTGCAAGACATTCAATCCAAACTGTTTGGACAGGTCAATTCCATCTTTGTCCATCACTGCTCCACAAGTACTTGCTTGTACCCAGAAACCTTCCGTCACCGGATTAAAAATCCGGGTAGTCCGGCACCAAAGCACAGGGAGTTGCTTGCAAGCTATCGTGATGACCTCAGGTCAGAGGGACACATATACCCATATCCAATCGTGAGTATCCCTTTGGCAGAAAAGGGTTTCACGGAGTCACGTTCAATGAGATATGATATATCCCACTTGCAGATCACAACAGTGTCACCACACTCATTTGGTCAAGAGGACAACCAAACGATGTGAACTGCAACAACCTATACTTGATATATTGTTGTCCAGTACAATATATCCTTTGGCTGTGAACAAGGTTTAAGGACCAGTCGATACATCCTCTCTGTATCGAAAATAGTGTAGCCCTAAGGACTTCATCAAATGGAAAGAGTTCATTTTTAGGGAAATACAATATGTGATGAGCTGCCAAAATAATAATTTTATTAATTCATAAAATGAATACAGTGCTCAGCACAACCGCCTACAACCCAGGCGATTGGCTTTGGGACACATTTTCCAACAACTCCCACTAGTACTAAAGCCAATTAGAGGAGTATCTTATACCCATTTCCCATTTACAATAGTCGAACTCTTTGATTCCAAGGGCTTTAGTGAAGGGGTCGGCCAGATTTTCTTTTCCATCGATCTTCAAAAGATTGATGTCGCCTCGCTCTACGATTTCTCGTACGAGGTGGTAGCGCCGCAAAATGTGCTTGGTGCGGTGATGAGCTTTAGGCTCCTTAGCTTGAGCAATGGCTCCAGTGCTGTCATAGTACACCGGAACAGGACCATCTAGGGAAGGTGCCACTTCTAGCTCTCGAAGGAATTTCCGCAACCACACAGCTTCCTTTGCTACATCTGATGCTACAATATATTCTGCTTCGCATATCGAGTCTGCAACAGTTGCCTGCTTGGAACTTTTCCAGCAGATCGCTCCTCCGTTCATGGTAAATACAAACCCTGACACACTCTTGCTATCATCTCTATCTGACTGGAAACTAGAGTCAGTGTACCCCACAAGTTTCAAGTCAGGTTCTCTATAAATCAGCCATTGATCTTTAGTATTTTTTAAATACTTAAGGATGGTCTTAACCACCTTCCAATGTGCCTCACCTGGGTCAGACTGGTATTTACTCACTACTCCTAGTGAGTATGCCACGTCTGGTCTAGTACAAGTCATAGCATACATGATAGAGCCTACTGCAGAAGCATAAGGTACTCTACTCATGCGCTCTCTTTCCTCAGGATTTGTCGCACAATCCTTCTTGGAAAGAGTAATTCCAGAACCTATCGGAAGATAGCCTTTCTTGGAATTTTCCATGCTAAACCGTTTCAGCACGGTGTCAATGTACGTAGACTGGGACAGTCCCAAAAGCTTCTTAGATTTATCTCTATAGATCTTCATACCTAGTATGCAAGAAGCTTCACCCAAGTCCTTCATGGAGAACTGAGATGATAACCAGACCTTTATTCCTTGTAATGCTGCGACATCATTCCTGATTAAGAGAATGTCGTCAACATACAGTACTAGGAATACAATCACAAAACCATTAACCCATTTATAGATGCACGGTTCTTCTCCATTCTTAACGAAGCCATACGATTTGATATGCCTATCAAACCGTAAGTTCCAACTTCGAGATGCTTGCTTGAGTCCATAGATGGACCTCTGCAACTTGCATACTTTTGATTCATCTATGGATGTGAACCCTTCAGGCTGTATCATATACACCTCTTCTTCCAGCTCCCCATTCAGGAAAGTGGTTCGAACATCCATCTGCCAGATCTCATAATCAAAATATGCTGCCAAAGCAAGCATGATCCGAATGGACTTGAGCATTGCCACAAGGGAGAATGTCTCGTCATAATCGATACCATATCGCTGACGATATCCCTTAGCAACCAGACGGGCTTTATAGGTTTCTACCTTCTCATCTGCCCCCCTTTTCCTCTTGAAGATCCATTTACACCCGATGGGTTTTATTCCTTCAGGTGGATCAACCAATGTCCAAACATTGTTGATTTCCATGGACTCCATTTCGGATCGCATGGCTCCAAGCCATGCCTCAGAGTCAGATCTCTGAAGTGCATCCATATAGGTGATCGGATCCTCATTGTTCTTATCGAGCTCAATGGGATCACCGTCCCGGACCAAGAAACCGTAGTATCTGTCCTGGTGACGCGGTATTCTACCGGATCTCCTAATGGGTTCTGGGTGTGATTCAATCACAGCCGGTTCTACGATGTCCTTAGAGTGTGTAGGTTCTTCTATTGGCTGAACTTCATCAAGTTCAATCTTAGAAGCTATAGTTCCTTCTCCAAGGAACTCCTTTTCCAAAAAGATAGCTCTAAGAGCAACGAATACCTTTTGTTCATTCTCCAAATAGAAGAAATACCCTTTGGTTTCCTTAGGATAACCAACGAATAAACACCTGTCAGACTTAGGACCAAGTTTGTCTGCATCTAAATGTTTTACGTAAGCCGGACAACCCCAGACCCGAAGGTGTGAGATTGAGGGTTTACGTCCATTCCACATCTCATACAGAGTGGAGACAACAGACTTACTTGGAACATTATTTAACAAGTAACAGGCTGTCTGAAGCGCATATCCCCAAAAGGATAGCGGCAGAGTGCAAAGCCCATCATTGATCAAACCATGTCCAACAAGGTTCGATTCCTCCTTTCGGACACACCATTCAATTGCGGTGTTCCTGGAGGAGTCCACTGAGAGAGAATTCCATTCTTCTCAAGATATGTCAAAAAAGCACCAGATAAGTATTCACCACCTCGATCAGATCGAAGGGTTTTAATACTTTTTCCAGTTTGCTTTTCTACTTCATTATGGTATCGTTTGAACATTTCAAACGACTCAGACTTATGTCTCATTAGAAAGATATAACCGAACCTTGAAAAGTCGTCTGTAAATGTAATGAAATATTTGTATCCTTCTCTAGCACTAACTGTCATCGGTCCACATACATCAGTATGTATTAGACTTAGAAGTTCTGTAGCTCATTCACCCTTTCTAGTAAAAGGTGACTTGGTCATTTTACCAAGTAAACAGGATTCACAAGTGGGCAGTGATTCAGAATCACTGACCTCGAGGAGTCCATCTCATCGCATCTTGTTTATCCTATTTTGGTTAATATGACCTAGCCTACAGTGCCAAAGGTACAAATTATCAACATTATCTAACCTTGGGCGTTTGCTAAAAGTGTACATTACACTAACAGGCCTTGATAGTACGTATATGCCATTATTTAATCTAGCTTTCATTATAACAGAGTTATTCAAAATAACATTGCAAAAATCTCCTTTTATTGATAGTTCAAAACCACAATTGGCCAAAAGTCCTACAGAGATTATGCTCATAATGAAGTTAGGACAATAGTGACAGTCGACTAGTTCGACAGTACAAGACTCAAATACAAGATGCAGGACTCCAATCGCTAGTACTGGAACACGATTTCCATTCCCGACGCTCAGAAACTGTTCTCCATCTTCAAATCTTCTGCTAACTTGAAGTCCCTGTAATGAATTACAAACATGAATTGGACTACCAGTATCCAATACCCAGTTAGCAGTATCAACAATTGAGTAATTACAAGGTTTTATCATATAAATACCTTGTTCAGCAGACTTCTGCTTCCTCGGCCTGTTCGGATCAAGGGATGCAATATAAAGAGGACAGTTCCTCTTCCAGTGTCCCTTCTTCATGCAGTAGAAACACTCTGCAGAAGACTGATCAGCCTTAAACTTCCTGGTCTGACTCGGGCCAGGAGCATTCTGCACCTTCTTTCCCTTTTTATTTATTTTCTTCTTCCCTTTCATAAAGGGACGACGACCTCTACTTCCTCCCACTAAATTCACCACCCCCTTATTAAGTTGGTGATCTTTCTCGAAAGTCTGTAGCAACCCCAAAAGACCATGGTAGTTGACTGCAGGCTTGTTCATTCTATAATGATCAAGAAAGTCAAGATAGGAGGAGGGAAGAGAATTCAGGATCGCATCCTTGCCGAGCTGCTCGTGCAAGGGGCATCCGAGTTTGCCCAGTTTTTCAATCAGCTCGATCATGTACAATACATGATCAGTGACTGAACCACCATTCGGCATCTTGGAGTTGTAGATGGTACAAGACACTTTGTACCGTTCTACATCATCCGGGGTGCCGAAGGATTCCTTCAATTTTGAAGGATTTCATCAGGTTGGGCCTCCTCGAATTTGCGACTGAACTCGTTGTTCATCGCAGCAAGCATAATGCATCGGACAGTAGTCCGATCAGAAACCCACTTCAAGTAAATGTCTCTGACCGTACTCCGTGCATTTGCAGGAGGGATTTCAGGCGCCGGATCCGTTATCACATAGAGGATCCGTTCATGCTCCAGAACAATTCTTAACCTTCGATACCAAGTATCGAAGTTATGACCCTTCAACTTCTCGTTATCGAGAAGTGACCGGAGCGATAAGTTTGAAGACATCTGAAAAGAAAACAAGATCAAATTAGTTTATGAATTAATAACTTAACCAAAAGACTTGGACTTTAGTCTAAAGGTTTCTCCCACTAATTTTTCAGATTGGTAGCCTCTAACTCCAATCCGTGAAAACATCTTTTCAAGTGGGTACTGAAATCCAATAGGCCTCACATGAGCCCGACTATGGCCAGCTCACCCATACGAGCCTAATGGTAGGTTCGTAAACCAATTGTTTCCCTAAACAATTTTCAGTACAGAATTTTGCCCCAGAGAACTCCCCAATCGGCCTAGGGGCCTCCTATTATGGGTCTCTGGTTAGGTCCAACCATTAAAATGATAAACCCAATGCTTCCAGCTAACTAAAGACCAAGCCCGACTATGGCCGGCCCACCTGGTCCCGTTAAGGAGGTTGCACTGAACCATCATCGATCAGATAGAAATTCCAGTCGCCGGATGTACACCCGTTCTATGGAACTGCCGATGCACACCAAGCTAGTGGACATATTTCTATCCAACTTAATGGGAGGCTAAGACACTGTCAACTCTTTGACTTAGTCTTTTAAGGACCTAATAATTTTAGAGGATTTTTAGTTGTGACAGAAGAGAAGAGATAAGGACATGGATCATCCTCCCACTGAATCAATCAGATTTCATAAGGGTTGAAATAAATCAACAAATGATCCATGGGCACCTAAAGATCAGTCAGACCGATCAACCTGGGTGACATGGGTTAACTCGAGTCATTGAGCTTTTCCAATCAGTTCTGGTTGACTTGACTAGCCAGGTAGGTGAGATCATGGGTGAGTATCCGCCATTAACCATCTTTCCTAGACACCAACCAAGTTGGCCAGGAAAGAGGTAGCCTCATACAACCATGATCACAAATGCCAAACCTATCTCAACACCAGTCGGTTTACCAGACTCGATCAGATTAGCCTAAAGACTCGGGCGTCCACTGAGCCACTAATTGGATCCATTTTAGATGAACGGATCAACTATTCTAACTATTAGATAGTTCTAAGAATGACCTTAAACAACTTTTGTTTAATCTTCTTCTTATTATCTGGTTCAACTAAACTTAGGTCTAACCCAGTATTGGACCCAACTAGTCAGCTAACCCAATTAACCCAAAAATGGCTTATGCAAGTATTTTAGATTTCATAAACCTAAAAGATTTTCTAATAAGCCAAACACTTAATTAAAATAATTTTTAATTAAGTCTCTATGTAAAATAATTTTACATACCAAATCATGCATCAAAATATTTTATAAATATTTTATAAAACATGCCTAATCCATGTATCTCTAAATTAAAATAATTTTTAATTTTTTTTTAATATTCTTTAAGGATCCTTCTGAAGAGGCCAACATAGACGATCCGCATCGTGTCAAAGATACACGGTCATGGTAAAGGTCTCAACTAGGTTCCAAAAAGAAATCTGGATACATTTATAAGATTAAACAATTTTTAATCTAAGGACATGCAAACTAGATTAGATTACAAAATCAACCTGGCTCTAATACCAATGAAAGTAAATAGAAGTGCAGGTTGTTTTACAAGATCCTACACTAGGCATGCAAACATCTGCGATAGCAGATTGGATTTTTAAATAATTTTTAAAATTCGTGCAGCGGGTATCTGCTTCGCCAGGAATTAATCAATCTAGTTGCATTTAGGCATGCATGATCAAATAAAATATTTATAAAATATTAAACAATTTAATCTATCCATGCATGATTAAAAAAAATTAATTTTCCATACCTTTATTCCGCCTGGAATAATCTTGGAATAAACCTGGAATAGACCGGAATAACTGGAATAAAGTTATTCCAGTCGTCTTCCTCGTTGGGCCGAAAAAACTCTGTTTTTGGCTTTCAAAATGGTGCCGGAACACCACCTTCCGGACCTCCGTTTGCTCCCAAATTTGAGCAGCGGCTTCTTGGACAAGTCTTCTTTGATTTGCCACCAACAACTGCAACCAAAACAAGCCCAAAAAAATACAAAAAATCGCCAAAGTCTGCTGCTAAAAATTTCTGCAGAACAGGATAGCAGCACTTTTCTTCGCGTTTTGAGCTGCAGCGGGTGATCCGGCTTGCGTGGCTTGCTCCTAGGAGTAGAAGAGTACTCCCTCTAGAGGGGAGACATGCTGGGAGCCCTCCGATCCGCCTTCACACGCGGTGCTAGCTGCTGGAAGGAGCAACACGGTCATAAGAAAATTCAGCAACAGGGCTTTGCTGAAATGGGAATTGGATCACTTGAAACAATGGGAAAACTCTCTCTCACACCCTCCTAAAGCCAGCCTATAAGAGGAGAGTCTAAGCTCTCAATCTGGGGATCTCTCAAACTCTCAAAGAAGGAACAGCAACTGCATAAACTCAGGTTCTGCACGACTGAAAATTTTCATACGTTGAAATAGGGGACTTGGCATGGATTTATAGGGCAGCAAGGAGAGGGAGATGGAGAGGCTGGGAGAGGAAGAGGCAGCAGCTGCCATTCCATTTAACAATAGATAAATGGGAGTTAGAGCAACCGGTGAAGGGAGAAGAAGGGACGGTCGAATGGGCTTCTTGATGCTTGGAAAAAAATCCAACGTAAAACCTCTCTTACGTGTAAAACGGTCAAGGGAGAAGTAAAATACTGGTTCAAAAGAAAACCGGTCCAATCCCATTAAAAAAAAAAAAAAAAAAAAAAAAAAAAAAAAAAAAAAACCCTTGGTTCAATCCAATTGAACCGGTCCAAGTCCAAATAAAATTAGTTCAATTGGTTCACAACCAATTGAAGGCCGAATTTTGCTCCGAATCAGTTCAAAACTGATTCAGAAAAATCCTGGTGCAGGCTTGGTCAGCCCGGAACAATTTTTGGTTGATGCAAACATGGGCAGGACCGGGAAAAAAGTGCTAAAAAATTACTGTGACCATAAAACCGAGACGATTCCCAATCGTAATCGGTATCCGGATCAGAGAGTTATCCTCTGTGGCGTGTGACCTCATAGGTTCGAACCTAAATGGTAGCATTAGAACAATTTCTAGTACCAGCACAGGAAACCATCTAGCAATGGATCCCGGCGTCCGGATAGGTTGTAGATGCGAGAGCAAACAATCGAACCTCTGGCATATGGTTACCGTATAATTCATCCTTTTGACCTCTAATGCTCAGGACGACTGAGATTGGGCTGCTAACCCAGACTGTGTCAGTCGACTACGTGTCTCAACCTTGCAAGCCCAGTGACTCTTCACTAGGACTACCCTGACCGAGGATTTGTTAAATTGAGATACTGCGAGACATTCAATCCAAACTGTTTGGATAGGTCAATTCCATCTTGGTCCATCACTGCTCCACAAGTACTTGCCTGTACCCAGAAACCTTCCGTCACCGGATTAAAAATCTGGGTTGTCCGGCACCAAAGCACAGGGAGTTGCTTGCAAGCTATCGTGATGATCTCAGGTCAGAGGGACACATATACCCATATCCAATCGTAAGTATCCCTTTGGCAGAAAAGGGTTTCACGGAGTCACGTTCAATGAGATATGATATATCCCACTTGCAGATCACAACAGTGTCACCACACTCATTTGGTCAAGAGGACAACCAAACGATGTGAACTGCAACAACCTATACTTGATATATTGTTGTCCAGTACAATATATCCTTTGGCTGTGAACAAGGTTTAAGGACCAGTCGATACATCCTCTCTGTATCGAAAACAGTGTAGCCCTAAGGACTTCATCACATGGAAAGAGTTCATTTTTAGGGAAATACAATATGTGATAAGCTGCCAAAATAATAATTTTATTAATTCATAAAATGAATACAGTGCTCAGCACAATCGCCTACAACCCAGGCGATTGGCTTTGGGACACATTTCCAAATAGAAGTGACTCATGAAGACACTAATCAGGTTAAAGAATCCAAAATTAACATACTTATACATAATTATGAATTATTTAAGATGAAACCTACTAAGATAATAACTGAAATGTTTACTCATTTTATTGATATAATTAATGATCTAAAATGTCTTGGCAAGTCATGTTCTAACAGTGACTTGGTGAAGAAGGTTCTTAGGTCATTGACAAGAACTTAAGAAGCTAAAGTCACGGCCATCTAAGAAGCTAAAAATTTATAACTTATCTCTTGAAGAGCAACTTGGATCATTGATGATACCTGAGTTGGCAATGAAGCAACATAATAAGAAAGAAGAAAATAATTATGAATTATTTAAGATGAAACCTACTAAGATAATAATTGAAATGTTTACTCATTTTATTGATATAATTAATGATCTAAAATGTCTTGGCAAGTCATGTTCTAACAGTGACTTGGTGAAGAAGGTTCTTAGGTCATTGACAAGAACTTAAGAAGCTAAAGTCACGGCCATCTAAGAAGCTAAAAATTTATAACTTATCTCTTGAAGAGCAACTTGGATCATTGATGATACCTGAGTTGGCAATGAAGCAACATAATAAGAAAGAAGAAAAGTCTATTAATCTATGCCTCATGGCTCTTGAAGATAAGATAATATCTGAACTGAACATAGAATTTACTTTTGATAAGTTACATACAGTGTTTTATAATTTGCTTACAAAATTCAAAAAGCTTGGTTTGAAAAATAAGAATTTTAAGTAAACAAATGACTCTCTACTTAAAGAAAAGGATAAGCTTTTATAAAGAAACAAAGTTTTAAAAAAAGAAAAAAATGAAAGTTTGTAAAAAAAAAATAATGATTTCAAACAAGAAAATGATTCTTTGCAAAAAGAAGTAAATAGATTAAAATCTTTGATTGATAAATTGACTTGTAGCTCTAACAAGCTTGAGTTAATCCTTAATAATTAAAAATAAATATTTGATGAAGTTGGGATTGGTTTAAACCCTACAAACAAATAAAGATTTTTGAAAAATTATTTTAGGAATGTCTTGTAGTCAATGGGTCAAAAAGAAGATCGTCTTTAGACAATAACTATTCAAGGCATATGATAAGTGATAAAGATTAATTCTTCATCCTTAAAATGAAAGAAGAAGGATTAATAACATTTGGAGATAATGGTAAAGAAAAAATAATTGGTATTGACAAAATCAAGGTTACTCCTTCCACTTTTATTAAAAATTTTTTATTAGTGGATAACTAGAAACTTAAGTATTAGTCAATTGTGTGATAAAGATTTCAAAGTTAGTTTTGAATTATCCAAGTATATAGTCTCTAGTTCCTTTGATCCAAGTATTAAATTTATTGGATATAGACTTGGTAATATTTATATAGTAGATTTAAATGATCTAGCCATGAAAAGTAGTACAAGTCTAGTTACTATAAATACTAGTATCAAAGAAACTAGTTGATTATGGCTTTGTAGACTAGGATATGCTAGTATGAACACCATTTCTATATTGATTTCAAAAGATATAGTTAAAGGACTACCCAAATGAATTTTAAAATGGATCATATTTGTGATGTATGTTAATATAGAAAGCAAACTAAGAGATCTTTTAAATTCAAAATATAGTTTTAACTTCAAGGCCTTTGAAACTACTTCACATGAACTTATTTAGATCTACTAGGATCACAAGCCTAGGAGAAAAGAAATATGAACTTGTGATAGTAGATGATTTTTAAGATTTACTTAGGTATTGTTTTTAGCATATAAAGATAAAGCATTCATTACTTTTCTAAATATAGCAAAGATTTGAATCAAAAGAACTTATCTATTATTTCAATTTATAGTGATCATAGAATTGAATTTGAAAATTAAAACTTTGAAAACTTTTGTAATGAAAATAAAATTGAGCATAATTTTTCAGTGCCAAGAACACCTCAACAAAATGATATTATTGAGAGAAAAAATAGAACCTTAGAAGAAATGGCTTGAACTATGTTATATGAAGATAATCTTCCAAAGTACTTTTGGACTAAAGTAATTAATATGGTATGCTATATTTTAAATCAAGTTTTAATCTGATTAATTTTGAGAAAAATCCTCTATAAACTTTGGAATGATATAAAATTAAATATTAAATATTTCCATGTTTTTGATTGATGATGCTTAATTCTAAATAATGGCAAAGATAATTTAAAAAAATTTGATGCTAAGTCAAATGAGGATATTTTTTAGGTTCTCCATATCTAGCAAAGCTTATAGAGTCTTCAACAAATAAATATTGGTTGTTAAAAAATCTATACATGTGATTTTGATAAAACTAACACTCTTCTCAAGAAAGAGATTTTATAGATGATGGTGTAGGAACAATGAATAACAAAATGATGGAGTTTAGCTTAAAAGATAATTCAAATCAAGAATAAAAGAGAAGAGGTAATTAACAATAAGGAATATGATGATTTGTCTAAGGAATAGAGGTATGGATATAATCATCTTGAAGATCTTATAATTGGTGATCCTTTACGGGATCTTAGAACAAGAGCATCATTTAGAGAGACTTTTGATTACTTAACTTTTCTTTCTCAAATTGAATCCAACTACATAGAGAAAGATAAAAATAATCCTAATTGGATACTAGCTATGCAAGAGGAGTTAAATCAATTTGAAAGAAATAATATTTGGATATTAGTTAGTAGATCTATTAAACATCCTATTATTGGTACTAAACAAATTTTTAGAAACAAGCTAGATGAAAAAGGCAATGTAATTAGAAATAAAGCAAGATTAGTAGCAAAGGGATATAATCAAGAAAAAGGAATAAATTTTGATAAAACTTATGCTCCTGTAACTAGATTAGAAGCTATCAAATATTACTTCTTGCATTTGCTTATCATATAAATTTTGAACTTTTCAAATGGATGTTGATATGTTTGGATTTGGTTGGTCCAGTATGGGACCAGAGCTCCAATCCATGCCCAACATGCATCAACCAGCCTAGACAACTGGGCCACCTCTTCATACCTCGCCACCAAGATATCAAGCCACACGTTTACCAACCCTCTACTAGGATGTCGACCATTGCTGGGTCCACCTCCTATCTATCCCAATGATGCGTAATCGAAGAGCACCTACCATTAATGCATGCTGGTTGAGGAATGCCCTATCACAAAGATGTGCTAGTCCTCATTCCCTACTCAACCAATTGTGATATGGTCCCTACTACGAGTGTGCCTACCATGACTAAGGCATTGATGCCACTTCCCTGCAATGTACACCATATCTCACCTACGCATCAAGTACATGCCTATAACTTCTTCCTCGGGAGCCTCCAAGTAAGGCCAAGAAAGAGAAAGGAGAAGAACAAGGAGAGAAGGTAGGGACAGAATCAAGAGCTCTCACCTTCCTTTCTGGCAAAAGGAACCCTCTTGCTCCCAAAGCACACCCTGAGCTCCCTGATAACCATTGAGTTCTTCATAGCACATGGAGTCCTCGAACTCCAAGTCTTGCCTAAATGATCATCAAGATATTTGCAAGCCATCCTACATACTTTTTATCTTTCATAAAATATCTTGGCCTCCACAACTCTACTTACTTGCAAGCCTTCATCCTAGAAGCAGGACTCATATGCATTGAGATCCGCTTCTTTCACAGACCCTGTTCCATCTCTCTCCTTCGTTACTTCTTTGACTCCCCTTACTCTAGAATAATTCCAAGGAGACTCTGAGCCTTTTCTATTTACCTTTCAGAGAGATTGACTCGACATCAAAGGGTCTACCACCAAGGAACCTCCACTGTATGTGGACTTTATAGTCTTCTTTATCTTATAAGACTAATCCTAGTGATAGAACCCTATGAGACACTACACCACATCAGCAGCCATCTCAGCTCTAGCTACCCTCGAGTTGAGCCCGATTAGCCCATCTTCTAGTCTGGCAACAAATGTCAAAAGTACTTTCTTAAATGATTGTATCTCTAAATTTTTTTTGTAAAACAACTACCTAGATTTGAAAGTCACATCTTTCCAACTTATGTATTCAAACTTAATAAAGCTTTATATGGTTTAAAGCAAGCACCTAGAGCATAGTATGAAGGACTAAGTAAATTCTACTTGAAAATGGCTTTACTAGAGATAGTGTAGATACCAAATTTTAAAAAGAAAAGAAGATAACTCATAGTAGTGCAAATATATACAGATGATATTATTTTTAGTGTTATTAATAAGAAATTTTGTCAAGAATTTGCTAAGCTTATGTAAAGAGAATTTGAATGAGTATGGTAGAAGAGCTGATATTCTTCTTTGGACTTTCAAATTGAATAAACAAAGAAAGGTATTTTCATTAACCAAACTAAGTACATTAAGGAATTACTCAAGAAGTTTAGGATGGAAAGCATAAAAGAGATTGGCATACATATGAGTCCCACATGTAGACTTGACAAAGATGAAATACTAATAGTATTGATCAAAAACTTTATCGAGATATAATTAGATCCTTGCTATACCTAACTACTAGTAGGCCTGATATTTTGTTTAGTGTTTGTATATATGCTAGATTTTAATCTAATTCTAAAAAATCTTGTATCCTAGTTATTAAAAGAATAATAAGATACTTATAAAGAATTTCAAACCTATGCCTATGGTACTCTAAACATCATCTATTGATTTGATTGGTTATTTTGATGTTGATTATGGTGAATGCAAAATTGATAAAAAGAGTACTAATGGCACATACAAATTTCTAGGATTGAACTTAAGCTCATGGCACAGTAATAAACAAAACTCTATAGCCTTATCCACTACTGAAGCTGAATACATTACTACAGAAAGTTATTGTACTAAAGTACTTTGGATTAAGTAATAACTTAAAAATTTTGGTATTAAATAAAGCAAAATTCATATCAGATATGATAACACAAGTATTATAAATATAACTAAAAATATAATTCGGCACTCAAGAACCAAATACATAGTAATTAGGCATTATTTCATTAGAAATCATATTCAAAATAATGATATTATGCTTGAATTTGTTAGTACTAATAAACAACTAGTAGACATATTTACTAAACTCCTAAGTGAAGATAGATTTTTCATGATAAGAGTTGAATTTGGACTCTATGATCCCTTTTAGTAGTTCATTATTGAAATTCCATTAGATTAGTCTAGAATTCTTTTTGATTTGATACTCACTTTCTCTCACTACAAGAAAATTGGCTATTAGTGATGGCTAACCTGCCATCACTAATAGTCATTTTTATTGACCAACAAAATTGATCGAGCTACCTGTAATCGCTAATAATATTAGGGATAGCAAACTGAATATTAGTGATGATAAATACTGTCACTAATACTTTTTACATTTATAAAAAAATTAAAAAACTATTAGCGATGGAAGTTAAAAAGTATTTGAGATGGCATTTGCCATTGCTAATATACTTTATAAATTTAAAAAAATATATTTTCTTAAAAAATATTAGTGATGGGGTTTCTAATCTTAGCAATAGCTCATGTTATCACTAATACTATTTTAAATTTTAAGATTTTGTATTCTTAAAAATATATTAGCGATGGCATTTTACTATTAGCAATGGTCAATTGCCATCGCTAATAGCAAATTTTATTTTATCGATAACTATTAGCGACGATGTAAGACATCACTAATATTATTTTATATTTTAATAATTTTATCATAAAAAATATATTAGTGATAGCATTTAACTATTAGTGACGGTCTGGCAGCATTTAACTATTAGTGATGGTTTGATAGCATTTAACTATTAGCGATGGCAAGTCATCATCGCTAAAGTTATCACAAAAATTCATGTTTCGCTGCCAATTATTAGTGACAATGAGTTTGCCATCGCTAATAGTCCTCTATGAATTCCCCCCAAGTACCTAAGAAGTCATTTTTTTTCTTTCCCTCGGCTTCCCTCCTCCTAAATTTCCTCTCCCCGTCGACTACCCCTCTCCCATCGCCAAGCTCCCCTTCTCTCTCCCAACATTTCCTCCCCCACTGGTTCACCCTCCCCTAATACTGAGCTCCTCTTTTTCCCCCCTCTCCCAGTCCTCATGGCCATGTCCTTGCAACCACGTCCCCATGCCACCATCTCCAAGCTGACACTACAATCCATGAGCTAGTGTTGCCATCCCTGAGCTGGTGCCACCATCCCCAAGTTGGTGCCACCATTTGTGCCACCATACCATCCCATGCCTCGATTTTTGCATGCTAGATCTACCATCTATGGGGCTCATCTTACACTATTTTTGGTATAGCAATGGAGCCATCACTAAAAAGTTATTTTTTTGGTTAAAATATATTTGATTAATTTAATTGCATGTGCATGAATGCATTCCCTGCATGCATGAGACTCGGGTCTCATCATGCAGAGCACAAGTAGGAATCCAAGTCATGCACCCTATATGCTTGGGCTGAGGGAAGGTACTGGGCAACATTACAAATACATGAACCAAGGTGTGCCCCATGCACTCGAGCCTCAGGTACCAATCGACATCCAAGGCCTTAAGTACCAGTTTGGATAGTTTAAAAACTGTAATTAATTTTATAGGTAATTATAATAATCAAACGACATATTGAGGGCTTGAGAAAAATTTTAGTCATTATTTTCTTTTAGTTCTCCTCACACATCTTCAGCATGTGAGAAGAACTAAGGAGAAATGCTATCCAAATTTCTTTCAATTCCTATTGCATATAATTTGATTACTATAATTGATCTATAAAATTAAAGCAATTCCTGAATGGGATAGGACTTTCTATGCCTAGTAGTTGATGATATGATGTATTTATTATATAATCCATTTTAAATGATAAAATAATTGATAAGTGTTTTGCCTTGTATTTGTATTTGTATATGCAGAATTCTTAGATAGTGTGCAATGGATCATAGATGGATGGATCGTCAAGTAATCGATGAGATAATTTTTGCTGAATATAAGAAGGGTATCAAGTACTTCTATGATTATGCTTTTGAAAATGCAGCACTCTTAGTTCAAGGATGGGCTTGTTGTCCATATAATAGATATGTCAATAGAAAAATACTTAATAAGGATACAATAATTGCTTATTTATATAGGAGTGGATTTATGCTGAACTACAAGCATTAGTACCTACATGGAGAGACATGGAAGATAATTGTAAGGGTTAGAAGTCAGCAGGATAGGGACATAGATAAAATAGTAAACATGGTTATGGATGTAGTTGGTCCTGAATTTGATTGGAATATGGAGGATGATCCAGAAACCACGAGCAATGATTTCTATTATATGCTAAAAGATATTGATGAACTATTATGGCCAAGATATGAAACATGCACTGTATTGTTAGCTATGTCAAAGTTGTTAAACTTGAAATCCAGTTTAATATGATGGTCAATTGGTATGATAGGATGGTAGCAATAATAAAGAAGATACTACCAAAGGATAAGAAGCTTGTTGGGAGCTTCTATACTTTAAAGAAAAGGATGAAAGGGTTAGGCATGGATACAAGAAGATAGATGCATGCCATAATGATTGCATACTTTTCTACAAGGAGGATCAACTCAAGAACTCATGTGATGTATGCATTAAAAATCAATTTAAGCCAAGACAAGAGGATAAAAATTAAAAGGACATACCATATAGGGTCTTTGATAGCTTCTCCTTACTCCTAGGCTTTGGAAGCTCTACTTGTCCAAGAATACTACCAGGCAGATAAGATGGCACAAAGAAGGGATTTACAAGCACACCAATATGATAAGTCATCTATTGGATAGTAGGCATAAAAGAAACTTGATGCTTGCCATCCTTTATTTGCTCAAGAATCACATAATGTCGATTGGGTATGTCTATAGATGGGTTTATACTATTTAGTCATGCAGCGGCCTCTTATGCATGTTGGCAAGTCTTTATTACTCCATACAATCTACCATACAATCTACCGCCTAGGATGTACATTAAAATAACATAATATCTTTCTTACATTAATCATTCCTAGAGCACAATATCCTAGTAGAAGCATTGATGCATATCTAAGGCCTCTTGTTGATGAACTGAAATTCTTATGGTCTGATGGTACATGTATATTTGATGTATCGATGAAGTAGAATTTCAAAATGAAAGCTGCATTAATGTGGACCATTAGCGATTTTCCTACTTTTGGGATGCTACAGGATGAAGCACTCATATAAAGCTAGCATATCCCTATTTAATGGAGAATATAAAATTATTTCAGCTTGAGCATGGTCGTAAGCCCTGTTGATTTGATTATCATTGTCAGTTTCTTCCTAAGATCATCCCTTTCAAAAGTAGTGGGACAGTTTCAGAAAGAATAAAATAGAGAAGGACCATGCACCCTCGTGCCTTAGTGGTATGGAAGTTGTTGATATTGAAATTCGTCAAGTGTTCGAGTAGTTAGAGATGATATTGGAGTGGGTGGTGTAGGCTGCTCTCTAGGGGCGGTACCTACAAAAAATCCTATCAGAGATGGCCTCGATAAAAGCACTCCAATACTCGATTAGTATCTAAACCTATAGTATGAGGAACGTTAGCAAGAGAGAAAGCATACCTTAGGGTCCTACATGGAGCCCCCTTTATAGATGGTAAACCAGAGGCATCCCTTCAATGACGAAGATTCTAGTAGATTTGGTGAAGAGCTGCAAGACTCTCCACGTGTTTCCTAGGACTTACTTGTTGACAGAGAATGTCTTGTCATCTTAAATGCATCCTTATCATTGGCCATTTATGTATCATGCTCCATTAATGGTGGCATAGGTCATTGTGCTAGTTTAAGCATGTTGTCCTTAATTGCTTATATCTGTAGATGATTAGGAGATTTTAGGATGTGATGGAGGTGAAGGGAAAGACATCCTTTGAAAATGAAAAGTATTTTAAAACAATTTTAAATAATGATAGTGGAAGGCTTGGTAGATTGATTGAAACGATCTACCAAACTACCTACAACATGATCTAGTATAATAATATAGCATGCAATATAAACATCAAAAGAAAGAAAGGAGCAAAGATATAAAAGTACCTTACCGTTATACCTTTGAAAATGCTATGGAAAAGGGTAAAGCACTTAAGCCACACACGTATCTAACCTCTATAGGTAATTCACACAAGGGCTTGACACTGATCAACTCCCTTGGAGTGCTAGCTCCTTAGGATCCTTGAAGCCGATCTTCTTCTTCTTCTTGGAAGACAAAGAGGAGAGGTAGAACCCTTCCTAAACTAGCTCTCTTCCCAAGACCCAGCTTGAGTGCTAAGCGTTCGCACACCCAATGCCCAAGTCCTCATAATCCTTTTCTTCCCTCTAAGAATTTTAGCAGCAAGACAAGCCAAAATCCTTATCTTTTCTACCTGTTTTTCAATCTCTAGCAACCCTAAAAATAACACTTATTTATAGAGGCAGCCAAGAGAGGGAGAAAGAGGAAGGAGTGATTGGGGAAGAAGGTCAAGGAGCATACCAATTTGGCTCTAACCATATTAGGAAGGAATGATAATCATTCCATGAAAGTTTGGAGCAAAAATAGTTTGAATTCAAAATTCAAACCAGGTCAAAACCTTCTCAAAAAGCTTCATAGAAATTTTGTTCAGGGTTTTCTAGTCGAGCAGAGATGAGTCAACTCAAGCAGGGGTCGAGTCGGCTCATCTAGAACATAGAATAGTCAGACTATTCTTTCAGCAGGAATGAGTCAACTCGAGCAGGGATCGAGTCGGCTCGTCTAGAAAAGTCTTCTAGAAATACTTCTCATCACAGCCAAGTGTCGACCCCTCAAGTGTCGACACATGGTCAATCATATTGACCACTAGTGACAGCAAACGATTCTTAATCATCGATCAGCCTTAAGATCAGATAGAGACCCTTATGGTGCGTGACCCCATAGGTTCGAACACTAAGCCGGTAGCACTGGAACACTTCTAGTACCAGTCAAAGTCCTCATCTAGCAATGATACCTGACATCCAGATAGGTCGAAGATTGCAGAGCAACTTTCAAGAACCTCTGGCATATGGCTACTGTATGATTTATCCCTTTGACCTCATAATGCTCAAGGTGACCTAGGATTTGACTTCCAACCCTAATTTGGTTCATCCAGATCGTGTCTCAATCTTACAAGTTCTGACTCCTCACAAGAACTACCTTGGCCAAGGTTTTGCTAAATTGAGACACTGTGAGTCATTCACTCCAAACTATTTGGAGGGGTCAATTCTATCTTGATCCACCACTCCCCACAAGTACTTGACTATACCCAGAAACCTTTTATCAATGGATTAGAAATTCAGGTGGTCCGACACCAAAGTACAGTGAATTGCTTGCAAGCTACCATGGTGACCTCAAGTCTAGGGACACATATACCCATATCCCTTCGCGAGCAACCCTTTGGCAGAAGGGAGCTCCATAGATGGTTATGTTCAGTGAAATGTCACACATTTCACTTGTATGTCACATCAATGTCACCACACTCCTTGGTCAAGAAGACAACCAACCAATGTGAGATACAATAACCTATGCTTGATACATCGTCATCCTATAATCATGTATCTTTTGGTTGTGAACCAGTTTAAGAACTACTTGATATATCCTCTCTATATCAAAAATAATATAGTTCTAAGGACTCCATCATACAAGAATTCTTTTCAGAAAAATGCACTTATGATGAACAGCCAAAAGAATAACTTTTATTCATTAAAAAATTCATATACAATTATAAAATTAGCACAACTATCTATAACCAAGACGATTGGCTTTGGGATACAATTTCCAACAACTCCCACTTAGACTAAAGCCAATTGGTACAAAATCTTATTTCCATTTTTCATTTACAAGTGTCGAACTCTTGAACTCCGATGGCTTTAGTGAAGGGGTCAGCAAGGTTTTCCTTTCCATCGACCTTTTGAAGGTCAAAGTCACCTCGTTCTATGATCTCTCGTACAAGGTGGAAGCATCGTAGAATGTGCTTTATACGGTGATAAGACTTCGGCTCTTTGACTTGAGCAATGGCTCCAGTGCTGTCACAATAAACCGGAACAGGACCATCCAGGGAAGATGCCACTCCCAGCTCACCAAGGAACTTCCATAACCACATAGCTTCCTTCGCTGCATCCGATGCTGCAATGTATTCTGCTTCACATACTGAGTCCACCACAGTAGGTTGTTTGGAACTTTTCCAGCATATCGCTCCTCCATTTAGGGTAACGATAAATCCTAGCACACTCTTGTCGTCATCCTTATCTGACTGGAAACTGGAGTCTGTATATCCCACAAGTTTCAAGTTAGGTTCTCCATAAATCAGCCATTGGTCCTTAGTATTTTACAAATAATTAAGGATGATTTTTATCACCTTCCAATGAGCTTCACCTAGGTCAGACTGGTATCTGCTTACTACGCCTAGTGAGTATGCCATGTCTAATCTAGTATATATCATGGCATACATGATAGATCCCACTGCCAAGGCATATGAGATTCTACTCATACGCTCTCTCTCTCCTCCAAAGTTGTCGTACAATTCTTTTTGGAGAGTGCAATTCCAGAGCCTATTGAGAGATAGCCTTTCTTGGAATTTTCCATGATGAACTGCTTCAACACAGTGTCGATGTACATAGACTGGGACAGTCCCAGAAGTCTCTTAGATCTATCTCTATATATCTTCATACCCAGCATATAAGAGGCTTCACCTCAGGTCCTTCATAGAGAATTGAGATGACAACCAGACCTTTATTCTTTGTAGTGCTGGGATATCATTCTCGATTAAGAGAATGTTATCCACATACAACACAAGAAATATAATCACAGAACCATTAATCCATTTATAAATGTAAGGTTCTTTTCCGTTCCTAACGAAGCCATACGACTTGATACACTTATCAAATCGCATGTTCCAACTCCTAGATACTTGCTTCAGTCCATAGATGGACTTTAAAAGCTTGCACACCTTTGACTCGTCTGTGGATGTGAACCCTTTAGGTTGTATCATATACACCTCCTCTTCCAACTCACCATTCAGGAAAGCTATTCGGACATCCATTTGCTAGATTTTATAGTCAAAGTGTGCCACTAAAACAAGCATGATCCAAATAGATTTGAGCATTGCCACAGGAGAGAATGTCTTATCATAGTCAATACCATAACGTTGATGATACCCCTTGGCAATCAAGCGGGCTTTATAGGTCTCAACCTGCCCGTCTACGCCCCTCTTTCTTTTGAAAATCCATTTACACCCAATGGGTTTTATACCTTCAAGTGGATCAACCAATATCCATAAATTGTTGATTTTCATGGACTCCATTTCGGATTTCATGGCTCCCAGCCATTTTTCAGAGTCGGACCTCTGCATCGCATCCATATGGATGATCGGATCCTCATTGTTCTCATCGAGTTCAATGGGATCATCGTCCCGAACCAAGAAACTGTAGTATTTGTCTGGTCGACTCGGTACCCTACCGGATCTCCTTAATGGTTCCTACGAGGGCTCAGGGTATAATCTAATCACAACTGATTCTATGTTGTCACTCAAGTGTGTCGGTTCTTCTACTTGTTGAACTTCAGTAAGTTTAATCTTAGCAGTTACAGTTCCTTCACTAAGGAATTCCTTTTCTAAAAAGATAGCCCTAAAATTGATGAACAACCTTTGTTCCTCGGCCAAGTAGAAGTAATACCCCTTAGACTCTTTTGGATACCCAACAAATAGGCACTGGTCAGACCTAGGTCCAAGTTTATCCATTACCAAATATTTTATATAAATCGGGCAACCCTAGACTCGAATGTGTGAGAGTGTCGACTTACGTCCAGTCTATATATCATATGGGGTTTTGTTAACGGACTTACTCGGAGCCTTATTCAAAAGGTAACAGGCTGATTCTATAGCATATCCCCAAAAGGATAGCGACAGAGAAGCAAAGCCCATCATGGACCGAACCATGTCTAATAGGGTTCGATTCTTCTTTTCAGATACTCCATTTAACTGAGGTGTCCCTGGAGGTGTCCATTGAGAGAGAATTTCATTCTCCTCAAGATATGTCAGAAACTCACCGGAAAGGTATTCACCGTCTCGATCTGATCGAAGGGTTTTGATATACCTTCCAGTTTATTTTTCTACTTCACTACGATATCATTTGAACATTTCAAACGATTCAGATTTATGTCTCATCAAGAAGACATAACTATACCTCGAAAGGTTGTCTGTAAACATAATGAAATAACTGTACCCACTTCTAGCACTAACATTCATGAGTCCGTATACATCAGTATGTACCAGAGTTAGAATCTCTTTGGCTCATTCACCTTTTCCAGTAAAAGGTGACTTTGTCATCTTTCCAAGAAGACAGGACTCACAGATGGGTAGTGAATCGCTTTCACTAATCTTGAGGAGACCCTCGCTCCTCAACCTGTTTATCATGTTCTTATTGATGTGACCTAGTCTACAATGCCACAGGTATGCATCGCTAACATTATCTAACCTAGGACATTTGCTAGATGTGTACACTACACTAACAAGTCACGACAGTATATAAATGCCATTATTCATAAATCCATTTATCACAAAAGAATCATTCCAAATGATTTTACAAATGTCATTCTTTATTGATAGTTCATAACCATACATGGCCAATTGGCCTATAGAAATGACATTCAAGATAAAAGATAGACAATAATGACACTCATTCAGAATGATGGTACAAGACTCGAAAACAAGTTTGAGGACTCCGAACACCAAGACTGGAACTTGGCTTCCATTTTCCACGTTCAAGAATCTCTCGCCGTCCTCGAATCTTCTACTAACTTGAAGTCCTTGCAAAGAATTGCAAATATGAATCGGACTTCCATTTTCAATACCCAGTTAGTAGTATCGCAGATAGAGAAACTACAAGGTGTTATCATATATATACCTTGTCCAGCACCGTCCTACTACTTCCTCTTCTTAGACATGTTCGGGTCAAGGGATGCAATATAAAGAGGACAGTTCCTCTTCCAATGACCTTGCTTCTTGCAGAAGAAGCACTCTGCATGGCTCTTATCAGCCTTCACCCTCTTGGCCTGACTGGGCCCAAAAGCATTCAGCACCTTTTTTCCTTTATTATTTTTTTTCCTTTATTTTTCTTTTTCCCTTTCTTAAAGGGATGACGCCCTACCGAAGATCCTTCCACTAGATTTACCACCCCTTTGTTCAGATGGTGGTCTTTCTCATAAGTCTGCAATAATCCTAATAGACCATGGAAATTAACTGCAGGCTTATTCATTCTATAATGATCGAGAAAATCTAGATATGAAGAGGGCAGGGAGTTTAGAATTGCATCTTTCCTGATCTATTCATATAGGGAACATCCGAGTTTGCCTAGGTGCTCAGTCATCTCAAAATCATATATACTACATAATCAATGACTAAGGCCCCATCATGCATCCGCACATTGTAGATAGCATAGGAGACCCTGTACCTCTCAACATCATCTGGTGTGCCAAATGACTCCAACCTTTGAAGGACTTCCTCCGGCTGGGCTTCTTCGAACTTGCGACTGAACTCGTCATTCATCACTGCTAACATAATGCATCGGACAGTGGTCCTGTCGGAGAGCCACTTTTGATAAGTGTCTCTAATCAAACCCTGAGCATTGGGAGCAGGGGTTTCAAGTGCCGAATCCGATATCACATATAGGATCCGTTCATGCTCTAGGACAATCCTAAGCCTTGGATACCAGCTATCGAAGTGGGATCCATGAGCTTCTCATTATCAAGAAGAGATCGGAGCGACAGGTTAGAAGACATCTGAAAGGAAAACCAAAGACTAATTAGTGCATATGAATTATTAACCTAAAGACATGGACTTTAGTCTAAAGGCCACTCCCACTAATTATTTAGACTGGTAGCCTCTACCTCCAATCTGATGAATTACTTTAATTCATTAGTGGCTACTAGAGTCCAATAGATGACACATGAGCCCGACTTTAGTCGGCCCACCTATGCGCGTCTAAAGGTAGGTTCTTCAACCGATTACTTCTCAAAATAACATCTAGTATTTAGGTTTTTGCCCCAAGGTGTACTTCAATCGACCTTCGGGCCTCCTATTTAAGGTCCCGGTTAGGTCCAACCATTAACATGACAAAATTCAATGCTTCTAGCTAACGAATAGTCAAGCTCGATGGTGGGGCACCAGGATCCGATACAGATTACTGGGCCCTATCTGGTTTACTTAGCCATGTGTCAAATTTTATGATCAAGTAAAATTGAGTCCTGAAATAAGTTGAGGCAAGTTGATTTGTCTCAACCCTAGTCTAGTCATTGAGTCCTGTACTTGTGTATTAGTCCAGTACCGATCCAATTTTGTACAAGAGAAGAGGTTACATAGTTTTAGAGTTCCACCAGGCCTCATCCAGGAGCCAGAGGCCTTCATATCAGCTTATTGGGCCTTGTTTGCTATCCGAGGGTCCAAGATTCCTTCCAGATGCCCTAGATACCCTCCAGATGCCTTCCAGATGCCTAGATACCCTCCAAATACCAGAGAATATTCCTAAACCATGGCACCTCATAATTCCAGGAATATGTCATCACCCCAGGCCAAGAGATTCCAAGCCCAGGAGTCAAGCCCATGAGCCCCAGAACCAAGATTCCAAGGAATATGCTGATACCAAGGCATCCAAGCTTCTAGGACCCATAAGCCCATGCGCCAAACCAATGGAGGATTCCCCTTGCTGTCCTAAAGCTAAGTCCAACTTTATTTTAGGCATCCAAGCCTAAGAGACCAAGCCCAAGGAGCCTTTGACCAAGTCCAAGGAAGGGAGAAATTCAATTCAAACAAGGATATCTAGTTTTATTTTCACTCAAATTTTATTCTCCTAATTTTAAGCAAACTTGTAATCCCTCTCCCACTCAACTTTATAATCCTATCCTAACTAGGAGAGGACTTGGGGAACATCTATAAATACCCCACCCCTCCCCCTCTTGTAAGCATATTTTATTCATGAATCAAAACCCTGCTGAAATTTTGTATTAAGTTGTATTCTTGTGTTCTTGTACTGAGGTATGTGAGTTTTGTTTGTGAGTCTTAATTCATCAAAGCACTCTCATCCAAACCGTAACATGCCAAGGAGAAGAATCCCTAAGCCGTGCATCAGCAAGTGACCATCTTCAACCTCCAACCACCAGCTTCTGAAACCCTAATTACCTGTTTCCCAAACCCTAGTTCGTTTCTTTTGCTTTCTAACTTGTTTACTTGCTGACCTCTGATGCTTGCAGGATCCCCGTGGTGTTTCTCCTCCAAGGAGGAGGCCCTCTTTGCCTCCAGGACTGATCCTAGATAGCTACCCAAATCGAGAAACTGAAGGCTTGTCTTCCAGGCGACGATCCCGAGTACTATGTGACCCCTTCATCGATAGGATCTTCGAATCGGTGCTTGGTAAAAATCCTTCTCCCTCTTAATTTTTGATTTGTTGAAGGTACGCTATCCTAACCGGGGGGTTTCTCAATCTCCGAGATCTTTTCTTTTATTATTTTGGTATGAGTTCATATGCGGGTATGATGTTTTCTTTCATTACATACTTGCCTGTTGATTCTTTACTTGATTTCGGGTTTCTAGCCTACAAATTAAAATTCTAAAAATTATTAAAAATATTAGTTTCAATTTTTCTATAATCATGGTAGTCTTAGGATCATCCCATATTAGTTTGCTATCAAAGATAGTTTAGGATACTTGCATCTTCATCAAAACACAAAAAAAAAAATTGCATCTCTGATTTTTTGCATCCTGTCATCTACAGTAGGTGTCTGATTTTTGGTCTAGTTCATCATCTTAAAAATTTTATTTTTATGTGAAATATGTGCTACATGTCCTCTGTTTTGTCTTGTTAAATTTCATAACTTTTAATTTATTTTACAGAAATTAAAAAGTCCTAAAATATGGCATCTTAGAAACCCTAACTAAAATCCTAAGATTTCTGTGCCAGTCTGAAAACCCTAGGAGTTGCATCATCATCTGATTTTTGTTTTGCATAAAATTTGGTAGAGCTCATCATAACCATCAATCCTCTATTTTGTAATTTTTTCAAGTTTTTTCTGCATTGAAAACTTTATTAAATTTTGTATCAAATAAAACCCTAATTTTCTGATTCCGTGATTTCTGCACACCTGACTAAACCCAACCTAATCAACTGCCAAACCCCTCCAATCCCAAGACAAATTTTGTTTGCTAACCTAATTAACTTAAGCCTAACTTGACATTTCATAAAAAAGCCCAAAAATATTTTTATTTTTTTGATTGTTGTTAGTTTGCATCAGGGCCATTGAATGTGCATCATCTTTTAAACTAATCTTAAGGGCAATTCAATATCTCAGATCATGGCAGGATTTCATCACCTGTCCTGGGTCCAAAACAACCACCATCATCCTAACCTAAGCCTTAATTAAAATTAATTAGACTTAATTTTTTCTAGTGGGCTAGGTGACACCAATAGGTCGGGTTCGAATTGAGTGGGCCAACTAGTGCATCCAATTCTCCAACTATTACTAGAATATGGTGTCTAAGGCTGGGGGTCAAGAGTCAAACGACCTAAGTGGTGTTGTGGTTACTTAATTGGGTCCCTGCGAAAGCAGGGGGGCCTCCCACACTCCCACCCCCTACTTGGCCAGAGGAAGGTTTAGTTGTTGAGTTGGGTGTAAGTTGAGTCGACCCACTCAGTTTTGGCTCTAGGTATAGGAAACCTAGCTTGTACTAACCCTTACATGCTTAGCTGCATCATTTTACCTTGATTGCTTGTTTGATTGCATGACCACTAGATTAGGAACCAAATATCAACAGTCCAAACCTAAACCTAGTTCAACCATGGAGTCCATTCTTGTAGCTCTCATAAAAGCCACGAGTGAATAGATGACCCAAATGAATACCCAATTAACCACCCAAATAAACCAATCTAATATCCAATTAACCATCCAAATAAACCAATCCAATACCCAAACCCAAAACCAGCTTGCCCAGTTGACCACTCAAATCAACCAAATAATCCAATCAAACAACCAAGCAACCCATAGGTTTGACCATTTGACCTATAGATATGAGCCCATAACCTATGAACCCATAATCTATGAACCCATAACCCTTAGTCTACCCACCTTTACAACCCCAGCCACTAGTCAATTTTTTCTTAGCCAAACCCCTCTTACCACCCTACTAGTTCACAAGGATGACCTTGAAGAGGAAGTGTATGAAGCTGATATGAGCTTAGTGGATGAATATGAAGAAGAAGAATAGTTACCCATAGAAGACCTAGAATTAATTGACCTAGTAGGTACCCAGACTAAGAACAACCCAGAGTTAGTTAACCCTAACCATACCCTGATGGAAGTCAACCCAAAATTAGTTGACCTTGACCACATCCAAACTGGACCAGTAGTGGACGACCAATTAGAGGAAGAGAACTCAGATACTACTATTAGGATCTTACCTAAGGAGCCATTACAAGAAATCCCAATTATAGAGCCCAGTCCTGAATTTCATAAGCTAGAAGAGTTTATTAAGAACTTGATCTCTGTAACCCAGTACCCTCAGGATAATTCCCTTATGTAGTTCCCATTAAGAACCTCTTTTCTAAAATTAGTGACCTATTCTTCCATTATGCAAACCTTGTAGATACACCTTAACCCCATAAAGTTAACCTCATTAGACTAGGTCTAATCCCTGGAACCTTTTCTTACATCCTACTTCTTCCAATCAATTCTGAACCTTTTTCTTACTTCTACCCCACCAGACTAACCCTGAATCCATCTCATATTTTTTGCCTTTTCTTGAATCTTCTTATATTTTTTTAACCATTCACCTGCATCATGTAGAGGTTTGCATATTACATGCATTCATTAAGCCTATCATGTTTGCATCATACTTTTGGAAAACACTTTGGCATCTATTAAGGGTTCCTGTTAAATTTTCATGTACGTGCCAAACCAGAGTCAAACCTAGAGAGCCTACAGTCTGATTAAGTTTATGTCCCAAGAGCCCAATCAATCCACCAACCTAATCCATCTGTTTACACATACACTCACCTCTGCATAGCATTTGCATCAGGAAATCAGTCAAAAACTAAACATAATTAATGAACTAAATTAAAACTTGGCTAATTCCCGAACACAAGCTAAAGAATTTTCTGCAGGGATTATGTGATGATCGGGCTTAGGCCTGAGCGATTCCCTCCAAGGACCGTAAAGAAATTTCATGCTTGCAAAGCTGGACTGTACAAAATAATAAAAAGAGTTGGATCCAATGCCTATGTGCTCGAGTTGCCACCCGAATTAGGTATAGGGTCCACTTTCAATATTTCAGATCATATGGAGTACCGGGAGCCAGCAACAATACCTAGCGAGCTCTTTGAACCTCTCCCTTTTCTTAAGAATGAACCTACCCTAGAGAGTCCACTTATAATTTGGTCTATTAGTGAGAAAAGGATTGAGCAAATCCTAGATGATCAAGCCATCAGTACCCGAAATAACGGTTATCAGAGATATTTGGTCAGATGGCAAGGTCGGCCAAAATTTGAGGACTCGTGGATCACCCATGAGGATATGCAGCGCCTCAACCTAGACCTTCTTAAGCAATATGAGAGCCAAGTTGACCCTTACTCGACGGGGTTGAGTTCCTCCGACCCCGAGAGAATTGGTGGGGCACCAGGATCAGACATAGATTACTGGGCCTTATCTGGTTTACTTAGTCATGTGTCAAATTTTGTAGCCAAGTAAGATTGAGTCCCGTAATAAGTTGAGGCGAGTTGATTTGTCTCAACTCTAAACCAGTCATTGAGTCCTGTACATGTATATTAGTCCAGTACCATTCCAATTTTATACAAGAGAAGAGGTTACACAGTTTTGGAGTTCCACCAGGCCTCATCCAGGAGCTAGAGGCCTTCACATCAGCTTATTGGGCCATGTTTGCCATCCCAGGGTCTAAGATTCCTTCCAGATGCCCCATATACCCTCCAGATGCCTTCTAGATGCCTTGATACCCTCCAGATGCTAGAGAATATTCCTAGACCAGGGTGCCTCATGATTTCAGGAATATGCCAGCACCCCAGGCCAAGAGATTCCAAGCCCAGGAGTCAAGCCTATGAGTCCCAGAACCAAGATTCTAAGGAATATACTGATACCAGGGCGCCCTAGCTTCCAAGGCCCATAAGCCCATGCGCCAAACCAATGGAGGATGCCCCTTGCTACCCTAAAGCCAAGCCCAACTCTATTTTAGGTGTCCAAGCCCAAGAGACCAAGCCCAAGGTACCTTTGACCAAGTCCAAGGAAGGGAAAAACTCAATTCAAACAAGGAGATCTAGTTTTATTTTCGCTCAAATTATATTCTCCTAATTTTAAGCAAACTTGTAATCCCTCTCCCACTTAACTTTGTGATCCTATCCTAACTAGGAGAGGACTTGGGGAACATCTATAAACACCCCACCCCTCCCCCTCTTGTAAGCATCTTTTATTCATGAATCAAAACCCTGCTGAAATTTTGTGTTAAGTTATGTTCTTGTGTTCTTATGTTGAGGTGTGTGAGTTTTGTTTGTAAGCCTTAATTCATCCAAGCCCTAGCCATTCCAAAGCACTATCATCCAAACCCTAACATGCCAAGGAGAAGAATCCCTAAGCCATCCATCATCAAGTGGCCATCTTCCCCCTCCAACCGCCAGCTTCTGAAACCCTAATTCCCTCTTTCCCAAATCCTAGTTCACTTCTTTTGCTTTCTAACTTGTTTACTTGCTAACCTTTGACGCTTGCAGGATCCCCATGGTATTTTTCCTCCAAGGAGGAGGCCCTCTTTGCCTCCAGGACTGATTCCAAATAGCTTCTCGAACCGAGAAACTAAAGGCTTGTCTTCCAAGCGACGATCCCAAGTGCTGTGTGATCGCTTCATCGACAGGATCTTCAAATCGGTGCTTGGTAAAAATCCTTTCCCCTCCTAATTTCTGATTTGTTGAAGGTATGCTATCCTAATAGAGGGTTTCTCAATCTTTAAGATCCTTTCTTTTTTTATTTTGGCATGAGTTCATATGTGGGTATGATATTTTCTTTCATTATATACTTGCCTGCTGATTCTTTACTTGATTTCGGGTTTCTAGCCTACAAATTAAAATTATAAAAATTATAAAAAAAATAGTTTCAATTTTTCTACAATCATGGTAGTCTTAGGATCATCCCGCATTACCCGACTTTGGCCGGTCCACATGACCACCGTTAAGAGAGTCGCATTGAGCCATCATATTAGGAACAACAATTCCAATAGCCTGATGAACACCCGATCTTTGGATCTGTCGATGAATACCCAACTATTGGATCCATTACCATCCCACTTAATGGAAGGTTAGGACTTGGTTATCCCTATAACTTCATCCTTTTATGGACCTAATAATTTAGAGGATTTAATTTTAATGTGATAGAAGAAGAGATAAGAAGACATGGATCAACCTCCCACTAACCACATCAGCAATCAAGGAGGGTTACAAATAACTAATGATCCATGGTTACCTAAAATCAGTCAAGAATGATTAACCTTGGGTGACAAGGGTTAACACAAGTCAATAAGCTATCTAATCAATTTTAATCGACCACATTGGCCAGGTAAGTGAGATCATGGGTTGGGTTCCGCCATTAACCGTCTTGCCTTAGACACCAATCGAGTTGGCCAGGTAAGAGATAGCCCCAAAGAATCATGATCAAACTACCAAACTTACCTAGACACCAATTGGTTCATCAAAGTCGATTAGACTAGCCTAAAGACTCGGGCTGACCACTGAGCCATAAATTAGGTCCATTCAGATCTATGGACTAATCAATCTAACTATTAGAGAGATCTATAGAGAAGAAACCCTAACTCAACATTTGATTAGACTAGTTCTCTATATATTCCAATGCATCTAAACTTAGGTCTAACCCAATTAAGGACCCAAAAGAAACTAACCTATGACCCTTAAGGCTTATTGAAATGACTTAAAATCTTTGAATCATATTCCTAGAGCTTTTATCATTCAATATAACTTAAGTCTCAATTAAGTCCAATAGCCTTAATTAATCGAAATAGTTTCAATTAAGAATGTAAAACGATTTTACAAGCAAATTTGAATTCACTATTTCAGGACTTTTTGGTCGAGTCAACTCATGCAGAACGTGAGTCAGCTCATCCAGAACCAAAACAACAGATTTATCTATTAGCAGAGATGAGTCGGCTTGAACAGGGGTCGAGTCGGCTCATCCAGAATCAGAACAGACAGACTGTTCTACCTGCATAAATGAGTCAACTCAAGCAAGAGTCGAGTCAGCTCATCTGCGAGGGCAGAAAATAGTGACTTCAATTTCATGCATCTTACTTAAACTATTCAAAGTTAGAGATTAAACACGATCAAAACAAAATTCTTAGATCTTATCTAAATTTGTTTTATGATCATTACAATAGATTAAAACACTTTAATCTATATTTTCTTTTCATGAGTCAATCACAAGTGGCACCCCTACATGCCACAAGAGACCCCATTAAATGGAAAGAGAGGGTCTTGCAACCCTACTTCTCTCTTATGACCGGAGGCCATGGTGAAGCACTCAATCCAAGAAAAAAAGATGTTAAAAGCATGCTAGCATTATTATACTATGTGAAAACCTGGCTCTGATACCATTTAAGAGAAAAATCATGCTAGGCAGATAAAAAGTATTTTAAAATAATTTTAAAATAATGACAGTGGAAGGCTTGGTAGATCGATCAAAACGATCTACCAAACTACCTACAACAGGAGTATAATAATATAGCATGCAATATAAACATCAAAAACAAGAAAGGAGCAAAGATATAAAAGTACCTTACCGTTATACCTTTGAAAATGCTTTGAAAAAGGGTAAAGTGCTCGAGCCACACATGGGTCTAGCATCTACAGGTAATCCACACCAGGGCTCGACATTGATCAACTCTCTCGGAGTGCTAGCTTCTTAGGATCCTTGAGGCCGATCTTCTTCTTCTTCTTAGAAGACAAGGAGGAGAGGTGGAACCCTTTTTAAACTAGCTCTCTTCCCAAGACCCAGCTTGAGTGCTAGGCATTCGCACACCCAATGCCCAAGTCCTCATAACCCTTTTCTTCCCTCTAAGAATTTCAGCAGCAAGACAAGCCAAAATCCTTATCTTTTCTACATGTTTTCAATCTCTAGAAGCCCTAAAAATAACACTTATTTATAAAGGTAGCCAAGAGAAGGAGAAAGAGGAAGGAGTGATTGGGAGAGAAGGTCAAGGAGCATACCAATTTGGCTCTAACCACATTAAGAAGGAATGACAATCATTCCATGAAAGTTTGGAGCCAAAATAGCTTGAATTCAAAATTCAAACCAGGTCAAAACCTTCTCAAAAAGCTTTCTAGAAATTTCGTTCAGGGTTTTCTGGTCAAGCAGAGATGAGTCGACTCGAGCAGGGGTCGAGTCAGCTCGTCCAAAACACAGAACACTCAGACTATTCTTTTAGTAGGAATGAGTCAGCTCGAGCAGGGGTCGAGTCGGCTTGTCCAGAAAAGTCTTCCAAAAATACTTCTCGTCATAGCTAAGTGTTGACCCCTCAAGTGTCGACACATAGTCAATCATATTGACCACCAGTGATAGCAAATGATTCTTAATTGTCGATCAGCCTTAAGATTATATAGAGACCCCTATAGTGTGTGATCCCATAGGTTCGAACACTAAGCTGGTAGCACTGGAACACTTCCAGTACCAGTCAAAGTCCTGATCTAGCAATGATACCCGATGTCCGAATAGGTTAAAGATTACAGAGCAACTTTCAAGAACCTCTGGCATATGGCTACCGTATGATTTATTCCTTTGACCTCATAATGCTCAGGGTGACCTAGGGTTCAACTGCCAATCCTAATTTGGTTCATCCAGATCGTGTCTCGACTTTACAAGTTCTGTAACTCCTCACAAGAACTATCCTGACCAAGGTTTTGCTAAATTGAGACATAGCGAGTCATTCACTCCAAACTATTTGGAGGGGTCAATTCCATCTTGATCCACCATCACTTCACAAGTAATTGATTGCACTCAGAAATATTTCATCACTGGATTAGAAATTTAGGTAGTTCAGCATCAAAGTATAGTGAGTTACTTGCAAGCTACCATGGTGACCTCAGGTTTAAGGGACATATATACCCATATCCCTTCATGAGCAACCCTTTGGCAGAAGGGAGCTGATGCAGGACGACTCTAAGATTGCTAAACATGCAGGAAAAATAGTAAAATAGTTTTTTTATGATTATTATAATTTAGCCTGATGCGAGACAACTCTAAGATTCTAAACATGCAGGAAAAATAGTAAAATAATTTTTTTGTAATTTTTATAATTTAGTTTGTAAGCTAAATTTCTAAATAAAAGTAAGAACTAGCAAGAAGAAGAGCAATGCATAGAATCATCGTATCGCAGGCAAGCTCATTCAAAATAATAAATTCCAGGACCCGAGAATTGAGAAACTCCCAGATTAGGATAGCTTATCTTCATCAAATCAGAAATTAAAAGAAGGAAAGGATGTTATCAATCAGTGATTTGAAGAACATCCGATGAAGAGATCACACTGCACTCTGATTGGAGTCTGGATGATGAAGTTCGGTTCCCTTGATTAGATGGCTGTTTGGATGGTTCCGGATGCAAGGAAAGCCTCCTTTGGGGAGGTGAAACACCTCGGGGATCCTACAAAATGTCAAGGGTCAATCAAAATATCAAGTAAGAAAAAGAAAGGGGACTAGGTTTAAAAAGAATCAGGTTAGGGTTTAGAAGCGGGGCGGCTTGAAGCTTGATGAAGATCTCCTTGCTTGGTGGCCTAGGGCACTCCTTCTTGGATGTGTAAAGGGTTGGATGGCAGTGAGTTATGATGTGGAAGGATGCTAGGGAAGCAAGGAAACACAAACACAAACCAAAGAACCAAAAAAACAAAGTAACACAAGCTCGCAAGCTCAAAATAAATTCACCAGGGTTTTTGATATCATAAATAAAAGTTGATTACAAGAGGGAGAGGGATGGTGTATTTATAAAGTTCCCATGCCCTCACTAACTATGGTTACACTTGGGTTACAAGTCCTCTTCCAAATTGGAATAGAAGTCCTTTCCTAGCTAGGTTAGAAAAATAAATCCCCATTAGGTTAGGAATTGACCTAGTCTTCTCCTTTTTCCTTCATGCTTTGACTATTCCACTCAAGGACACCTTTTGGACTTGGTCAACACTTCAAGGATTCCTAGGAGGGCGTGTTGGGCTTCTAGAGGCAACAAGGGGCCAGCCCAAAGGGGCTTGGGTGCATGGGTTTGGGCCTTTGAAGCTGGGGTGGCCTGGTAGCCTGGTAGCAGGAATATTCCATGGACTCTTGTTTCTTTAGGGCTTGGGCTTGGCACTTGGACTTGATTTCTTTGGTCTAAGATGTAGAGGGACCTTTGGAATCATGGATGCCCTAGTTTGAGAATATGTTCTGGCATCTGGACTAGAATCTGGGCATTTGGAGGACATCTGGAAAGAATCAGGATTTCTAGAAGCATCTTGGATCCTGGGTTGTCACACAAGATCCAATGGACTGATGTAGCAGCCTCTGACTCCTAGATGTGGCCTGGTGAAACTCCAAAATAGGGTGAGCTCCTCTCTTGTACAAAAATTGGGCTCATATTGGACTCATAATTGATGTACAGGACTCAAAATATTGACTAGGTTGAGGGTTGAGACAAATCAACTAACCTCAACTTATTACATGACTCAATCTTAATTAATTACAAAATTTTCAAAACTTTGACACATGACTAAGTAAACCATATGGGATCCAGGGATCTATGTCTGACCCTGGTGTCCCCACCAGGAGCTCGGCAGATAGTCACGTTCAGTGAAATATCATACATTTCACTTGTATGTCACATCAATGTCACCACACTCCTTGGTCAAGAGGATAACCAACCAATATGAGATACAATAACCTATGCTTGATACATCGTCATCCTATAACCATATATCCTTTGGTTGTGAACTAGTTTAATAACTACTTGATATATCCTCTCTATATCAAAAATAATATAGTTCTAAGGACTCCATCACACAAGAGTTCTTTTCAGGAAAATACACTTATGATGAATAGCCAAAAGAATAACTTTTATTTATTAAGAAATTCATATACAATTACAAAATTAGCACAACCGTCTACAACCTCTATGATTGGCTTTGGGACACAATTCCCAATAGGAGGGACTACCACGTGTTAGAGATAATGGAAGTAGGCATCGAAGTGCTATGTCTTGGAGGTTTTGGATGAATGTATCATCTAAGGATTTGTCAGCCTCAGAGTTTATAGGATGTCTAGGGCTTCATTGGCTTAGGGAGCTTGTCTAAGCACTTCTTCTTGGAAATCCCCAGTTCAACGTATATGCCATGGAAGCACCATGAGAGAGATCCCGACGTAATGATGGCAGCCTTCTTTTTAAACCAAGAAGTAAGAGAACATATAGAAGAGAGATTAGGAGAAAAGAGATTGAACTATTTCTTGGAGAAGAACTTGTTACAAGATACAAGATGACCCACCTCCTCTCACAACCGAGAAGAAGCCCCACGTGATATAACCCTCACGCTCTCCCTTCTCCAAACCGGGGAACACCCCCACATCCCAAGCCCTCTTTTAGCGTGAAACAAGAAACCCTCCATGCTATTTTCTCACGCACACCAAACCATCGCCCCTTCTCTTTATATAATCACATGGATGGTTTGGGGCTTCCTAGTTGGTTACAACCAACCACCTAATTCTTGGGCTTGGACATTAGGTTCAAGATAGTTAGGACCCGTAGGTAGTTAAGATCCTTAATTAGTTAGGCTAACCAACTAACCAACTAACTACCTAGCCTCAAACCCCTTTCACACCAAAGGGAACTGACTACACCTCTAGATCTAAAACCCCATAATCCAATTGGGTTATGTTACAATCTCTCAAAAACTGCTCCCTTATAGTAAATGAAAAACTCTCAACTCTGGATCAAGCCCCCTGACCCAACATAACTCAAAAGGACCTTGGGATATAAGCATCCCAAACTTGTTGCCTTCCCTGGAACACCTCCAGAACCTGCTTGGCATGCCTCCAAGCTTCCAAGGATCCTCGAACATCCCTGCCATGGCCTCCCAAGTCTCTTTGAGGCTTGAGAGCATCACAAAATCCTATAATCTTCATCTTGTTATCTCCAAGCCTTGGCAAACCCGATAATGTCCTCCTGCACAACCCCACTATAACTACATGTCCTGACAGTCCCTTGTGCGGATCTCCTTGCCTCTGCCAACACCCTTTAGCTGCTGAGATCTCTTGGAGGCCTTTGGGATGACTGCCTCCTCAGTTGAAGACCCTTGCTTATATCCTTGCACCACGATTGTAGCCTTCCTTTTGCCTGGCAGTTGCATCAGTCTTTTTCTTGGACTTCCCTAGACAGAACCCAGCGAACCTGGACCAGCACTTGCTATAACTGGAGCTTTACTTGACACCATCTCCTCAGAGTCACACCTGACTACCTGTGCATGTTGCTCTACTTGCTTCGGTGCACCCCAGGCACTGGTGCTGGGATGTGACTCCTCCCCATGCACCCCTCTACTCTGACCTCGTGTCGAATCCTGCTCCACCCATGAAGCCACCTCTCCATGGAGCTCCACCTGAGATTGAAGTCCCCTTGATGCCATAGAAAGAAATCCCGAGGCTAGCCACTCAACGCTGCCATGCTGAGCCTGCCGTTGCACCTCATACCCAGTCACTGCCTCCTCAGACGCTTCGCATCCCGCGAACCTCTTCGAGATCATTTCGGATACACTGCACCCCGTAGGCTCCTCCAAAACCAAGATCTCATCCGACTCTTCCTTTGACCCAGTGACTGAACATGAGAAATATGGGCTTTCCTTTTCTCCATCCCTGCACTTCTTCCTAAGCGGACACTCCTACTTAAAGTGCCCTACTACACCACACCTATAACACTTGCCCACCATGCTACCTTTCTTAGACTGTACCCATCCCACCTGTTCACCTTTGTTCTTCCATTTCCTTGGCCTCTCTGACGTAGCCAAACTCTCCTAGAAAACCTCCCTCTTCATCATCCATTCTCGCTGCTCATTGGACCTTAGCACTGATATGATCTCCTCATACACCAGCTCTCCTTACCATACAGCAGTGTAGTCACCAACGGATCGAAGCTCCCGGGTAGTGAACATAAAAGCAGCAGATTTTAATCTTCCTCTTCTAAATCCACCCTAATGTTGAGCAAATCCATGCTCATTCGGTCGAATCGCTGAATGTGTCCTACAACATCCTCACCCACTTGCATCCGAAGGCTATACAGTTGCTTCTTCAGCACTAACTTGTTGTACATATTCTTCCCAATGTACATGGTATGCAACCTCGACCATAATCTCTTGGGTGTCTTCTCCTCTAACACGCCATACAAAATCTCATCTGCCAGATAACTCCTAATCATGGCACATGCCCTTTTCTCCAAGGACATCCACTCCTTGTTATTCATAGCCCCTAGCCTATCTTCCAAAGCCAGATCTAATCCCATCTGAACCAGCAAGTCTTCCACCCTAACCTTCTACATGGTGAAACTCCCTTTTCCATCAAACTTCTCCATACCAATCTTCACCCCACTGCCTTTCATGATCCAAAACAATCATAAAACAGTGAAAGACTGACAAAAAACTTGAAGAAGATACCTAATATAAAGAGGGTATAGATAACAGCCCTAGATCTTATCCTTCCTCCCAACACCTTGAGGAAACCTTAGATTTGAACCCTTCTCCAAAATTTTGGAGAAACCTCGAAGGGATCCTGGGATAGAATCCTCCTCTCCCATGCTCGAACCCGCTCAATACCACTTGTTGGAAATCTCTGGATCAGAGTATATGCCACGGAAGCACCGTGAGAGAGATGCTGACGTGATGATGGTAGCCTTCTTTTTAAACCAAGAAGTAGGAGAACATATAGAGAGAGATTAGGAGAAAAGAGATTGTATTATTTTTTGGAGAAGAACTTGTTACAAGATACAAGATGACCCGCCTCCTCTCACAACCGAGAAGAAGCCCCACGTGATATAACCCTCATGCTCTTCCTTCTCCAAATCGAGGAACACCCCCACGTCCCAAGCCCTCTTTTAGCATGAAACAAGAAACCCTCCATGCTATTTTCTCACACACACCAAACCATCGCCCCTTCTCTTTGTATAATCACATGGGCGGTTTGGGGCTTCCTAGTTGGTTACAACCAACCAACTAATTCTTGAACTTGGATATTAGGTTCAAGGTGGTTAGGATCCCTAGGTAGTTAGGATCCTTAATTGGTTAGGCTAACCAATTAACCAACTAACTACCAAGCTTCAAATCCCTTTCACACTAAACGGAACCGACTACACCTCTAGACCAAAATCCCCATAACCCAATTGGGTTATGTTACAATCTCTCAAAAACTCATCCCTTTTAGCCAATAGAAAACTCTCAGTCCTGGGTCAAGCCCCCTGACCCAACATGACTCAAAGGGACCTTGGGATATAAGCCTCCCAAACTTGTTGCCTTCCCTGGAACACCTCTAAAACTCGCTTGGCACACCTCCAAGCTCATAGAGATCCTCAAATATCCCTGCGATGGCCTCCCAAGTCTCTCTAAGGCTTGGAAGCACCATAAAATCCTACACTTCTAATAGGTCTGAGGCCATCAAGCCATAGGGATTTGATTATGCTGAGATTGGGTCGGGCAAAGATGATCAATCATATGGCATCGAGAGGAGAGACCACCATGTGCTTGGGTGTGGTTCAGCTTGATTAGTGGTTGGCGAGGGCATGCTGATACCTTTTCGGTAACGGAGTTGGCCATCACCGAGGCCTACTTTGGTGCTTTGCTAAGAGTCACTCAGGAGCCTTGCTGAGAGTCAACTGAGCATGGTTCAGACTGGTTGGCCTAAAAGCTTGGCACTTAGTCAATCGACTTGGAGAAGCATCATCCCTCCAGACAAGGAGTCGGTCGAATGGCAAAGCCGAACATGTATTAGTGGTGTTATTCTTGCTTGATGGTGCTAGAGTCGATAATCTCCCCTGATTGAGGGCCTCATTCGATGAGCAGTTGATGCATTAGTATCAAGATCATTCTACTTAATGAGAGTTTATCCTGATGCATGGTCAATGATTAACGCCATTAGGCCATTGGACTTAACTAACTTTGGAGCCACATACTCTCAATTAGAGACCATGCTACTCGATTAAGGGACTACTTTGTCACTGTGGGCCCCATGTTCCTAGCATAAATATAATTTTCATCAATAAATACCCTCCTATTTTTTGATCTAGGCATCGATCAGATCATGGAAGTACCCCGAGAGAAAAGAGCATCAAGGATGTGAGGTCCCTTCCTCGGGCTTAAAAGAGTGCTACCTTCAAGATGGATTTGGACAAATAAGGGTAATGATGAGCCCTGATTTATAGCTTTTGTTGATGCTTCGATAAGTGCACCATATTTAATCGGAGCAATGATGGTTGCAAATCGCTGCAATGGCCACCACATGGTGTTGAAAATTATCTAGGATTTCATGCATGATCTTTTTTAATTTATAATAGAAGTATATCTATTTTAAAATTATTTTAAATAAAAAACATGTATTTAGAATAATTCTAATAAATCCTATTCAAGATCGTAACATGATATGCAGTATAGAAAATAAAATCAGCATGCATCGATCTACTCGATGCATGCTACAGAACTAATATTCAAACAATATAAAATCTATTTTCATACCTGATCATAGGTTGATGAACATCACTATTGATGGTATGTGGTAAGTGCTCTCCACATCGCATCACAATTGTATAAGGTATCCGGCCTCTATGAATCATCCACACGAAGCCCCGACACGATTAACCTCCTAAGACTGCTAGATCCCACCAAAGATTACTGGATGGCTAAAAATATTTTATTTCTTAGGTTTTCTTAAGCCTTCCAAGAAATCCAGGAAAATGATAAAGATCTCTAGATCAAGGAAGAAGAAAATATAATTTAAGAAACCCTTTTCTACTATTTTTCTCTCATTTTCTCTCTTCCTTCAACCTTAGCACCCAAATAGATAATAAGAACTCACACCCCCCTTTTAAAAAGTTTTTCCATGGCATTTCTCTGATTTATTCCACAATCCTAGGGATTTTCAAAATAAATTGGTATGGATTAATGGATAAGGATTAAGTGAGTTTGAGTTAGACTAGTTTAAAGATAGGAGTTTGATTTTTATTCAAATACTATATTTTTTTAAATTCAAACTTCAACCAAATTTGAACTAAACCTAATTCTAATTTAATTAAACCTAGTCCTAATTTAATTTGGTTTGACCAATATAAATAACTTGAACCTAATCTAATTAGGCTCCAAATAAACTTAATTAATCAATAATAAATCAAGTCCAAATGTAAATTAAATCAATCAAAATCTCTCAGCAATTAGGTCATCAAATAATCTAATCGAATGAAATCCAATTGAACCAAATTTAATTAGGCTTAACCTAAACCTTTTTGCTCAATTAAATTAAACCAATTTGAAATTAAATTACTAATTAATCCTTTTATAATTAATTAATTATTAATTTATAATATTTGTATAGGATTAATTATTAATCATATTTATAATTTTACCACTAAATAATTTTTAATTGTTAATCAGCATCATGTGCAATCAGAAACTTCATAGGTTCAAACCTATGTATATGACTCCATAGATTCGAACACTAGGTTGATAGCCCAGTAACTAGTTCCTGAACTAATTGATGCGACCATCTAGCAATGGTACCAACATCGGATAGGTCAAATATTTGCAAAGCAATATTCAAGAACTCGAGCATATGGTTTCTATATAATTCATCTCTTTGGCATAATGCTCAAAATGATTTTAGAGTCAACTACTAACTCTTGAATAATACATCAAAATGTGTCTCAATCTAACAAATCCTGTGACTTCTCACAAGGATTGTCTTGGAAAAGATCTTGCTAAATTAAAATACAGTAGAGCATTTTCTCCAATACCTTGGAGTGGTCAATTATATCTTCACTCATCATTGACTTAATAAGTACTTGACTGCACCTTATAACCTTCCATCATTGGATTAGAAATCTAGATAGTTCGGTACCTAAGATAATAAGTTACCTGTAAGTCATCATGGTAATCTTAGGTCGAAGGAAAACTTATACCCATATCCTTCTGTAAGATACTCTAGATAGCAAAATACTCAACAAAGTTAGTCACATTCAGTGCAGTGTACACTTACACTCACCTGCATGCCATATCAATATCTCTACACTCCTTAGTTATGAGGATAATCAACCCATATAGGATACAATGACCTATGCTTAATAAATATTATCATCCTATATTACAACGTATCATTTGGTCGTGAATATATTTAAGAACTACTCGATAAATTCATCTTTATCAAATTAAAGTAATTCTAAAAACTTCATCTCAAAAGAGTTTAAAAGAAGATACAAAAAAGATGAACTACCAAAAGCACTTTTATTTCATTAATTATTCATATATAAATTATAAAGAGCTCAACTATTTATAACACAAATGATTGGCTATAGTATATATTTCCTAACAACTCTCACTTGGACTAGAGTCATTCGGAACAGTATTGAATACCCATCTTCTACTTGTGATCATCAAACTCTTTGATTTCGAGAGCTTTAGTAAATGTGTCGGCCAAGTTCTCCTTTCTGTCAATCTTTTAAAGATCAATGTCACCTCGATCCACTATCTCCCAAACAAGATGGAAGCAACATAGAATATGCTTAGTCCACTAATGAGCTTTTGGTTCCTTCACTTGAGCTATAGCCCCAGTGCTTTCACAATATAATGGAACTAGGACATTAATAGAGGGTGCCACTCTAAGATTGGTGATGAACTTTCATAGCCAAATAGCTTTCTTTATAGCATAAGATGCCGCAATATACTCTGCCTTGCATATAAAATCGCCCACAATGTACTGCTTGAGACTTTTCTAGTAGATAGCTCCTCCATTTCATATAAAGATATAACCTAATACACTCTTACTGTCATCCCTATCTGACGAAAAACTCAAGTCAATATAACCAACTAGTTTCAAGTCAGAATCTCCATAATGAGCCACTGATCCTTAGTATTTCTACAATACTTAAGGATGATTTTTTTGACCTTCCAATAGTTCTCACCTGGATCGGATTGATATCTACTCACTACTCCTAATAAGTATGCCATATTTAGTCTCGTACATGTCATAGCATATATAATAGAACCCACTACTGAGATATAAAGAATCATACTCATATGTTCTCTCTCTTAAAAACTTGTCTAACAATCCTTGTTTAAGAGATTAATTCGATGGCCTATCAAAAGATAGCCTTTCTTGGAATTCACTATGTTGAACTGCTTCAGTACGGTCTTAATGTATATGGACTAGGTTAACCATAGCAACATTTTAGATCTATCCTTATAGATCTTCATCCCAGGGATATAGGATGCTTCTTCCAAGTTTTTTTATGAAGAATTGAGAAGATAGCTACACTTTTATTCCTTGTAATGCAAGAATATCATTCTCCATTAAGAGAATGTCATCTACATACAAAACAAGAAATACTATAACTAAATTATTAGCCCATTTGTATATGTAGGGCTCTTCTCCATTCCTAACAAAGCCATATGTTTTGATCACTTTATCAAAATGTATGTTCTAATTTTGAGATACTTGCTTCAATCCATAAATGGATCTCTGAAGCGGCACACCTTTATTTCATCTGCAGATGTGAACCCTTTAGGTTGTATTATATACACATCTTCTTCCAGCTCTCCATTTAAGAAAGTTGTTTTCATATCCATTTACTAGATTTTAAAATCAAAATGTGCTACTAATGTAAGCATAATTCAAATAGATTTGAGCATTGCCACTAGAAAAAATATCTCATCATAGTCAATACCATAATATTAACAATATCTCTTGGCAACTAGACAAACTTTATAGGTCTCCACCTTCCCTTCTATGCCCCTTTTTCTTTTGAAAATCTACTTACACTCTATGGGTTTTATCCCTTCAGGTGGATCAATGAGTGTCCATACATTATTGACTTTCATGGACTCCATTTCAAAATTCATGGCTTCTAGCTATTTATTAGAGTCAGCACTCTGCATCGCATCTATATAGGTGATCAGATCCTCATTGTTTTCATTAAGTTCAACAGGATCATGATTCCAAACCAAGAAACTATAGTATCTATTGACCCCTTGAGTGATTTTGATCATAACAAAATATTGGAGCATGTATTTGTTTTGCTAACAACTCTTCAAATGTTTTACAAGTTTTTATAGGATAATTCATATGGTCAAAATCCAACTCCTATAATCTTACTTGCTGTTATAAGTTGTGTTAAAGTATATCATGTAAAGAAGAACCCAAAGAAAAGTTAAGAAAAATTTATAAAAATGGGTTACTTCTAGATGTGTTTAAAGCTTAAAATTTCTTAGAGACTATTGTTAGAAGAGTTCGAAAGCATCTTGAATGTTTAAAGTCTTGCTGGATGAATTCGGGAGAAGAACTGAGATTTCAATGAAGAACTCATCCGAGCTGACTCGAAGTAAAGGAGCCAACTCTAGCACATGGCATGCATGAAGGATCTGGCACGCAGATATCCAAGTCAACTTTAAGGGACCTGAGCTGACTCGTCCAGAACATGATTTTTTGGATCAGACAACTGAGCCAACCCGAAGGAAGTCTAAGCTGACTACATTATTCTGTCAGACATCCGAGCCGACTCTTCAAAGATTTGAGCCGACTCCTCCAGACTCCAGAAAGAAGATTTCTGAATGAACATACAGGAGAGCCAACCCGGAGGAACCCAAGCCGACTCTTCTAGAGTACAGTTTTGAATGCTTGTGAATCCGAGCCGACTCAAAGTAAGGCGAGCCGACTCTTCCAGAGTAAGGAATCAAGCTACTAAGAAATTGAGCCGACCCAAATGAAGCGAGGTGACTCAACTAGAACTACTCTATGGATCCGAGCCGACTCGAGTAGATTCGAGCCGACTCAAAGGTCATTTTCATGCTTATAATAGCTAGTTCCAAAACTTGGAATTTGAATCCAAAAAGTGCTCTAATGGTCAAGTGTCACATCCCAACGGTCTACAACAACTAAAACTACCTGAGAAGAGTACAAGACACTATAAATCAAGAATTTGGACAACTTTTGAATGAAGAATGCTTATTTTGAATATCAAAGAAACCTTGAGAGCAAGAGAGCACTAAAGAGCATTCAAGATAGTCTTCAAGTCTTCACCAACTCACATCAAGAGCTTGAAGAAATTATTGAAAAAGTTAAAGAAGCCATTCAAGTGCATTGAAATGAAATCAATAGGACTTCTCTTGAGCTGCATCGACAACCATCCGACAACATCTGTTTGTCATTTCGTTGCTTTCTCTTTACAATTTTTTTCTGAATTGTTGGGTTATTGGTGAGACCGGTCTAAAAACCAAATAGGTTCTTGGTTAGCCTGTGTAAAACCAAGAGTTAGGTTCTTGGTGATCTTGGTAAAACCAAGTGTTGGGTTTCTTTGGTGAGCCCGGTTTAAAAATCAAAGGGAGTTAAGTTTGGATTGTGAGCCTGTTAAAATAATCCAACTATATTCCGGTGGGGGATATAGTGGAAATCCCAAGTGATAATTTTGGATAGTGGACGTAGGAGCGGATTGCTCCAAACCACTATAAATTTCTTTTATTTGTGTTGTGCTTTCTCTAACTGCTTTCGCTTTTGCTTTTCATTATTTGAACCACAGCACTTAACACTCCAAAGAAGTTTTTTAAAGAATACATACTTCCTTTAATTTTTAAATTTTCAATTCACCCCCCTCTTGGGAAAGCCACTTGGGCAACAGTATCTGTTAGGCTGATGCGATACTTTACCAGATCTCTTTAATAGTGCTTCTATAATAGGCTCCATATTTGATTCAATCAAATCTAGTTCTATGGATTTGGCTAATGGTGCTAGTTCTTCTACCTATTGAACATCTTCAAGTTCAACCTAGAGGCATTTATTCCTTCTCCAAGGAACTCCTTTTTAAAAAGATTGTCCTGTTACTGATGAATACTTTTTGTTCATCGATAAGGTAGAAGAAATAATCCTTAGTCTCTTTCGGGTATCTTATGAAAATATAATTGTCAAACCTAGGTCCAAGTTTGTCTATTTTTAAATATTTGACATAAGCTAGGCACCCCCAAACTCTTATGTATGAGAACATCAGCTTATGCCCTATCTATATCTCATGGTGTTTTGTCAATGGAATTGCTCGGAACCTTATTTAACAAGTAACAGGTTGACTCAAGAGTATCCCCAAAAAGAGATTAGTAGACTAGCAAAGCCCATCATGGACTAAATCGTATTGAATAAAATTTGATTCATTCTTTCAGACACTCCATTTAATTAAGATATCCTTGGAGGTATCCATTGAGAGAGAATCCCACTCTCCTCTAGATAAGCTAGAAACTCACTAGTAATGTATTCTTCTCCTCGATCTGATCAAAGAATTTTAATATACTTTTTAGTTTGTTTCTCTACCTCATTACGATATCATCTAAATATTTCAAATAATTCAAATTTATGTATTATAATATAGACATAACCAAACCTTGAAAGATCATCTGTAAATATAATGAAATAAAAATACCCATCCCTGGCACTGACGTTCATTGGTTCGCATACATCAGTATGTACTAGACTTAGAACCTCAGTGGCTCTTTTACCTTTTCTAGTAAAAGGTGACTTGGTCATCTTTCCAAGAAGGCAAGATTCATAGGTTGGCAATGTTTCATAATCATTGATCTCAAGGAGACTTTCTTGTTTCAACCTATTTACCTATTCTTGTTAATATGACCTAGCCTACAATGCCAAAGATAAGTATCACTAACAATATCTATCCTAGGGCATTTGCTCAATTTGTACACTATATTAACAAGTTGTGATAAATCATAAAAATTATTTTTTAATTATACATGCATTATAGTAATACCATGCAAAATGTATCACAATAATCATCTTGTATTGATAAATAAAAATTATTCTTAGCCAAAATACCTACAGAAATAACATTCATCATAAAACTAGGACAATAATGATAATCATCTAAAACAATAATAATTTTATTGAATACAAGCTTGACAATTTCTAAGGCTAGAACTAGAACTGCTCTTCCATCTCTAATATTTAGGAATCTCTCACCATCTTCAAATCTTCTATTAACATGAAGTCCTTACAATATATTGTAAGTATTAATAGGGCTTCCAGTATCTAATACCTAGGTAGTAGTACCACAAATAAAAAAATTACAAGGTGTTATCATATAGGTATCTTATCCAGTATTGCTTGCTAGTTCTTATTCTTCCTTCGCCTATCCAGGTCCAGCAAGGCTATGTAAAGAGGACAATTCCTCTTCTAGTGTCCATGCTACTTACAAAAGATGCACTCTGTCTAGCTCTGGTCAGACTTGTTTTTCTTGGTCTGGATCAGTTGAGCATGTTACACCTCCTTTTTGTTTTCTTCTTCCCTTTCTTAAAGGGATGATGCCTTTTCAAAGTAGATCCTCCTACTACATTCACCAGCCCCATGTAGAGCTGATGATCCTTCTCATGAGTCTGCAACAACTCTAGCAGACCACGGTAGTTGACTACAGGCTTAGTCACTCTAAAATAACAAAGGAAGTCGAGGTAGGATTTTGACAATGAATTTAAGATCGTATCTTTTACTAGTTACTCATACAAAAAAAATCCAAGTTTTATTAGGTGCTCGATCAATTCGATCATGTATAAATACATGATCAGTGATAGATGCCCCTTCCCTCATCTTGGTATTGAAAATGGTACAAAATATTTAATCTTTCAAAATCATCAAGAGTATCGAGAGATTCTTTCAAACTTGAAGTATACCCTCTGATTGAGTATCCTCGAATATATGACTGGACTCGTCATTCATGGATACTTACATAATGCATCGAACTATGGTTCGATCATTAAGCAACTTCTGGTAAGTGTCTCTGACTGAATCTTAGGCATTTGTAGCATGCTCCTTAGGTACCGAATCTATCAGTATGTACAAGATTTGTTCATGCTTCAAGATTATTTTTATTTTTTTTATACCAATTATCAAAATTGGATTCCATCAACTTTTCACTATCCAATAATGAATGAAGCGATAATGTATTGGCCATGTTTAATACAGAAAAAGAAAAAAGAACAAAACCTATTTGTACATGAATCATTTAATCTTAAAGATTTAGACTTAGTCTAAAGGTCCTTCTACTATTTGTTCAAATTGGTAGTCTCTATCTTCAATCCTAGAAATTACATCATTTTTCTAGCGGGTACAAGAATCCTATAGACAAAACATGAGCCTAGTATGGCTCAGCCCACTTATGTGGATCTAAAGGTACACTAGAAAAAAGTCACATATACTCATGCTTTTTAGACACGTAAAATACATACATGAGTAAAAGTTCAAATTCTAAAAAAAAAGTTATATATATCCATATTTGGTAAATGTGAAATGCTGCAATCAACTTGTAACTTACATTTCAAGTATTAAACGTGAGTAAATCAAATATAATGAATAAACGTTGGTATGCCAAGAAAAAAGTATCCAAAAAAATTAATACTAATCTCAGGTCTAGAGCTATTCCAAACTCGGATCCGATTAACTCTAACATAAATGGATCGATCTAGATATTTAATATCCAGACCAGACCTAACTATATATTAATAATAATATAATATAATATAATATAATATGACATATTTTATAATTTATTAATATATATATTTTTATATTTATATTTTAAATATTAAAAATATAAATACACTATATTATAATTTTATAATATGTTAAAATGTATCATATTATTTTATATTCTATTATATTTAATATAATGCAAATATAGATTTTAGTTATATTAAAGCATATTAATTTTAATATAATATAGTTTTATATAATTTAATTTGATTTTGCATAATTTTATATAATTTTTCATGATAAAAGCATATAATACAATATAAAGTAATATAATATAATATAACATAATATAATATAATATGATGTAATTTAGCATATTTCATAATTTAATATAATATATTATGTTATATATCATAATATATCATATTATTTTATATTCTATTATATTTAAGATAATGTCAAATACTAATTTAGATTATTTTAAAATATATTAATATATATTAATATAGTTTTATATATTTATATTTGATTTACATGATTTTATATGATTTTATATAATTTTATCAATAAAAATCACATAATACAAACATAAAGCAATATATAATATAATATAATATAATATGATGTAATATAGCATATTTTATAATTTATTATAGTATACTATTTTATATTTTATATTTTTAAATATAAAAAATATTACACTATATTATAATATATCATATTCTTTTATATTCTTTTTATAATTTTATATTATAAAATCACATAATATAACACAAAGCAATAAAATCTAATATAATATAGTACAATATAATATAATATAGCATTATATAGTATAATATAATATAATATAATATAGCATTTTATAATTTATTGTAATATACTATGTTCTATTTTATATTTGAACTATTAAAAATATAATTATACTATATTACAATTTACCATAATATATTATAATATCATATATTTATATTCTATTAGATTTAATATAATCTAAATATTGATTTTTTATTAAAAATATATTAATATATAATATTATATTATTTTATATAATTAAATTTAATTTTACATGATTTTATATGATTTGTATGATAAAATCACATAATAATATAAAGTAAAATAATATAATATAATGTAATATAGCATATTCTATAATTTATTATAATATATTTGTTTTGTGCATTTATATTTCAAAAATTAAAAATATATGCTATATTATAATATGTTATAATATATATAATATATCATAATATATTATAATATGTCATATTATTTTATATTCTATATATTTATATAATATCAAATATTAACGTTTTAATACATTAAAATATACTAGTAAATAATTTAATATATTTTTATATAATTTAATTTGATTTATATGGTTTTATATGATTTTTTTCTGATTTTAGATTATTTATATGATTTTACACATATTTTATTTGATATTATATTATTTTCTTTAATTTTTTATAAAAATATTTTTAAAAAAAGTTGATTGCAAGATTCGAACCCAGCATTATCAAACCCAGCCCAACCCAGTCGGTCGGATCAAAAACCCATTGACCCGGGCACAAAACCGGTTCGAGTTCCGAATTAACCCGTATGTGCACAAAACCCAGTCAAAAACCCGTGAATCGGTCGGTTCAACCATGAACTGTTGCACCCGGAGGAACTCGGCTAAACCGATTAATGGGATAACCGGTAAAAACTTTAAAAAAAAAGAAAAAAACCGAACTATCGAAGCCTTGAAGGCCTCTTCCGGTCTTCCCCGACTTCCTGTCTTCTGGCTTCCCCAATCCCCAGTTCTCTTAATCCCTCTTTCACTCTCCTCTCGGGTCTTGGCTCTTCCCTCTTAGATTGGCGATCAAGTGATGGCGTGCCCCTGGCCCCTTTCCGCTCTCAGGTTTCGCCATCTCGGCTCTTCCCTCTCGGACTGGCAATCAAGCGGTGGCGGTGGCCTCTCTTCTACTCTCGGGTCTCAACTCTTCCCTCTCGGATCAGTGATCAAGTGGCGATGGGGTAGCAAGTGCAAGGATGAAGGACTTCGAAAGGTACTCCATCCTTGTTAGCTTCTTCTTCCTTCAGTTCGTCATTTAGCAGTTCTAGTGAGTCATTAATTTTTTTCTGATTCCCTCGGGGTCAGTCTCTATATCGTACACTCCCCCCGACTTGAGCTTTTGCCGGGGATGTGGTGGGTAAAAAGGGGAGCCACCTCAGGTGCGAGCACTTTCCCATCGCCAACCCTAGCCAGTGCCACCCACCCTCTGATGATCTGATCTCGAGCTTTCCCCGGCCTCGCGGTCACCATCACTAGTACCCATTTCGTGGATGGATGGGGACTCACACCGGCGTGCCAGTTAGTATGAATGATTGGCGAAAGATATCTAAGACCACTAAACTTGAACTTTAGGATACACGAAGGTCATATAGATTTAATTTCATCTATAATTTGGCACTTATTTTTATGATGTATTAATAATATTTTTTTATTTTAGAAAAAGTATGTTATGGGAGATGAGCATTATAATTTGTAATGAAGACTTTGGCAAGAAATGGAGAGGAATGAAGTTACGTTTAAGAAAAATATACTTAATAAGAAATTATAATAAAAATAGGAAAAGACAAGGTGAAGTACCTAAGAATGTCCCGAGGATCAATGGAAGGAAGCTATAGATAGTTGGTCTACTCTACTAGAGATGGGCATTGGGCGGGTTGCCCATGGCCCGGCATGGCCCGGCACAAAACGGGCTGCTTGCTATAATAATGGACCGTGCCTGGCACGGCCCATAATAGGGCCCAGGCGGTTAAGGATTTCTGGCCCGCGGGCCAAGCCCGGCACGGCCCATAAGGGCCTGGGCTGGCACGATTCATGGGCCAGGCACGGCATGGCCCGTAAGACAGCTTGTCATGGCCCATAAAGGCTTAGGCCGAGCCAGGCACGGCACAACCCATAAGGGCCTAGACCGGGCCTGGCCCCCTTAAAAAAATGGAAATAAAATTTTTTATTTATAAAAATATTTTTTGATAAATTAAAAAAATATTGGAAACTAAGAATTTATTAATATATAAAGCTACTTTAATGGTGGGGGATTTGGCATAGACCCCTACTAGTTTATTAATTTAAATAAAATAGTACGTGAAGGAAGGGGGCCTAGGCCTAACCTCTAGAATATAATAAAAAAGGAGAAAAAAATAGAGATGACTCACTTTAACAATTAAAAAAATAAAAATGTACAATTATAAAAAATTAAGAATTAAATATAAATGATTAAAATCTTACTAATCATCAGTAGTATTTGTATCATCATCATTAGAGGTTGCTGTATCATGTCCACCTTTATCTTGAAGTCTCATCTCAGCATCCAACTAATCTTTGAAGCAAAGAAGCATCTCAACCATGTCACCAGCCATCCTACTTCTCTTTTCATCAAGAACACACCGACATGCACTAAAGCGGATTCCGATGCTACTATGGACATCGGCACAGCTAAAATATCCATGCAATGGCAGACATAATAGGATATTGATTTTTAGCACTCTTCCACCAAGCTAATATATCTATATTCTCTATTGATTTTCATCATATGTAGACTGAAGATTATTTCATAAATAAAATTTTAGTTCACTACTTAAAGATGAAGAAGATGAAGATGAACTTGAAGCATGTGTTTGTTTTCTCTGTGCAATGAAATGAAACAATAGATGACGAATGAGAACTACTAGAAGAAGACATAGAGCTTTGTACGGGTAATCTAGATCCATGAATTTTTTCATCATATAAACAATAAATATCATAAAGAATGTTACCTCAATTTTAGTAGGTTCAAGATCTTGAATCATATTTTCATAATATGCATTAAGTAAATTAGTACGCCACTCAATTTAACTCTTGGATCAAATACAGCAACTAAGTTATGCATAGGACATATCTTGTCCCAATACTCATTCCATTTAGATTCCATTTGTTCAATAATAGGCATTAAAACATCATCATATCTATATTCTGCAAACTTTTGACTAATCATATATGCTTGTTGTAAAATTGAACATGAAGTTGGATATAAATACCAGAAAAGATTTAGTAGCAATTATAAAAACTAACCAAAAAAACTTCCAAAATTTTACCTTTATTCTAATCAATTTTAGTTAATGTAAAGTCTAATCGCTGATCATAATATATGCACTTATAAGTTTTTATATGGGGTATACATCATGTATCATGCTATATGTTGAGTTTTAATGAATAATTACATCAAGTTTAATTTTTTTTAAATATTTATCATGATCTATACATAGTTGCTTAAATTCTTGAAGTCTTGATCTTGAAGCATGAATAAAAGAAACTATATTTCTAATTTTTGAAATGACATCTTGAATCATGCTCATGCCGCTTGAACAGAAAGATTTAAGATAACCATGCACATCTAATATGTAATAAATTTCCATTTAACATGGGATTGCATGAGTCCTTTAATAATGCAACAGCAGAAATTATTATATGCATTATCAAAAGTAATAGACATAATTTTTCATTAATATTATATGACCATGCAGTTTCATAAATGGCATTTTAAAACTTGTTGCTCGAAATGTAAAAATTAAAAGCACGAAAACAGCAAGAATATGTTTATTTATTACCATTATTATCAATATAATGAGCAGTAATAGCAATAAAATAATTTCTACCTACAGATGCTGACTAAATCCAGAAGTTAATGATGAAACTTTTGCATTTAAAATAGAGAGTGTTTCAATTAAATTTTGTCCCATTGCTAAAAAGTTAGTCATAGCTACTCTTCTAAATGTACTCTACTAGTTCTTTTGTAAGAGGTTGTAGGGCTAATTGAACATATTCTTCAAAATTAAAAGATTCACTAAACTAAAAGGTAATTCATTCTTAACTATCCTTTTATAAGTGATTTTCTTTGATTTTCATGATTATATGCAAAATTATCTACAAGTGATCCCCCTTGTATATTAGGGTACTTTGAAGACGAGAATCATGCATCCTATGACTCTCCTGATGTCTTTTTAAATGGCCTGTTCCCCACTACTACTACAAACTATAAAGTTTGGCACATTTTTTATATTTTGCTTTCCAGTCTCCATCAACCATAATTCTATCAAATTCATTCCATATAGCACTAGTCCTCTTACGAGAAGAGTTTGACCTTCACTCGGTTCACTAGTTCTAGAGGGATTAGGGACTTGGGTATTAGTTTTTCTCTCTCAGAATAGGAGGAATGCCAAAATGACTTTCATCATAAGATGCCATATCTAAATTGATGAATGCAAAAATAAAAACTAACCACACGGAGGAATTGAGTAGAGGACCAAAAGTAGAGGTAGAGCCGAGATTTGAGCTTCCTCTTGTGCTCTCAACAAGGAGTGACCTTCTTTTCTCTTATACTTCTAACTTCTCAACAAGAACATCCTCTTGTGTAGCACTTGAACACTTGCTAAATATAAACTAAAATTTAAATTGTTAGAAGCTAGAGCACTTGCTAAATATTGCTAGAAAAGAGAAATAGTAGTAGTAGAGAGGAGAGAAGAGATGGTTTAGTGTGGTGAGAATGGAGAAGGAAAGGGATATTTATAGGACTCCAAAAAATTATTTTTCCAAAAACTTTTCAAAAATACCCCTCAAATTAGCCATTTTATGACTGTTATGAGGGTTAAAATAGTAAAAGCCAAAAATAGTCATTTCTAGCTATTATGGGCCAATGGGTCGTGCCTTTCTCGCCCATAACGACCCCAAACAAGCCATGCCAAGCCTTGCCCGTAAGGCCCCTAACGGGCCGGGCCCGTTAATGGCCCATTTTTTAAAAAAAATGGGTTGATGGGCCAATGGGCTGTGCCAAGCATGGCCCGCCACCCCCCGGGCCTAAGGCCATGTGGTGCGCGTCACTATGCACCAGAAATAAATCACTAACTTACTACTATGTAGACAGTGCAAGTCAAGTTCGAATCCATAGAGACTTTTAGGTTATTTGTTTTATTTGTAAAAAAAAAGTAGGATGGAAATCTGTGAAGAAAATCAAGATATGATCTATCCCGAGAGTACGGCCCGTACCCATAGATCACGGCCTATCCCTTTGGTATAGATCAGTCAAATTTCTTCACTTAAAAGATACCTCATAAGCTCAACCATCTTTTGATCACCCATTGTTCAAATTGAAACTGCTATAATGACAATTTAAATCAATACAAAGTAATAATCTCCTTTTATTTCAAGAACTGAAAATACATTTCAGAAAAAGAATAAACAATAATAAAATCCTTGTTCCCCTGGTTCCCTGAAGCAGGCTTCCTAGAAGACTTGGCAGCATATCAGATATCAGGAATGATGGAGACTTGGCAACATACCAGCAATAGAACGGGAGCAGAAACAAGTGGTGGAAACAAGTAGGGAATAAGGAGTGGAGTGTATTAAAAGGTCAGGGGAGCGGAGTGGGGCGCAAAATGGGGATGGCTAAGTGGAATGGAATGCGTAATAGAGCAGAGAGTGGGTTCAGAATGATCCCCTGAGTGGAAGGGGTCAAGAGGAATATATAAACAGGAGCAATGCATTGGCTCCGTATAGGAACCACGTCGGTTCCTCACTGCTATCCGCTCGTATCTCTCGCAACCTCCCCAACATCCCGCACCTGCTCGATCACTTTGTTGCACCTGTCCAACCAATCTCCTGCTTCGTTGCATGAACTGCCTCCACATCCACAAACTGCCTCTGTTTCTCATTATTATCCCAACACTTGCCATCGCACAATCCCGGTTCATTCCAACTATTTCCATTCAAATTCAAAGTCCGTTTCCATCCAAATCCAAAGTGGTTGTTCCTTCGATTATGTTTTCCCATTCGGACATCTTCAACTCCTGCAGCATCAATTGGACAGAGGTTATTTGGTTGACTGATGGATAAGGTTTGTCGATGGACAGTTAGCTGCTTGAAATTAGCACGGGTAGAGAAGTGGCCTACAATGCAAAGCTTCTTAGAGTCCTTGTGTTGGCATCCTGGTGGCTTTGGAGGATAGCAGCAGAAAACTTCTTGGCGTTGGGAAGCCAGAAGAAGCAAAGCGGTGGTCGATGGCCGTTGAGAACTTAGAAGGGATGGTCATGAGGAGGCATGCGATAGCTCTGAACGGTAGGACAGCTTGACGATGGAATGGCTGCAATGAATGAAGGAAGAAGAAAGGATTTTTGTTTTTCGGTGTTATAGAGCTTCTCGGCGACTAGGGAATGGACACCATGTCATCTCTGACCGATAGTGGGCAGAATGGAAGGTCCGATGGTAGGGAAAACTTAGGATGGTGATGAAGAAGCAAAGAGAAGGCCGATGGCTTTTCCGACCATTTTTTTGCCAAAGATGGCCTCTCCAGCCGGCAAGAGGGTCGCTAGTGACTTGGGCAGTGGTGGGAGTGGCTCTCAGACAAATTTGGGCGCAATCCGAGCTTCGTGGTCCACGGTCCTGCTCCGTGGACCACTGGCCATGGCAACCATGCACCTGGGAGTGTGAGGTGGACCATTCAGTCAGTCCATGATGGATCAGTTGTAAGCTATTTAAATGATGTTCCAAAAGTCATGCTGCTTTGAAATCCATGCTAAATTCCTTCTAAATTTGATTTCAGGCCCATATGTACTCTGATTTGGGTCCGGTTTGCATCGTTGGACTCCTAAAATCAAGCTCTTTGCATTTAAAAGTCAATTTCTATAAAACATAAAAGTATCAATTTAACTAAATAAAGTTGGGTTAATTATCATAATTTTAATAACTATCACATCCCCTAACTTAACTTTGCTCATCCTCGAGTAAAGAAAATGGACTAGCTATGTACTAACTTGTGTCCATGAAGTAAAAATTATCTTAAAATCAGTTGATACCTGGTTAGACCATTGAAGAGGAACATCATTGGATTACCAATTTCCACTCATTTAGTGGTGAGTGTAGTCCAAAGAAGTTTTAAGAGTTCTTCTTTTTTCCAACTTTCTACCTCACTATCCAAATCTCCAACTTATTTTTGTTTTGTGTAGTATCATTTTATTTAGTCTCTATTTTTTTAAGTATTTAATTATTATACAATGTAGAACAGTGCAATGTCTTAACAACTCGCTTTCTAAATGAACCTTGTAGCGAGCTTTAGCTAATGACTCCCAAACCAGTTGGCTTTAGGACATTTGGTGTAAAAACACCCTTCAGGCTTATTAACTCAAGTCAAAAAGGCTACACATTAAGACTATCTCTACTATAGGTTTCTTTACATTTCCACCTTTTGATGCGAATAATAATGCTTACTTAGGCGAAGGGACCCGTTACTCAGTGAGAAATGCTAAACCTTTTTTATTAGGCTTTAAAGAAGACTCTTATATATATATATATATTATATATATATTCATGTATGCCATCATAAGGTAGATTCTTTATCAGGATCAATAGGCAGAAGGTCTGAAAGTACTCAAGAAACTTCTTTCTGATCTAAACTCTTCCATTTATAGGGTTTCCTTGATAATTTATCCTCATATCTCTAATACATATATAGATAATAGATTCATGTTATGCATTATAAGGGGAATTCTTTATCAAGACAATAGGCAGAAAGGTAGAAGAGTTTGGAAGTACTCAAGAAACTTTTCTGGTCTAAACTCTTCCATTTATAGGGTTTTTTTGATAATTTATCCCTTAATATCTCTAAAATAGTCTAAATCGTAATCATTCATGTTTAGCAAGCTTGATTATTTTCAAATCGAGACAAAGTTTAGTATACAAAACTGATTAAAGTTCTACTCGAGGACTTGTTTAATTTAATATCTCCCCCCTAACTTAATTTCTATTATCCACAATGGAAGAGGATACTAGTAATGAATGACAAGGAAGGGTGCCACATGGTAGGGTACTTGAACATTGGATGTTCTTCTATCGCCATATTCCTTGCAATCTTCTTTTATTACTCCTCTCAATTTATTCTAAAAAATAAAGAATACAAGGTTAAAACTAAAGCATGAACTGGGTTGCCTCCTAGGAGCGCTAAGTTTAAAGTCTTCAGCCAGACTAAGTGGATCTTTTAAACTCTACCTGACCATGGTGGATGGTTGGATGAAGTCCAATCAGTAATGTTCCACATGATATTATTATACATATCTTCTAGACATGTTTCCAGATTACTGACAGGGGGTGGCTTGTTGTGCAAGGGAGATATTGGTTGTAGTGCAGGGCTAGGTAAGGGTTGGAGGATGCTACAAATTGCTTATACTCTGATAACCAAGATGGATCTGGATTTGATAGGTTACTTAGCTCCTCCATGTCATCAAATCCAGTATAGGTTCGATGTTGCGAGATGGGTCTTCAATCAACTTTTCAGGGCTATCATGTTGAAAGACTGCATTACTTGATTCTTGCAATGTCAATTTAATTAGGTAGTCTATTGGTAGATAGGGATTGTCTCTCTAATAGCTTTTTTGAATGGGTTTCCTAGTCCGAGGTGGCATTATGTCGAAGATTGGGTCCTTTAACATGACTCGAAGTGACTCTTGTTCCAATATAGGTAAAGTCTCAAATGAAGAAGCTATTGATGTATTATGGGAAGGGGCAACTGCTCATATTCCATGGCCCATGGAGGGGTGGTGCAAAAATTGGATACTTCTAACAACATGTTCACCTCTTTAGTATACTCATCAACATCAAATTCATCCACTCCAAAATATGTTAAACATGCTTGTAAAGGATCTGAGTCAAGTAAACTAGAAATTTATCCTCTATAACTTCCTCTAGCACTTCCTCTACCATGTTTACCTCATTATAATCGTATATCGGTGGTCCTTGACATGCATTGAAGATGTTCAACCTCATTTTCTTATTTCCAAAAGATATATCCATAACCCTTGTCCTACAATTTATACAGGCATTGGCAGTTGCTAGGAAGGGCCTTCCAAGAATGATGGGTATTTGGCTAGGATTACTGCTTGTTTTCATATCCAAAATGAGAAAATCAACAGGAAAGTAGAATTCATCTACTTTCACCAACACGTCTTCTAACACTCCACGGGGCACCTTAAAAGATCAGTCTACTAATTGCAAAGTAACCATCGTGGGTTCAGTTATCCGAACCCGAACAAATCATACATTGAGCTTGGAAGAGGTTTATACTTGCACCCAAATCTAATAAGGCTTTCTTGATTGTGAGGTTCCCTATGACACAAGATATAATTGGGATATCAGGATCTTTGAGTTTGGGTGGGGCTATATGCTAAAAAATTGAGCTGGCTTGCTCAGTTAACTAGATTTTCTTAGGTATGTATGCCTTGGATTTCCATTTCTGTGTGCATAAATCCTTAAAAAATTTGGCATAAGCCGGAACTTGCTTGATGGCATCGAGAAGAGGTAAGTTTATTTGGACTTGCTTGAATAATTCAAGCATCTCATTCATTTTTAGATTCTTCTTATCCAATGGTAGGGGCAATTTAAGAGCACTAGGGAATGGAGCCCTTAGGTGTGGGTGCTTGACTAATGGATTCCTTCTCCTCTTCATTCTTCTTCTCTAGCTTAGCCACTTATAGCTTTTGGATTAGGTCAGGCTGGTTCAATATTTTTCCACTCTTAAGGTTATGACAAATTAGCATGTTCAGAAAATTTTTTGGTCTAATGAGGAGCTTTCAGCCATGTATTGACCTTTAGGATTGCTAATGGGCTGGCTAGGTAACTTACCTTCCTCCCTCCGATTGAAAGATGTAGCTAGCTGACCTATCTACGTCTCTAGCTTGGCAATGGATTGTGTGTGGGAGTGGAGGAGTTGGGTATTCATTTCCAGCCCCTTCAATGCTTGGAGCACCTTCTGTTCAAAGGTCAGGTCATAATTATTCGACGGAGGTTGTGGAGGTTATGGAGCACTTGAATACTGCAAAATGGCATGCTTCTAAAGTTGGTCTCCTGATGGTTGGGCCTAACAGATGAATTAATAACAAGTTGGGGTTTCCACAAAAAATTTGTGTGATTGTGCCAACTAGGATTCTAAGTGTTCGAGTATGGATTGTTTCCTGGTCGAGGAGCCATTCGGGTTTGGGCTTGATGGGCTTGCTCCTGAAGCAGCTCAGGAAATTGGTAAGTGGCTGGATAATCACCTATCAAGTGGGTGGGACTTGAGCAGATAATACAGACATCATGATTGTGATGAGATGAGGAGGAAGAATTTCCAGCTTGCAAGATTCGATCAAGCTTTTGAGATAGCTCATCTACCTTGCTGTAGTATGTCTATAGAATGACCAACTTCATACATTCCTCCTCTTTTGGGTCCAATGGATCCTATGGGAGGATCTCTACAGGCAGCAGACATATGATGCAAGAGTTCTCACTCAAGATTTCAAACAGCTGCCATGCCTCATGTTCATTTTTTAGCATGAACGTGTTGAGTCTCAGGTGGTGCATTCAAGGCTTGTTGGATCAATGTCCTTGTATTGGTCTAGTTTATCATGGTTGTCCATGATGTATATAGGGCTAGGAGTAAGTCCAGGGTGAGTCCTGGGTGTTAGGCTGAGTTTTGGTCAGTCTGGATCTTAGAGTCGGCTCCTCTAGTGTAAGAGTCGGCTCTACTAGTTGGCACGGCTTAGAACAGAGATTGTGTTCTGGTGAGTGGCTCGTTGGATTCGAGTCGGCTCAGTTACACAATCAGAAACCTTGTGGTCTGGTCGAGTCAGCTCGTTGGGTTCGAGTCAGTTTGGTTACACAGTCAGGAAATCCTTTGGTCTGGACGAGCCAGCTCTGATGCTTAGAGTTGACTATGTTCCAAGGTCGAGTCAACTCTAGTGTCTAGAGTCAGCTCGAATGATGGGTAAGCTATTTTTAAGCGGTGCCAACTGGAGGGAGTTCGGGGTAATCAGCCACGTGCGACCAAGGTATATATATTGTAACTTCTTGAGAGGTTGTAGGAGAGTTGTAAATGAACTTCTCGGACATGGAATCAATAAAATCCCCTTTCTCCAGAGATTTCTCTATTATTCTTTCTTCTTCTCCCGTTCTTGGATCTTGACATGTTTGATCTTCAAAGACTTGTATCCTACCGTGTTCTCCAAGGAGATTGCTGGCAGAAGGTCATCCATAGCTTGTGGTATGCTTCCGCTATTGCTTTGTAGATCAGGGCATTCATTCTTGATTGGATACAAGGCTATTATTGGATATTTGGGTTCAACATTCGGACTGAAGTTGGATCAAAATACTCAACATTCGTATCAGAGAAAGGTTAATGGAAGGAAGATCTCAAGATTAGAGGGTTGGAAGGAAAGCTTCTTACATGTATGGTTTTTAGATCTCTTGATTTCTTGATTGTGGTATTGGCATCAAGTAGTTTCAAGTAGATTTTGAAAAGTATGATGGCAAGGAGATCTTCACCCTGTGGTAGCAAAGGGTTAAAGATTTGCTAGTTCAACAAAGGATCTACAAGGTCTTGGCTAAAGAAAGACCAGAAAAGATCAGTGTTGAAGAATGGGAAGAGTTAGAAGAGATTTTTTTAGCACCATCAGGATGTGTTTGGCTGATCAGGTTTTACCTGAGGTTTGTTCGGAGACTACTGTAAAAGGTCTTTGGAGAAGACTGGAGAACACATACATGGAAAAGAACATGACGGACAAGCTATGGTTGAAGAAGCAACTGTATAGCTTGAGAATGCCTGAAGGAGGAGATCTCGTTGCTCATATTCAGAGGTTCAATCAGGTATGTTCTAAGGTGATGAGTCTGAATGTAAAAATTGACAAGGAGGATCGGGCATTGTTACTGCTGTGTCTACTCCCTGGATCGTATGATGGTCTCATAACAACCTTGGTGTATGGAAAGGAAACCCTGAATTACGAAGAGATTGTTGGTATGCTCAGATTTAATGAGCAAAAGAAAATGATTTGCAACGGTAATCCTAACTCAGAGGTTCTTGCTGTGAATGAGAGGTAAGGTAGACCAAAGGATAGAGCTAGGAGAAATCCAAGGGCAGATCTCAGTCTCAGAACCATAAGAACTTGAAATGCTATAAGTGTTATCAGCTTGGGCATATCAAGAAGCAATGTCCCCTTTGGAAGACAGAAAAGGAAGAGTCAACACAAGTGGTGCTAATGTATCAGAAGGTAATGGAGGAGATGTACTGATTGTATCAGATGGATCAGTAGATTGGGATAATATGGATTTTGGATTCTACATGCTCATACCACTATACCTCACATCGGGAATGGTTATACACCTACGACAGGTTAGATGGAAGTAGTGTAAGCCTTGGGGTGATGATCATCCTTGTATGGTGGCTGGAGTTAGCACCATTAGGGTGAGAATGTATGATGGAGTGATAAGGACTCTGTCAAATGTCAAACATATACCAGAGTTGAAAAAAAATTTGATTTCTTTGGGCTACTTGGAAGAGCAGGGATATGCCTTTAGTTGCCAATCTAGTAATGGATGTTTGAGAATAACCAAGGAGGCTTTGGAAGGTAATGGGAGGAAGAAGACTGAACAATAATCTATACAAGATGGAAGGCTCAGTTATGAATGATAGTGCGGAGGTGCTTACAGCGGTACAGGAGGAATAGTTGACATATAAACTGTGGCACTATTGGATGGGTCATATGAGTGATCGAGGGCTCAAAGAGTTAAGCAGAAGAGGAAACATTCTACCTTTGAAGAAGGATGAAAATGATCTGTGTGAGCCATGTATCTTTGGTAAACAGCATAAGGTGAAATTTGCTACTTGTACCAAGCTAAGTGAAGGAGTGCTAGATTTGGTGCACTCAATGTATGGGGACCAATACCTATTTTATCTAGGGATGGAGCAAGGTATTTTGTTACCTTCATTGATGACTTATTTAGAAAATTGTGGGTGTATCTAATCAGAGAAAATAGATGTATTTGCCCAGTTCAAAGCCTAAGGGCTGAAGTAGAGAAGGAGACAGGAAGACATGTAAAGTGCCTTCGGTCTGATAATGGTGGGGAGTACTCTAGTAAAGAGTTCAGGAGTTACTGTGAGAAAAATGGGATTAAACACCATTACAGAGTAAGCATGACTCCATAGCAGAATGGTGTTGCGGAAAGGATGAATCGAACACTATTGGAGAAGGCAAGGAGTATGAGGCTGTAGTCAACATTGCCGAAAACCTTTTGGGGTGATGTTATTACTCTGTCATGTTTTCTTATAAACAAGTCCTCTCACTTCAAGTTGATGGAGAACTTCCGGAAGAAGCTTGGAGTGGGAAGAAGGTGGAGCTTGGCCACCTGAAAGTCTTTGGTTGCCAAACCTATGTACATGTGGAGGCAACTGAAAGAATCAAACTGGATCCTAAATCAAAGAAGATGATCTTCATCGGATATCCATAAGGAGTCAAAGGTTACCTACTATGGGATCCTCAATCATAGAGGACAGTGATTAGTAGGGATGTCATTTTTGATGAAAGAAGCATCTTGGAGAAACCAGGGACTGCAGTTGAAAGTGCAGTCAAAAAGATGAACAGCAGTGAGTGCCCTACACAGGTGAAGAATAGGCATCAACATCAGCTAGAAATGGAGTTTCAGTTGAGGTGGAGTTGGAGTTGGGTAGGAAAGATTCTCTAGGAGTAAAGAAGCAAGGAGAACCAGCTATTCAAAGGGAGGTGCAGGAGGAGCCTCAAACAAGAGACTTGCAGGACAACGCAAGGGGAGTGGCATTGTATAAGCCTCAACGCACAATTCGGAAGCTAGTGAAATATGGCACGGATGAAACTATATCATATGCTCTTATATCTGTTAATGGAGATCCAAAAAATTTTGTTGAAGCCATGGAAAATCCTGATAAAGAATCATGGATGCAAGGCATGATGGAAGAGATGGAATCTCTCAAGAGGAATCAGACATGGTAGCTGGTGGATCTACCTAAAGATGCTCATATAATTGGCTCCAAATGAGTGTTCACAAAGAAATCAGTACCTTTAGTGCAAAGTGGAGTGAGATACAAGGCAAGGCTGGTAGCATAGGGATATTCGCAAAGGAAGGGAGTTGACTACACAGAGATATTTTCTCCTGTGGTATCCATACTTCAATTCGGGTGTTGTTGTCCTTGGTGGAAAAAACATGATATGGAATTGGAGCAGATGGATGTGAAGACAGCCTTTCTACATGGAAATCTAGAAGAGAAGATCTGATGCGGGGATGATTCATGCATGCAAAGTATTTTTTCGTGATTACGCATGAAGTTAAGGTTTTAGTTCCCGAATTTCAAGCCAAGATTCAAAGTATAGAATTCTATGAAAATTTTGTGTTGACCCCTGAAATGATTTTGATGATTACAAAACATTGGAGCATATATGTATTATTAACTCTTTCAATTACTTAGAAGTTTTTGCATCATTTGGTTTTCTATTCAGTTGAAGTGTATTCTAGTATTGTATGAACTTATATACATCTCAAGTTGTAAAGTCCTAATTTTATCCTTGTAATCTTGTAAAAAGGGCTAAAAATTAGTAAAAAGTGAGTATAAATAGGTTAGACATATGTGGTAAGTTTTTTTGAAGTATTTGGAAGACTTGCTCTTGTTGGGAAATTGCCTTGAAGAAGTTTTGCTTGAGCCGACTCATAGACCTCGAGTCGACTCATGGACCAAGAGCCAACTCATGTTCTAGCACGACACGGAGAGTCTCAAATTTTTAGAAGTTCGAGCTGACTCGAGCATAATAAGCTAACACATCCAGAAGTTGTAAATCACAGGTTTCAGAAACTCAGAAGTTCAAGCCGATTCGACCTAAAGAGCCGACTTGTCTAGAGTGTGTTTTTGGTCTATTTATGACTTCGAGCCGACTCAAGGTTCTCGAGCCGACTCAAGTATCGGGTCTGGCTTTTAACGGCTAGTTACTGAATCAATTTTTTAAATTCAAAAGAGACTCCAACGGCTATATTTCAGTTCCCTAGGCCCTACAACGGCTAGTTTTGCTTGAAAACTATAAATGGAAGTTTTTATGATGGATTAAAGGATGATTATTGATTATTTATTGAAAGTTAAAGAGCATTCAAGTGAGTTTTAAGTCTTTCACCAACCAACTTCAAGTGAGCATTCAAGAAAGGATTCAAAGCTTCTCCAACTCATCTTCATTCATTGAATCCAACTTTTGAGGAAATCAAGAAGCAGCTTTAAGAGTATTCAAGAGCATCTAAAGTAAGGCTTCAATTTGAACTTCATCAGCAACTACCAAACAAATTGGGTTTGTTGTAAAGTTGCTATTTTCATTTGATATATCTTGTGTTCTCTTCAAGAGCAGCAAGGGGCTGTGTCTTATGAGTGTTGAAAGGTTTTTAGGTGAGCTTATTAAAACCTAAGCTTGGGTTTTTTTGGTGAGCCCAGTACTAAAAATCAAAGGGAGTTAGGTTCCTAGTTAGCCAATGTTAAAACCAAGTGTTGGATTTCTTTGGTGAGCTCGGTTTAAAAATCAAAGTGTAGAGGTTTGGATTATAAGCCTGTTAAAATAATCTAACTGTATTCCAGTAGGGGATATAGTGAAAATCCCAAGTGGTGCTTGGGTAGTGGACATAAGAGCGTGTTGCTCCGAACCACTCTAATTTCTTTGTGTTTGTGATTGTGTTTGATTGACTTCTTTGTATTTGTTGATTTAATTACTTTCGTTGTATAATCTATCACAACACTAACACTAAAAGATTTTTAAAGTGCACGTACTTGAAAGTTTTTATTATCTTAATCTCTCCCTTCTTGGAAAGCTACCTGGGCAACAAGTGGTATCAGAGCAGAGTCTCTAAAATTCCTTAGAGTATAGATTGATGGCACATCCCATGAGTGCCTCCTTGGCCGAAGGTCAATCCACAATCCAACCTCCACTTTTCATTGAAATTAATTACACATATTGGAAGGCTAGGATGAAGATATACATTCAAGCCGTAGACTTTTAATTATAGAAGATAATTCAAAAAGGACCTCACATACCCACTATCAAAATTAATGATGTTGAGGTTCCCAAACCTGAAGAGGAATAGGATGAGAATGATATGAAAAAGGCCGAGTTAAATACCAAAGCCACGAATTTACTTTATTATGCTTTGGACCTAAATGAATTTAACAGAATTTTCGCGTATAATTCTGCTAAAGAAATTTGGGATAAGCTCGAAATCACACATGAGGGCACATCACAAGTAAAGACTTCTAAAATTATCTTCTTGTGCATAATTATGAGTTATTCAAAATGGAGCCAAATGAAACTATATCTGTTATGTTTTCATGCTTTACTGACATTATAAATGGTCTTAAAAGTCTTGGTAGGACTTATACTAATGTTGATTTAGTGCAAAAAGTTTTGAGATCTTTGCCAGAAAAATGGAAGCAAAGGTTACAGCTATTTAAGAGGCAAAGGATTAAAACACACTACCATTAGACGAGCTATTGGGGTCATTGATCACTCATGAGCTAGCTATGTAGCAAAGAACAGAAGAAGACTCAAAAAGGAAAAAGGCCATTGCATTTAAAGCAACTGAAGAGGATAAAGATGAAGATTCAGATACCTTTGATGATGATGATATGGAGAATGATGAAATTGCCCTAGTAATGAGAAAGTTTAAGAAATTTATGGGTAGAAGAAGAACAAAGAGATGGAGAAAGCAATTCAGAAAAGGAGACTATGGAAAGGAAAAAAAAAGACAAGAAAAGGACAAGGACAAAGATCAAATTCCAATCTATTATGAATGTAAGAAACCAGGACACATACACCTTGGTTATCCATAAATCAAGAAAAAATGTTTAAGAGAAAGAAAAAAAAAACAATGCTTGTGGCATGGAGTGACAATGATGAATCTACATCAACCGAAGAAGAAGAGATACAACGAAGACAGCTTCAATTTGCCTTATGGGTTTGGAGGATGAGGTAACAACTTCAGAACCAAATTTAGATTTTACCTATGATGAGCTTTACAATGCTTTTTGGAATTATTGTCTGAATTTAAAATGCTGGTTTGAAAATGAAGAATTTGAAAAATAATTGTAATATAGTTGAAAAATATAAAAATGAAGTTTGTGAAAGAAACAAGATTTTACAAAGAGAATTAAGTATTGTGAAAGACTTAAAACTATCCAATTTGAAAAGGAAGAACTTCTTGAAAAGAATAGAACTTTACAAAAAAAAAATACTATTTTGCAAGAAGAAGTTCAAAAGCTAAAACCCTTTGTTGAAATATAACTTTAAGCTTTAACAAACTTAAACTAATTTTGAAAAATCAAAGAGATTTTAATAACAAGTTTGGAATCGGTTACAAAAGTTCGAATACAAATAAGTTTTTTGCATCCATCTCTTATACTCCCAGTTTATTACATCAAAGCAATATGGACCTATGTTTGCATTACATGCTTCTTATTCAAAGTCAAGAATTATTGCTATGCATATAATAACATCGGTCACAAAGCATTTGAATGTCATTTGAAATATAATGGCAAAAAGAAAATCAAGAAAATTTGGATTCCAAAAGGAACCAATCCTACTAACTTGCAAGGATACAAGAGAGCTTGGGTACCTAAATCTACTATTTGATTATTTGCAGGGATGTCTTGCAGCCATGAATGCAAAGAAAAGATGGTACCTTGATAGCGGCTGTTCAAGATATGACGGGTGATATAGATCAATTCTTCACCCTGGAACAAAAAGATGGTGGCATGATAACCTTGGTGACAATCGTAAAGGAAGGATAATTGGTATTGGTAAAATTAAAATTACTCCTTCCACCTTTATTAAGAATGTACTACTAGTAGAAAAATTAAAGTATAATCTGTTAAGTATCAGTCAATTATGTGATATTAGCTTTAATGTTTCTTCAAGTCTTCAATGTGTATAATAGTTGATCCTCTTGACTCTGGTATAAGGTTCATTGGACATAGACTTAGCAATATATAAGTAGTAGATCTTAATGATCTAGCTATGTCAAGTAATACAAGTCTTGTGGCAGTGAATGATTAGAGTAAGGAATCAAGTCTACTATGGCATAGACGACTTGGACATGCTAGTATGGATACTATTGCAAAACTTATTTCAAAAGATTTAGTTAAAGGTTTGCCAAAGTTTAAAGTAGATTTTGATTACATCTATGATGCATGCCATTAGGAAAACAAGTGAGGGAGAGTTTTAAATCCAAGAATATTGTTTCTACCATTAGACCGTTAGAGCTACTTCACATGGATCTATACGAACCTACTAGGACAACAAGCCTAGGTGGTATGAAGTATGGTCTTGTAATTATAGATGATTTTTTCGAGATACACTTGGGTTTTATATTGCACATAAAGATGAAACTTTTAAAACATTCAAAAAGTTTTACAAAAGAGTTTCAAACTTAAAAAAAAATTATGTTCTTTTTATTGGTAGTGATCATGGTACGGAATTCAAAAATCAATATTTTGATCATTTTTGCACAAAGCACGGTATTGATCACAACTTCTCCGTTCCTAGAACACCACAGAAATGGTGTTGTAAAGAGAAAGAATAGAACCTTGGAAGAAATGTCCAGAACAATGCTTTGTAAAGGAAATCTTCCAAAATAATTTTGGGTAGAAGCTATAAATACTGCTTGTTATATTTTAAACAGAGTTTTAATCAGACATATTATAAGAAAATGCCCTATGAACTATGGAATAATAGAAAGCCTAACATTGATTATTTTCATATTTTTAGTTGCAAATGTTTTGTACTTAATAATGGTAAAGATAATCTTAGTAAGTTTGATGCTAAATCTGATGAGACTATCTTCTTAGTTACTCTATAAATAGTAAAGCCTATCGAGTTTTCAATAAAAGAACTTTATCTATAGAAGAATGATTTACGTTATTTTCAATGAAACTGACATGACATCTTCTAGAAAAGAAAATTATGCTAAAGATGATGCAGGTACACTTGAACATAGATTAAAGGACATGACTATCAAAGATAAGCAAGCAAGTGAACCACAAGAAGAAATGGTAAGTAAGAATCATGAAGATATACCCAAAGAATGGAGGTATGTGCATTCACATCCCATGAACTCATTATAGAAGATCCATCACAAGGTGTTAGAACTAGAGCTTCACAAAGGGATGCACATGATCTGATTGCTTTTATATCATGTAAAACCACATACCATAGAAGAAGCTGAAGCCGACCTTAATTGGATGTTAGCTATGCATGATGAGTTAAACCAATTTAAGAGAAACAATGTTTGGACACTTGTAGAGAGACCAGTTGACTACCCTGTAATAGGTACTATATGGGTTTATAGAAACAAGCTAGATGAACAAGGTAATGTAATTAGGAATAAGGCTAGACTGGTAGCTCAAGGTTACAATCAAGAAGAATGAATTGATTTTGATGAGACCTATACACCAGTAGCAAGGCTAGAAGCTATTAGATTACTCTTGGCATATGCATGTTTCATGACCTTTAAATTATTTCAAATGGATGTAAAGAGTGCTTTTCTAAATAATTTTCTATCCGAAGATGTTTTTGTAGAACAACCACCTGGTTTTATCGATCACACTTTTTCAAATCATGTTCTTAAGTTAAATAAAGCTTTATATAGTCTTAAACAGGCACCTAGAGCCTGGTATGACAGATTAAGCAAGTTTTTGCATGGAAATGATTTTGTAAGAGGTATTGTTGATATTACCTTATTTATTCAAAAGAAAAATAATGATATTTTGGTTGTTTAAATTTATGTTGATGATATAATATTTGGATCTACTAATGAATCCTTGTGTCAAGATTTTGATAAGTTAATGTAGGGTGAATTCGAAATGAATCTAATGGGTGAGCTGAACTACTTTATCGGGCTTAAAATCAAACAATCGAAGGAAGGGATCCTAATCAACCAAGCCAAATATATTAAAGAAATTATCAAAAAGTTTGTCATGGAATCAAACTAAGAAGTTGGAACACCCATAAGTCCTGCATGCAGATCAAATAAAGATGAAAATGGCACAAGTGTTGATCAAAAATGTATAAAGGTACGATCGGATCTCTACTCTATTTAACTGCTAGTAGACCTTATTCTATTTAGTATTTGTATGTATGCACATTTCGATCAAATCCAAAAGAATCACATATTATTGCTATAAAAGAATTTTCAAATATCTTAAAGGCACATGTAATATAGGATTATGGTATTCCAAGCATTCATCTTTAAAGTTAATTAGTTATTTTGAAGATGATTATGGTGTCTATAAGATTGATAAAAAGTACCAGTGGAACATGTCAATTTCTAGGTGTCACTTGATTTCATGGCACTGCCGTAAACAGAACTCTATAGCACTGTCTACTACTGAGACAGAGTATGTGGCTGTAGGGAGCTATTGTGCACAAGTGTTGTGGATCAAGCAACAGCTAGAAGATTGTGGTGTTATCCAGTCTAAGATTCTTATCAAATATGATAACACAAGTGCTATTAATTTATCAAAAATCTAATTCAGTATTCTAGAACAAAGCATATAGAAATTAGACATCATTTCATTAGAAACCATGTCTAAATAATGTTGTAGAATTAAAATTTTGTACCAATTGAGAACCAATTAGCTGATATTTTTACCAAACCTCTTAGCCAAAAAGACGGTAAAAGATTAGAGGTGAGCTAGGTCTATGTGACCCTTATTAAAATTGTTGACCTAATTTTTCAAAAAATAAGAAAATTATCTAGAGTTTTCAAAAATCATTTAGAGATTTTGATCGCTTGATCTAGTATTGATTTAGCCATAGAAACCATTAGTTTGACCGTTCGAGCTTTATCCTATGTTTTGCTTGAGCCAACTCTAGCAATCCCCTATCCTGTCGAGCTGACTCAAAGGACGAGTTGAAGCTTTTTTAAATAGAGTTCCGTAAGCTCTCATACCTATTTTCTTTCCGCTTCTATTGTTGAACTCCAACCGTTCCCTCTCCTAAGCCTTAGAAAAACCTCTAGAGCCCTTCCTAATCTCCAAGCCGAGCAAGATGGGTCCTAGAAAGGTGTTGCAAAGAGACCAAAGAGGGTTGTTCGATCGATTATGGAAGAACGGAGGACAAAAGAAGGTTGGGTGCTTCGGCTTCACATTCCATGGAGAGCAGCAATCCGAAGCTCCGGAAGCCCCCAGGCAGATCATCCTTATGAAAAATAGATAGGTAACATCTGGAAGATTTGTAGATTTCAACTTTCTAGAGCAAGAAAACCTAAGGATAGGAGATTGGCTTGATGCTCAGGGTTGGAAATCATTTTGTATGCTCGATTTGCCCACATACCCAACCCTAGTGAGACAGTTTTTTGAGAAACTATCCCGGGCACCTTTCATTTGGAATCCACTGTTAAAGGAAAAAGCATTGTGGTGAATGAACAGAAATTGAGCAGTGTTCTTCAAATTCCCAAAGAAGGAGAATGTTATTTGGTGTTGAAGGAAAAGCTGAGGACACTGAGAAAAGTCCTAGAGAGAAGTGATGTATCTGCGATTATTCATGTTAGAGCAAATCAATTATCCTTGGAGATGAGGCTAACTCATAATATCATTAGTCGAGTGTTCTTACCCAGAATAGGAAGATTTGACTGGATATGTGAAAAAGATTTGATGTTTATGAGATGTCTGACTGAGGAAAGGCTCTCAACTTGCCCTACATTATGATCTCTCAGATGAGGAAAGCAGCTCGCAGGGCACGAGCCTGCCTTCCCTATGGTATGGTATTTACCCTTCTTTTCCAGGATGCTGAGGTTGATCTATCAAGTGAGGACAGTAGGGCCCTATTACACACTGACAGGTACAATGTGAATCTTTGAACAGAATGCAGTTTCTTAAGGTTGATGGACATTGGATTCGGAAGACCTCCAGGCAGAGAGCTACATATTCTGACGAGGAGTCCGATGACGATGACCAGGCTGGACAACCATAGGGCATTGAGGCAAAGCGACTTATTGATGAGGCTGGACCCTCTGAACCATCACCCACTCTACCTCAATCACCTGTGAGAGAGCCTGATACTGGTAGTTTGAGAGATGATCAGAGCTTGCAAGTTATCTTGGATGAGCTCTCTACTTTGCGTGAGGCAGAGCAGTGACTGATGCCAAGATAGTTGCTCTACAGATCAAGATGAGGGATGGTTTTTAGTAGATCTTGACAGTTCTTCAGAAGATCAGTGCAACTAGCCCATCAGCACCTCCTCCACCACAAGCAGGACTAGATGATGATGCTGACATTGGATAGGGAGAGGCTGAGCCTTCTACTGGCACACATATTGCAGATACTCCTACAGTTGGGGATGGTACTGGTGCACAGGTCACTGAGGGACAGAGCATTGGTGTATCAGACACTCTAGCGACTTAGATTCTTTTGAGCACAAGCACTTTAGCCTTGTATGATCCTCCTTCTGTGTAGCCCATTGAAAGAAAATAGATGCAGGTGGTTGACATGATCCTACACTATGCATGCAAACAGCTGCGGGAGCAGAATGGATTTTCAAACATTTTAAAAAATCCGCACAGAGGAAATCTGCTCCACCCAGAAACTAATCTAATTCTAGTTGCAAATAGGCATGTATGATGATATAAAATATTTGCAAAATATTTGAATTAAAAATTCTATTCATGCATGATTAAAAAACAATTTTTTTTCATACCTTATTCAGGCTGGAATAACTGGGATAAAGCTAGAATAGGCTGGAATAGCATGAATAAAACTATCCAGCCTTCTTCTTCCTTGGGCTGAAACAAACTCTGTTTTTGGCTTGAAAAATGGTATCGAAACACCACCTTTTGGACCTCTATTTGCTCCCAAATTTCAGTAGTGACAACTTGGACAAGAGGTCTTCGATCTCCAATCGAAAGCTGTAAGAAAATGTTAGCCAAAAAATGTAAAAATCTGCCAAAGTCTCCTGCCAGATTTTCTGCAGCAGAACTGGGCAGCAGGCTTTGGCCTTTGTTTTGGAGCAGCTGGAGCGATCCCGGCTCGCATGGTTTGCTCGTAGGAGTAGAATAGTACTCCCTCTAGAGGGGAGACATGCTCGGGGCTCTCAGATCCCTCTCCACGATGGTGCTAGCCGCTGGAAGATGATACACGGTCACAGTGGACTGCAGCAATACTCCTTTGCTGCAGTGCAGGTTTGAGCACTTGAAAGAGCAATAAAATGGCCCTTGAACACTCCCTCACACTCTCCAAATCTTAGCCTATAAGTGCAAAGTCTAAGCTCTCAACCAGGGGGTCTCTCAACCTCTCAAAGAAGAACGCCCAGGTTGCAGTTTCACGGTGTTTTCACGGCTGAAAAACTTGATTGAAACAGGGGACTTGCTGGAGTTTTTATAGGCAGCGAAGGAGAGGAATACGTAGAGGCTGGAAGAAGGAAAAAGGTAGCTGCCGTTCACCCACTCAATCATAAACAGGGATAAAGAGCAACGGTGGAGGGAGAAGAAGAGGCGCTAGCGAGAGGAGATGTTCGATCTTCATTGGATGCATGGAATTGTTTTGACGCTTGGGAGTTCAGCCAGCATTTACCGTGTAAAATGGCTGGGAGAATAAAAAGATCACCGGTTCAAAAAATTGGTCCAAACAAATTTGGTTCAATCCCATTGGTTCAATTAACCATTCCCATTTAAACCTCTTGGTTCAATCCAATTGAACTGGTTCAAGCCCAAAAATTGGTTCAATTGGTTCACAACCAATTGGAGGCCGAAATGAACTCTGAATCAGTTCAAACTGATTCAGAAAAAACTTGGCACAGTCCTGGTCAGCCCGGAATAATTTCTGGTTGACACAGACAAGGGCAAGATGGAGAAAAGAGTGCTCAAAAATAAATACCGTGCCCATAAACCGAGACGATTACTAATCGTAATCGGTATCCGGATCAGAGAGTATCCTCTATGGCGAGTGAACCTCATAGGTTCGAACCTAAACGGGTAGAAACTAGAAAACAATTTTTCTAGTCCAGCACAGGAAACCATCTAGCAATGGATCCCGGCGTCCGGGATAGGTCGAAGATGCGGAGCAAACTATCGAACCTCTGGCATATGGTTACCATATAATTTATCCCTTTGACCTCTAATACTCAGGATGACTGAGATTGGGCTGCCAACCCAGACAGAGTCAGTCCACTATGTGTCTCAACCTCGCAAGCCCAGTGACTCTTCACCAGGACTACCCCGCCGAGGATTTACTAAATTGAGATACTACGAGACATTCAATCCAAACTATTTGGACATGTCAATTCTATCTTGATCCATCATTGCTCCATAAGTACTTGCCTGTACCTGAAACCTTCCATCACCGGATTAAAATCCGGGTAGTCCGGCATCAAAGCACAAGGAGTTGCTTGCAAGCTACCGTGATGACCTCAAGTCAGAGGGACACATATACCCATATCCAATCGTGAGTATCCCTTTGGCAGAAAGGGGCTGCACGGAGTCATGATCAATAAGATATCATATCCCACTTGCAGATCACATCAGTGTCACCACACTCATTTGGTCAAGAGGACAACCAAACGATGTGAACTACAACAACCTATACTTGATATATTGTCGTCCAGTACAATATATCCTTTGGTTGTGAACAGGGTTTAAGGACCACTCGATACATCCTCTCTGTATCGAAGTCAGTGTAGTCCTAAGGACTTCATCACATGGAAAGAGTTCATTTCAGGAAAATACAATATGTGATGAGCTGCCAAAAAATATTTTATTAATTCAAAGAAAGAGTACAATACTTAGCTCAATCGCCTACAACCTAGGCGATTGGCTTTGGGACACAATTCCCAACAACTCCCACTTGTACTAAAGCCAATCAGAAGAGTATCTAATACCCATTTCCCATTTACAATAGTTGAACTCTTTTATTTCGAGGGCTTTAGTGAAGGGGTCGACCAGATTTTCTTTCCATCGATCTTCAGAAGATTGATGTCGCCTCGTTCCACGATCTCTCGTACGATGTGGTATCGCCGCAGTATGTTCTTGGTGCGGTGATGAGCTTTAGGCTCCTTAGCTTAAGCAATGGCTCCAGTGCTATCACAATACACCGGAACAGGACCATCTAGGGAAGGTGCCACCCCTAGCTCTCCAAGGAACTTCCGCAACCACACAGCTTCCTTTGCTGTATCTGATGCTGCAATGTATTCTGCTTCGCATACCGAGTCTGCAATAGTTGCTTGCTTGAACTTTTCCAGCAGATCGCTCCTCCATTCAGGGTAAATACAAACCCTGACACACTCTTGCTATCATCTCTATCCGACTGGAAACTGGAGTCAGAGTACCCCCAAGTCTCAAGTTAGGTTCTCCATAAATCAGCCATTGATCTTTAGTATTTCTCAAATACTTAATGATGGACTTAACCACCTTCCAATGCACCTCACCTGGGTCAGACTGGTATCTGCTCACTATTGATAGTGAGTATGCCACGTCTGGTCTAGTACAAGTCATAGCATACATGATAGAGCCTACTGCAGAAGCATAAGGTACTCTACTCATGCGCTCTCTTTCTTCAGGAGTTGTCGCACAATCCTTCTTGGAAAGAGTAATTCCAGAACCTATCGGAAGATAGCCTTTCTTGAATTTTTCATGATGAACCATTTTAGCACGGTGTCAATGTACATAGACTGGGACAATCCCAAAAGCTTCTTTAGATCTATCTCTATAGATCTTCATACCTAGTATGTAAGAAGCTTCACCCAAGTCCTTCATGGAGAACTGAGAAGATAACCAGACCTTTATTCCTTGTAATGCTGCGACATCATTCCCGATTAAGAGAATGTCATCAATATACAGTACTAGGAATACAATCACAGAACCATTAACCCATTTATAGATGCACGGTTCTTCTCCGTTCCTAATGAAGCCATACGATTTGATACACCTATCAAACCGTAAGTTCCAACTTCGAGATGCTTGCTTGAGTCCAAGATGGATCTCTGTAACTTACATACTTTTGATTCATCTGTGGATGTGAACCCTTCAGGCTGTATCATATACACCTCCTCTTCAGCTCTCCATTAAGGAAAGCGGTTCGGACATCCATCTGCCAGATCTCGTAATCAAAATATGCTACCAAAGTAAGCATGATCCGAATGGACTTGAGCATTGCCACAGGGAGAAAGTCTCGTCATAATCGATACCATATCGCTGACGATATCCCTTGGCAACCAGACGGGCTTTATAGGTCTCTACCTTCCCATCTGCGCCCCTTTTCCTCTTGAAGATCCATTTACACCAATGGGTTTTATTCCTACAGGCGGATTAACCAATGTCCAAACATTGTTGATTTCCATGGACTCCATTTCGGATCGCATGGCTCCAAGCCATGCCTCAGGGTTTGATCTCTGAAGTGCATCCATATAGGTGATCGGATCCTCATTGTTCTCATCGAGCTCGATGGGATCGCCGTCCCGGACTAAGAAACCGTAGTATCTGTCCGCTGATGCGGTATTCTACCGGATCTCCTAATGGGTTCTAGGTGTGATTCAATCACAACCGGTTCTACGATGTCCTTGGAGTGTGCAGGTTCTTCTATTGGCTGAACTTCATCAAGTTCAATCTTAGAGGCTATAGTTCCTTCTCCAAGGAACTCCTTTTCCAAAAGATAGCTCTAAGAACAACGAACACCTTTTGTTCATTCTCCAAGTAGAAGAAATACCCTTTGGTTTCCGTAGGATAACCAATGAATAAACACCGATCAGACCTAGGACCAAGTTTGTCTGAGTCAAAATGCTTTACGTAAGCCGGACAACCCCAGACCCGAAGGTGTGAGATTGAGGGTTTACGTCCAGTCCACATCTCATACGGAGTGGAGACAACAGACTTACTTGGAACATCATTTAATAAGTAACAAGCTGTCTGAAGCGCATATCCCCAAAAGGATAGCGACAGAGTTGCAAAGCCCATCATGGATCGAACCATGTCCAACAAGGTTCGATTCCTCCTTTCAGACACACCATTCAACTATGGTGTTCCTGGAGGAGTCCACTGAGAGAGAATTCCATTCTCCTTAAGATATGTCAAAAATCACCAGACAAGTATTCACCATCTCGATCAGATCGAAGGGTTTTAATACTTTTTTCCAGTTTGCTTTTCTACTTCATTACGGTATCGTTTGAACATTTCAAATGACTCAGACTTATGTCTCATTAAGAAGACATAACCAAACTTGAAAAGTCTCTATAAAAGTAATGAAATATTTGTATCCTCCTCTGGCACTAACTATCATCGGTCCACATACATCAGTATGTATTAGACTTAGAAGTTATGTAGCTCGTTCACCTTTTCCAGTAAAAGGTGACTTGGTCGTTTTACCAAGTAAACAGGATTCACAAATGGGCAGTGATTCAGAATCACTGACCTCAAGGAGTCCATCTCCTCGCATCTTGTTTATCCTATTTTGGTTAATATGACCTAGCCTACAGTGCCAAATATACAAATCGTTGACATTATCTAATCTTGGGCATTTGCTAGAAGTGTACATTACACTAACAGGCCTTGATAGTACGTATATGCCATTATTTAATCTAGCTTTCATTATAACAGAGTTATTCAAAAACATTGCAAAAATCTCCTTTTATTGATAGTTCAAACCATAATTGGCCAAAAGGCCTACAGAGATTATGCTCATAATGAAACTAGGACAATAGTGACAGTCGACTAGTTCGACAGTACAAGACTCAAAGACAAGACGCAGGACTCCGACCGCCAGTACTGGAACACGATTTCCATTCCCGACGCTCAGAAACTGTCCTCCATCTTCAAATCTCTGCTAACTTGAAGTCCCTGTAACGTATTGCAAACATGATTGGACTACCAGTATCCAATACCCAGTTAACACTATCAACAATAGAGTAATTACAAGGTTTTATTATATAAATACCTTGTTCAGCAGACTTCTGCTTTCTCGCCTGTTCGGATCAAGGGATGCAATATAAAGAGGACAGTTCCTCTTCTAGTGTCCCTTCTTCTTGCAGTAGAAACACTCTGCAGAAGACTGATCAGCCTTATACTTCTTGGTCTGACTAGGGCCAGGAGCATTCTGCATCTTCTTTCCCTTTTATTTGTTTTCTCTTCCCTTTCTTAAAGGGACGACGACTCTACTACCTCCCACTAAATTCACCACCCCTTATTCAGTTGGTGATCTTTCTCGAAAGTCTGCAGCCCCGAAAGACCATGGTAGTTGACTGCAGGCTTGTTCATTCTATAATAATCGAGAAAAACAGGATAGGAGAAGGGAAGAGAATTCAGGATCGCATCCTTGCAGAGCTACTCGTGCAAGGGGCATCCGAGTTTGCCCAACTTTTAATCAGCTCGATCATGTACTATACATGATCAGTGACTGAACCGCCATTCAGCATCTTGGAATTGTAGATGGCACAAGACACTTTGTACCGTTCTACATCATCCGGGGTGCCGAAGGATTCCTTCAACTTTTGAAGGATTTTATCAGGTTGGGCCTCCTCGAATTGCGACTGAACTCGTCGTTCATCGTCGCTAACATAATGCATCGGACAGTAGTCCGATCAGAGACCCACTTCAGATAAGCGTCTCTGACCGCACTCCGTGCATTAGCGGGAGGGATTTCAGGTGCTGGATCCATTATCACATAGAGGATCCGTTCATGCTCCAGAACGATTCTCAATCTTTGATACCAACTATCGAAGTTGTGACCCTTTAACTTCTCGTTGTTGAGAAGTGACCGGAGCGATAAATTGGAAGACATATGAAAAGAATAAGACCTAATTAGTGTATGAATTAATAATTTAACCAAAAGATTGGACTTTAGTCTAAAGGTTTCTCCCACTAATTTTTTAGATTGGTAGCCTCTAACTCCAATCCATGAAAACATTTTTCAAGTGGGTATTGAAATCCAATAGGCCATGCATGAGCCTGACTTAGGCCAGCTCACCCATACGAGCCTAAAGGTAGGTTCGTAAACCAATTGTTTCCCTAAATAATTTTCAGTATTTCATTTTGCCCCTGAGAATACCCCAATCGGCCTTGAGGCCTCCTATTGCGGGTCTCTGTTTAGGTCCAACCATTAAAATGACAAATCCAATGCTTCTAGCTAACTAAAGACCAAGCCCGACTTTGGCCGGCCCACCTGGTCTCGTTAAGGAGGTTGCACTGAACCATCATCGATCAGATAGAAATTCCAGTCGCCGAATGTACACCCATTCTTGGAACTGCCGATGCACACCAAGCTAGTGGACACATTTCTATCCACTTAATGGGAGGCTAAGACACTGTCAACTCCTTCACTTAGTCTTTTTAAGGACCTAATAATTTTAGAGAATTTTTTATTATGATAGAAGAAAAAATAAGGACATGGATCATCCTCCCACTGAATCAATCAGATTTCAGGAGGGTGAAATAAATCAACAAACGATCCATGGGCACCTATAGATCAGTCCACCGATCAACTTGGGTGACATGGGTTAACTCGAGTCATTGAGCTTTTCTAATCAGTTCTGGTCGACTCGACTAGCCAGGTAGGTGAGATCATGGGTGAGTATCTGCCATTAACCATCTTTCCTAGACACCAACCAAGTTGGCCAGGAAAGAGGTAGCCTCATACAACCATGATCACAATGCCAAACCTACCTCGACACCAGTCGGTTTACCAGACTCGATCAGACTAGCCTAAAGACTCGAAAGTCAACTGAGCCACTAATTGGATCCATTTTAGATGAACGGATCAACTAATCTAACTATTAGATAGTACTAAAGAAGGGCCTTAAACAACTTTTGTTTAATCTTCTTGTAATCCAGTTCAACTAAACTTAGGTCTAACCCAGTTATGGACCCAACTAGTCAGCTAACCCAATTAACCCAAAATGGCTTATGCAATTTGATTAGATTTCATAAACATAAATTTTTATTATTATTATTTTAATAAGCCAAACTCTTAATTAAAATAATTTTTAATTAAGTCTCTATGTAAAACAATTTTACATAACTAAAAAATCATGCATCAAGATATTTTACAAATTTTATATTCATATAAAACATGCCTAAAATGTATCTACACCAAATTAAAACAATTTTTAATTTTAATATTCTTTAAGGATCCTTCTGAAGAGGCCAACACAAACGATCCGCATCATGTCAAAGACACAGTCATGGTGAAGGTCTCAACTAGGTTCTAAAAAGAAATCAGGATACATTTTTAGATTAAACTAATTTTAATCTATTAAACATGCATAATAGATTAGATTACACATGCAACCTGGCTCTGATACCACTGAAAGAAAATAGATGCAGGTGGTTTGACATGATCCTACACTAGGCATGCAAACAGCTGTGGGAGCAGAATGGATTTTAAAATATTTTAAAAAATCCACGTAGTGAAAATCTGCTCTGCCTAGAAACTAATCTAATTCTAGTTACAAATAGGCATGTATGATGATATAAATATTTACAAAATATTTGAATTAAAAATTCTATTCATGCATGATTAAAAATAATTTTTTTCATACCTTATTCCAGCTGAATAACTCTGGGATAAAGCTGGAATAGGTTGGAATAACTGGAATAAAACTATTCCAGCCTTCTTCCTTGGGCTGAAAACAAACTCTGTTTTTGGCTTGAAAAACGGTGTCAGAACACCACCTTCCGGACCTCCGTTTGCTCCCAAATTTCAGCAGCGGCAACTTGGACAATAGGTCTTCGATCTCCAATCAAAAGCTACAATAAAATGTTAGCCAAAAAAATAAAAATCTGCCAAAGTCTGCTGCCAGATTTTTTGCAATAGAACTGGGCAACAGGCTTTGGCCTTTGTTTGGGAGCAGCTGGAGCGATCCCGGCTCGCGTGGTTTGCTCGTAGGAGTAGAATCGTACTCCCTCTAAAGGGGAGATGCACCCGGGGCTCTCGGATCCCTCTCCACACGCGGTGCTAACTGCTGGAAGATGATACACGGTCACAGTGGACTGCAGCAATACTCCTTTGCTGCAGTGCAGGTTTGAGCACTTGAAAGAGCAATAAAATGGCCCTTGAACACTCCCTCACACTCTCCAAATCTCAGCCTATAGTGCAAAGTCTAAGCTCTCAACTAGGGGGTCTCTCAACCTCTCAAAGAAGAATGCCCAGGTTGCAGTTTCACGGTGTTTTCATGGCTGAAAAACTTGATTGAAACAGGGACTTGCTGGAGTTTTTATAGGCAGCGAAGGAGAGGAATACGTAGAGGCTGGGAGAAGGAAAAAGGCAGCTGCCGTTCACCCACTCAATCATAAAACAGGGAAAAATGAGCAGCGGTGGAGGGAGAAGAAGAGGCGCCAGCGAGAGGAGACGTTCGGTCTTCATTGGATGCATGGAATGGTTTTAATGCTTGGGAGTTCAGCCAGCGTTTTATCGTGTAAAACGGCTGGGAGAAATAAAAAGATCACCGGTTCAAAAACCAGTCCAAACAAAATTTGGTTCAATCCCATTGGTTCAATTATCCATTCCCATTTAAACCTCTTGGTTCAATCCAATTGAACCGGTTCAAGCCCAAAAAATTGGTTCAATTGGTTCACAACCAATTGGAGGCCGAAACGAACTCTGAATCAGTTCAAAATTGATTCAAAAAAACTTGGCATAGTCCTGGTCAGCTCGGAATAATTTTCGGTTGACACAGACAAGGGCAAGATGGGAAAAAGAGTGCTCAAAAATAAATACCGTGACCATAAAACCGAGACGATTCCTAATCATAATCGGTATCTGGATCAAAGAGTAATCCTCTGTGGCGAGTGACCTCATAGGTTTGAACCTAAACGGTAGCACTAGAATAATTCTAGTACCAGCACAGGAAACCATCTAGCAATGGGTCCCGGCGTCCGGATAGGTCGAAGATGCGGGAGCAAACTATCAAACCTTTGCATATGGTTACCGTATAATTCATTCCTTTGACCTCTAATGCTCAGGATGACTGAGATTAGGCTGCCAACCCAGACAGAGTCAGTCCACTACATGTCTCAACCTCGCAAGCCCAGTGACTCTTCACTAGGACTACCCTGGCCGAGGATTTGCTAAATTGAGATACTGCGAGACATTCAATCCAAACTGTTTGGACAGGTCAATTCCATCTTGGTCCATCACTGCTCCATAAGTACTTGCCTGTACCTAGAAACCTTCCATCATCGAATTAAAAATCGGGTAGTCCGGCACCAAAGCATATGGAGTTGCTTGCAAGCTACCATGATGACCTCAGGTCAGAGGGACACATATACCCATATCCAATCGTGAGTATCCCTTGGCAGAAAGGGGCTGCATAGAGTCACGTTCAATAAGATATCACATATCCCACTTGCAGATCACATCAGTGTCACCACACTCATTTGGTCAAGAGGAAAACCAAACGATGTGAACTACAACAACCTATACTTGATATATTGCCATCCAGTACAATATATCCTTTGGTTGTGAACAGGGTTTAAGGACCACTCGATACATCCTCTCTGTATCAAAGTCAGTGTAGTCCTAAGGACTTCATCACATGGAAAGAGTTCATTTCAGGGAAATACAATATGTGATGAGCTACCAAAAATATTTTATTAATTCAAAGAATGAGTACAATACTTAGCTCAACCGCCTACAACCCAGGCGATTGGCTTTGGGACACAATTCCCAACACCCACTCCCATCCCGATCTCTTCAGAACCTCCTTTCAGGTCTAAACCTAGAGTTCCTAAACCTACCGCTCCCATTAAGACTAGACTTAGGGATCTTAAGCCTAGGTTTCCTAAGTTTAAAACTCAACCTGGCATTTTAGAAGCTGGCTCTTCTTTCGGTGAAGATGAGTTTATTGCTTCTTTTTCAGCATTAGGTCTTTCTTTTTCTGCATTTTCTCATATATGTGATACTATTCTGTAGTGCTTAGCACTTTTGTACTGTATCACATCCTGTACTGACTTTCCATATATACATATATATATATATGTTTTGAAAATTTTGTGTTTTGATTGATACATATGTATGAATGATTGTGAATGAATGTTATCACTAAAATGTATGTGTTTTATTAATGACAAAAAGGGGGAGAAGAGCATGAAAATGAATAGAAAAGTATGATAAAAAAGAAGTATATTGCATATCAAGCATAAATTCTCCTGTTATATAAGAAAGGGGGAGCAATTATTGAAATTTCTTTCAAATATAAAGTGAAATGTTCTCCTGACTAAAGTTGGAAATTAATATATTGGTGATTAGTATATAATCTAATACTTGCTTACAGTTTTAGTGCATGACTAGTATAGTAACCTTATTTCCCTGATACACGTTCTTAATAGTTGATACGTTGTTTTGATACTAGTTCATTTCAACATCTTGATACTTCATTTGTTCTGATACATACTACACTAAATATGCACTGATACATGTAAAAATCGGTACATAGTATGTCATTACATGTAATTGTAAAGTGTTCTAAAGCTTTTCATGCCCAGTATTTTATCATCATCAAAAAGGGAAAGATATTGATCCCTAGAATGATTTTAATGATTACAAAACATTGGAGCATGTATGTATTACTAACTCTTTCAATTACTCAAGAAGTTTATGCAGGAAGTGTTTATCATTGTATCTTTTGGTTTTCTATTCAATTGAAGTGTATTCCAGTATTGTACGAACTTATGTACATCTCAAGTTGTAAAGCCCTAATTTTTATCCTTGTAATCTTATAAAAAAAGCTAAAAATTAGTAAAAAGTGAGTATAAATAGGTTAGACATTTGTGGTAAGTTTTTTGAAGTGTTTGGAAGACTTGCTCTTGTTGAAAATTTGCCTTGAAGAAGTTCTGCTTGAGCTGACTCATAGACCTCGAGCTGACTCATGGATCAAGAGCCGACTCATGTTCTGGCATGGCATGGAGAGTCTTAAATTTTCAGAAGTTCGAGCCGACTTGAGCATAATGAGCTAACTTGTCCAGAAGTTGTAAATCATAGGTTTCAGAAACTTAAAGTTCGAGCCGACTCGACCCAGAAGAGCCGACTCGTCTAGAGTATTTTTTTGGCCTGTCTATGATTTCGAGTTGACTCAAGGTGCTCGAGCCAACTCAAGTATTGGGTTCTGGCTCTTAACGGCTAGTTACTGAATCAATTTTTTAAATTCAAAAGAGACTCCAATAGCTATATTTTGGTTCCCTAGGCCCTACAATGGCTAGTTTTGCTTGAAATTATAAAAGGGAGTATTTATGATGGATTAAAGGATGATTATTGATTATTCATTGAAAGTTAAAGAGCATTCAAGTGAATTTCAAGTCTTTCACCAACCAACTTCAAGTGAGCATTCAAGAAAAGATTCAAAGCTTCTCGAACTCATCTTCATTCATTGAATCCAACTTTTGAGGAAGTCAAGAAGCAGCTTTAAGAGTATTCAAGAACATCTAAAGAAATGCTTCAATTTGAACTTCATCGGCAACTACCAACACATTGGGTTTGTTGTAAAGTTGCTATTTTCATTTGATATATCTTGTTTTCTCTCAAGAGCAGCAAGGGGCTATGTCTTGTGAGTGTTGAAAGATTTTTAGATGAGCCTATTAAAATATAAGCTTGGGTTTCTTTGGTGAGCCCAGTACTAAAAATCAAAGGGAGTTTGGTTCTTGGTTAGCCTATATTAAACCAAGTGTTGGGTTTCTTTGGTGAGCCCGTTTAAAAACCAAAGTGTAGAGGTTTGGATTGTGAGCCTGTTAAAATAATCTAACTATATTCTGGTGGGGGATATAGTGAAAATTCTAAGTGGTGCTTGGGTAGTGGACGTAGGAGCGGGTTGCTTCGAACCACTCTAATTTATTTATGTTTGTGATTGTGTTTGATTGACTTCTTTGTTGTTATTGATTTATTATTTCCGTTGCATAATCTATCATAATACCAATATCAAAAGATTTTTTAAAGTGCATATACTTGAAATTTTTTATTATCCCAATTCACCCCCTCTTGGGAAGCCACCTGGGCAACATTCTGGAAGTCATACATGCAGAAATAAACCATAAAGTAAAAGATAAGCAGGATCGCCAAGGTTGAGAAACCCTGGTCAGGCTAGCTTTCCTACAATACCATTATTGATGAATCAAGGGGATGTACCTGGAAATAGTAGAAGCACCTACTGAAGATCGTTCCATGAAGAGATTGCTCACGCTCCCGAATATGGCCTAGAAGAACAAGCTTCTGACCCTGCAAATTCCCGGCTTTCTGCTCGGTGATCCGACGGCTGATCAGAAAGTATTCTCGAACTCGTGGGAACTGAGGGACCTACAAATCACCATTTGGGGTTAGAAAACTAAGAGTATGAAGATTGAATAATTGAAAGAAGGGAAAAGAAAGGCTCTTGGATGATGGTAGCCAAGGGTTGGAAGGAAGGGGCGGCTAGGGTTTTGATGTTGTAGATAGAGGTAGGGTGCAGGAACAAGAAGAACTCGCACACAGCTCACACACAGCATGCACACAGCAAGGGCACACAGCAAAGAAAGATAACTCAATTTTATTCATCAATATTATGAAATTACATGAGGAGGGGAGGGCTTTAAAAGGCTTACAAACTTGGGGCTCAAGTAAGGGTATTCATGAGAAATTACATTAGTCCTAAACCCATACAAAGACATAGACTAGGGCTCTCCACTTTTGACTGAGCCTCTCTCTCTCCCTCTCCTTCTCTTGGTCGGCCAAAGAGGGGTGACTCTAAGGGAGGCCGACCAAGGGGGCATGACCATAAGGGTTGGCACCCCTCTGATGCTCCTCATGGGCCTTGGGTGGCCCAGCATGCTCCAGGCTACCGTCCAAAAATCCAAGGCCTTCAAATTCTCTTGCTGGGTTTTTCATGGTCTTTAAGTATTGCTTCATGACTTTAAACTGGCTAGATCTTCGATTATCTTGAGTCTTCTACTTGTAAAATTTAACTGGACTCACTATAAAATTTACAGGACTCAGAAAATGACTAGCTCAATATGAGCTGACTTGACTGATAAACATCAAAACTTATAGAACTCAAAATTTGACCTGACTCAACTGACTCGGCATTCTAAATACAGGACCAAGTGTGGATAGAACTCTAATGGACTTACTCACAAAACTCAAATGAACTCACTCAAATTGACTAAATCCTAATTACAAATTGAACAAAACTTGGACTCACATCCTACACTCTATTTGATAACCACAGAGGGTTGAAATGCCTCTGCCAAAGTCGGGGTCTCTGATCTCCCCATCAATTCTCTCGGGATAGGAGGAACTCGACCCCATCGAGTAAGGGCACACTGAACCTAGTGCCTCTTAAGAAGGTCCAAGTGGAGGCGTAGCAAGTCCTCTCGAGTATCCCATAAAGCATCAGGTCCTGGTAGACCTTGCCAACATACCAGGTGGCATTAAAAATCGCTATCCCGGGTCATCGAAGCTCGATCGTCCAGGACATGCTTGATCCATATTCCTCTCTTAGGCCAAATTATAGGTAGACACTCAGGGTCAGCTCACTCTCAATGGATGGGTAGGTTCAAAGGCCAAACTAGGAATCACTGTCGATTCCCTATACTCAATCAAGTCTGTGGTATTGAAGGTAGAGCTAAAGCCAAACTCCAAGGACAAATTGTGCACATGGGTCCTACCTACTCTATCACTTCTAAGGATCCAGCTCTGTGAGCATGAAACTTCTTTTAGGCCTAAGCCTAACCAAGATAGAATTCCTTACATTGAATCCATTGGCTCTTATCGGGAATTAGCCAGTTTGTTAGATGTTTCATTACTTAAATTACTCTTATGGCTAATATCCTGATGCATATGTTGTGCGGTGTTTAGTGCAGGTGTGGACAGTTGAACTGGGTTTATGGACTTATCAAGCTCAGCACCAGTTGGAAGGTCATCGGAAGGTCTTTGGGAAGAACGTCTCCTAAACTAATATCTACCTCTTGGAGTTGTTCCTTAGGGACTTGTTCCTGGACCTCCTCTATGGACAACTCTCTTGAACCCTCTATTATGTTTGATCCTATCTCAGTCACTTCTTCTTCAAATTTTGCAGTGGGTTCAGGATCCTTTTCCTTAGATTCCTCAAGGGGTTCACTCTCTAGCTTCTCTTCTACGGGACTCAACTCTTCAATATCAATGGGCTCAGGAGTTTCTTTCTCTAATTTCTTAGCCTTAATTAAATTAACTCCTGTTTTCTTCTCCTTAAGGCTACTAAAAGCTCCCTAAATGGATCTTTAGGTTGAGTCAGGTGGATCACAAACTTCTCCCTATGGTGACTAAATGTACAATTATTGGTTCGACCAAACAAGATTGCATCATGATCATAAAGCCATGGTCGACCTAGGATAATACTACTAACTCCAATGGGAAGGATATCACACCAATCTTCTCCTCATATGTTTGTAATTTGATTAAGATTTGGCATCTAGATTTGATTGGGATGGAGGTGGAATCTACCCTAGAAACCTTATAGGGGCTAGGATGGGGAACTGGGGTCAATCCTAAAGATTTCACTGAACTGGCAGAGATGACATTGACACAACTCCCACTATCTATTATGATCTTGAACACCTTACCTCCTATCTTAACAAAGGTTTGTAGGATGTTGGTCCTATGCCAGTCTTCCTTAATTTAGGTTTGGGTTAAGATGCACCTAACCACTCCTAACAAGCACTACAAAAAAGTCATATACACCCATGCTTTTTAGACACGTAAAATACATACGTGAGTAAAAGTTCAAGTTCTAAAAAAAGTTATATATATCCACGTTTGGCAAACGTGAAAATGCTATAATCAATTTGTAACTTACGTTTCAACTATTAACATGAGTAAATCAAATATAATGGATAACATTGGTATGCCAAGAAAGAATGTCCAAAAAATTAATACTGATCCCAGGTCTGGAGCTAATCCAACTCGGATCCGATTAACTTTAACATAAATGGATCAGATCTTGATATTTAATATCCAAACCTGAGACCTGATTAAAAATATAATATAAAATATATTTAATAATATAATATAATATAATATAATATAATGTAATGTAATATGATATATTTTATAATTTATTATATATTATTTATTTAAATTTTATATTTTAAATATTAAAAATGTAATTACACTATATTATAATTATCTATATACTTACAAAGTCACTCCCACTAACTAAGTATAATAAAAGAATTTAATATGTCCATATTTTTATAATGGGTCATTCGGGTTGGATCGGGCTCATAAATAATCCGTTCTATTCTAAAATATTTGAATATAAATATAATCTAAATAAATATAAATAACTATATTTTAATTATTAAATAGCTAACTATTATTAACCATAAAATAGATAACAAATAATATTATTTTTAAATTAAATTAAGATATAAAAATAATTATAACTCTATCTCTATGTTGAAAATAAGTTCCATACAATTTAACTTATAATTTAAAGGTCCAAACAGATATAATTTTAACATTATTAGTATGTTCAAATCGGGTTGGTCGGGTCGGGTCCAAATTCAATAACCCAGGCCCAACCCGAAAAATGGAACGGGTCTAATTTTAGGACCCAACCTGGATCCACGGGTCCATAAAAATGGGTTGGATCGGGTCTAAATGGATCGGATCAAATTGGATCATGGGTCAACCCGATCCATTTGTAGCCTTACTTTTAGTTCGATTTAGGGTAGACTTATCTAAGTTTTGGTATTTTCTATGTCCAAGTACAGTCCATGATCACCTCTTATTGATAGGAAGCTAGAGAACATGTTATCAAAATAGATAAATAATAATAACAAAAATAAAATATCTACAATTACCTAGAATCTCTGCTGACTACTTTTAATAATAATAATAGTAGTTGTAGTAGTAATGTATAAATACTTCGAGAAAGATTTGAGCAAATAAATAGGTAGCTTGTAAAATCAAGCTTGGAAGTTTGATATAAATCAAGCTTGAATTACCAAACATGCTCTAAATTAATTTCACCTGTGAAGCCCAAGTCAATAAAAACTTTGATATATTTTTACTATTATACAAATAATGTATTATTAAACTAAAGATTTGATTTTTTTTGGATTAGTTTAAATTTATTTTGGGTTTGAGTCAAGTTAGCATGTTATAGTTCAATTTTTGATTCAATTAAACTCATTTATTAATTTCTTTAAATTAAATTTAAATTGAGTTCAGTATAATCGTAACAAATCAAGCTTGATGCAGGGTTCAAACTGTAGAGTTTTTTCACATTAAATTTGATTGAATTCGGACCCAAACTTGATAAGCCCAATCAAATTTGGATCCAGATTCGATAAGTTGAATCAGTTAACACAACTCCCCATCTCAACAACTTTCCCGGTTTCATGCATCTCTCTACAATAGACATAAATCACTGCCAGGTATTTTCCACGGAGCGCGGCGAGATGGGTACCCTAGGCTATATATTTCTCCTTCGTAATAGAGCACGGTGAGGGCAACGAGGCGAGGCGAGGTGCGGCGATGCTCGGCGAGGCGCAGCGATGCTCGATGAGGCACGGCGATGCTCGGCGAAGGGCGGAGAGGCGAGGCGTGGCGACGCTCGGCGAGGCACCGCGACACTTGGTGAGATGTAGCAATACTCGGCGAGAGGCACGGCGACGCTCGGCGATGCTCGGCGGGAGCGGCGAGGCATGGCGCCGCTCGGTGAGGCGTGGCGCCGCTCGGCGAGGCGAGGTACGACGAGGCACGGCGAGGCTCGGCAAGGCATGGCGAGGCTCGTCGGGTCACGACGAGGTGAGCGGGGAGGTTCCGATCGGTGATTGGGAGTCTCGACTCTTTTGAGAGGTTTCAAAAGGTGAGACAAAATTTATTTTATAACTTTCTGAAAGGGCTGCTACATCTAGAACTGCAAAGCTCCAAATCTAGGAAAACAATTTGTCAGATTAAACGTGGATTCATTTTATCTGTGATAAATGATCCCCTATGTATGCTTGATGGCTTGAGGAGCTCTAGACTCCAACACTTAGGCTCAAGAAAGTCCTGCATGCAAAGGTCTCCCAGATGCTGGAAACACCTATATCCGTTGTTGATCATGACCTGAAGAACACCAGGTTGGTCTGCAAAATTAGATCACTTGAGTGAAATGTTCACCATGAAAAGGCCACCATAAACCACTTAAAGGCACTGACAGAGAGAAGTAAATGCGAACTAGTATAAAAATGCCTAGAAATCTAAAGCAAACTAGCAATTTTACATGCTTATATGCTACATCCAATCCTACTTGCAGTGTTCCAACTTCGTCCAGATGCTTGTCAAGTCTAGAGATGCCTAATAATTTGTGTTCTAAATTGCATAGACCTAGACTTTGAATTATGTAATTTATTGGGTGTTTTCAAACCATCAATAAGCCTACCAGCTTTCTTGGTGGGCAACACTCTCTTGCCAAAAGTTTTGGTAAATTAGTCACCAGTTCAGAGGGTTGGTGTGAGGATGGCAGTTGGTCATAATCCTTGGCTGATTTAAGTCGAGACAGAAAAAGAATATATATATATATATATATGAGAGAGAGAGAGAGTTCATTTGTGCCTGTTAGTATTAGGTTGATGCAGTATAACTTTTTTTGAAGTACAAGAATATTTATGCACAAATAATGATGGTTACAATGGTTTGACAAATTTAACAATAACAAATACATGAAAAATATTTTATTTTTCTTAAAAATGTGAAATCTGCATGATTTAGCTTAATATTGAACATTTGATAGCCTAAAAAGTAGCGAAGATATGTTGGGTACTCCAGGAACTTGGTTTGACTTTGATAACATGGCATAGCAGTTCAATGGTTGTGGTATATTTGTCATTTATATGGAATGAGAATGTTATTCCAATTTATATGTAAGTGATATTGTAATCTTCTAGATGTGCATTTATATTATCCCTTTTATTATTTTCTGCACCATCACATACTTGACTCTTACTGGTTTCTGCAAAGAGCTATAATGAACAGGATGCCATGTAGCATATTAGGGCATTTGAACTTCCCTGAAGGATTCTTCAGTAAAAGAATAGAGTTCAGGCAAGTGGAGCATGTCTTGTTTAATAAAGTCACTATTGTTATAGGAATGCTACTGATAAATAATGGTTACAATGAGTCGAGTATTGGACAAATAATTCAAAATCTATTGAGAGATGCCTATTATCTATCATATATTGCTTTGCAATTTGATTGATCAATTGGATGAACGGCTATGATGTGGCAATCATTGTGATGGTTCAAATTATCTACTAGGTGAGGTTGTTCGGCTACTCACCCGAGTCCGATTTCCATCAGGAGGCTTTTAAATATAAATAGGCTTTTAAATACAAATTCGAGACCTTCATTCTCCTTGCTTTGTTACCACGAAGCGGAGGAGCGCAGCTTAAGGTATGCTCACTTATTGTTAGTGATCATTGTATGTTAGCCTTTCAAAAAAATTATCTCAGTATCCTTACTTATTTTTATTTTTTGATGTTTATTTTAGATACATATATATATGGACATAGATTGGAGCTGGTTAAATCTACCAAGGTATCGAAGATTGATTTTTAAGGCTAGAATTTGTATATACATAATACTTAGATTCTCATTTTTCTCAATATTTTCCTTTTTAGAGGAACAGTAGAGTTCTTGAAGGGAGTTGATGAATTTATCAAGTATGCATGTTGGAGATTAGAAAGAAATACATTTAAGTGTCCTTGTCTACAGTGTGTTTGTTGTATGATCCATGACAAAGATAAAATTAAGTACATTTAGCTTTTAATGGAGTTATTAAAGATCAGAGACTTTGGGAATTGCATCTGGTATTTCAGCTCATAGTATTCTTCTAATATAAATAGCACAAGTGGAGATTGCACTAAGGATGATGGCATACATAAAATGATACTAGATGCACTTAAAGCTGTAGCTGATGATGATAACGAATTTGAATATGGTGATACTGGTCTAGCAGATGGAGATGAGTTTTTAAATGGATTAAAGAAGTTGCTTGAAGATACACAAAAACCATTATTTGAAGGTTGTAAGAGTTTCAAGAAACTTTCTTTTGTTCTCCGTCTATTCAACATTAAGTGCATGACTGGAATGTCCCAAAAGGCTTTTGATTTGATGATGCAGTTGTATACCCCTTCTTCCAGATAACAATGCACATCCAAATTCATATAATGAAGTTAAAAAGATTGTTGCCGCATTAGGTTATAGTTATGAAAAGATAGATGCATGTCCGAATGATTGCATTTTGTATTGGAGGGAGGAGAATAAAGATCGTACTAAGTTGTCCAAATGTGGAGAGGAAAGATGGATTGAAAAAGAAAGTTGTTATGGACATAAAGGGAAAAGAAAGTCTAAAAAGATTCTTCGTTACTTTCCATTAATTCCATGACTTCAGAGGATATAACTGTGTTCTGAATTGGCTGCAAAAATGAGGTGGCATAATGATGCAGAACGAAAGCTCTGATACCAAAAATGATGCAGAACGAAACTCTGATGCCAAAATGAAGCAGAACGAATATGTGGAATGCGGAAGCAAATAAAAATTAATGTTTTTTTTTTTAAATATATTTTCAGAAGTCGGCTTTGACTCAAAGGAAAGATAAACTAATGTTGAAATAAACTAAGAAATGACAAAAATCACAATTAAAAGGAGTGGATTATCAAAGTAACTCAGAAGTAGGATCACTGGGGATTGAGAACCCCCAGATTTAGGGTTTGCTCTGAGTTTCAATGAAACAGACAAAGAGAGAAGAGAAGGTTTTATACCTGACTGTGATATCTCTCGTTGCTTCAATTAAGGACACTCTCGAGCAGATTGTAGGATCCTTGGAGACTTTCTTCGCAATGGATCCTCGGATTGTAGTCCTATGGCAAGGTTGGCCATCTTCTCGAACTCAGGATCTGGAAGAAAAACAAAAGAAGAATCAGAAACTCAAAGAAAAAATACTGACCTGAGGACTTAATGAAGATTGTTGGATGTAGAAGTTCTGGAGCTTGATACTGATCTGACTCTTCTTTTGAACTGGCTCTGTAGTTGAAACAGTTGATCTGAACCTGGATGCTGGTGGCCGGCCTCTATGTGGAAGAGAGGGGCCGTGGGATATAGATGGAAAATTAGGGTTTGGATGGTGATTGGAGGAAAGATGAGGGCGGCTAGGGTTTGGGAATTGAAGTGGCTAACTTAGGTTTTGGTAAGGTTTGGAGATCTCACACCTCCTCAAGGTTCCTGTGGAACCCGGAATTACTCCCTCACGGAGCTCAACACTTGAAAACAAGTGCGGAAGAGAGACACAAAGTTGCACAAAGAAATTGATTTCATTCATCATTATTATGAAAACTTACAAGAGGGGTCTATTTTATAGACCTTTACAAGAAATCAAGTTTTTACATCTTCCCATGTGGGACTAATGGGATGGACTCTCAAATTAGGCGTGTAGAATCAATCCTCTTCATAATGGCCGGCTAAAATCTTCCTTAAATGTTGATTGGTGGCTCCAAATGGCAAGAAGATGGTGCCTCCTAACCTTGCTCTTCAAGACAAGCATTTCCTTCCATGCTTGGTTTTATTTGGAAGTATTTGGGCACCTCCTAGTCTTGCTCCCCAAGTGTTGCTCCTTTCTTTTCATAGCTTGGCTCTTATGGAAATTGTTTTGGGCGCCCCCTTGGATTGAGGATCCTAGATTGATCTCTCCTTAAGTGGTGCATGAAAGAAGGGACCTGCTTTCTTGTGGTGTGGGGACCAAGGCACACTGGGTAGGGATGTGGTGCCTCATGGGCTCTGGCGTGTGGCTGGGAGTGTGGCGCCCACTTGCTTGGGCCTTGACTTGGCTAAAAAAAATTGGCACCAACCTGGAGAAGACCTAGACACTACTAGGACTTGGACTGAGTCAACATGACTCAACAAAATTTAAATTGCAGGGAAATACAGACTTAAGATTAAAATTGAGTTGACCAAGTCGACCCTTATTACAAACCCTAATCTTCTGGCAAGGTCATTCAGAGATCCAGATGGAACCCTGAAGTCTTCTTCTAATTTTGGTGCCCGCACCAATTCTCCCGGGGGGGGAAGAACTCGACCCTGTCGAGTAAGGCTCAAGTTGGCTCTGGTATCTCTCCAAGAGATCTGGATCCAGCTCTTGTAATTCATCTTGGGAGATCCAAGAGTCATCAGAATCTGGCCTTCCTTGCCAGCGGACCAGGTATCTTAGGTATCCTCGATTACGAGTAGAGATAACCTGATCGTCCAGGATCTTTTCAATCTGTTCTTTCCTCACTGACCAGTTTGTTGGTGGCACACAGGGTTGGGTTCACTCTCAAGAATAGGATTAGGCTCAAAAGGCTCACTGGGAATCACAGCTGGCTCTCTATACTCTACTAGGTCTGTAATGTTGAAAGTGGAGCTAATGCCTAGTTCTGAAGGCAACTCGAGCACATAGGCATTGGATCCTACTCTCTTCACCACGCTAAATGGTCCAGCTCCTCTAGCATGTAGCTTTCTAACGGTTCCAGGAGGAAACCACTCAGGCCTTAACCTAATCATTACATAGTCTCCCTCACAAAAGTTTTGACTCGCCTTTGAGAATCAGCCAACTTCTTATAAGTTTCATTACTTAAAGTTATTTTGGCATGAATTTCTTTATGCAAGTTTTTACATGCTGTGCAAAGTCTTCAGCAGACTTGGAGACTCGTGTGTGTGGACTGGCAAAGGAACTAGGTCAAGTGGTGTGTGAGGCTTGTACCCATGAACAATCTTAAAAGGGCTTTACCTATAGACCTATTGACCGAGTCATTATATGCAAATTCAGCCCTGGGTAAAATACAAATCCCAATTCCTAGTATTCTCACTCAACCAAAATCTGAGTCAATGTCCTAAACTCGACTGATGACGCATTCCTAAAGAATGGACTTTATTCAAAGGAACCCTAGGTCTAAACCTAACAAACTACGGCTCTCTAGGTTTGACCTTGGGTCGGAGGATGGCATGCAGAGCATGAAAACTATCATGGGTGCCTAGTAGGTGCCATAAGGTCTTCCAGAAGTAGGTGGCAAACCTAATAAGTTTGACACGTGGTTCACTCTAAAGACTTCGACAAAGTATACTTGGATGGTGTAAGAAGCATTGGAAGTCCTAGAGAAAGAGACGAAATATGAGGTGGAGTCTCGAATTACCTGCTGACTAAAGGTGTGACCTGAAGGTTTGAATGGTGATCTATGAGTGTCAACTGGTCATCCTTACAAAAGGAAAAGTTTTGCTACTCCAGGAATTATACTGCTCACCCCCATGGGAAAGACATCACACCAATCTTCTCTTATAGGATTGCATCTGGATTTGGACCTGACATCTAGACTGGATGGGTATAGAGGTAGAGTCTACCCAAGAAACCTTATAGGGTTGGGGTGGGGGACTGGGGTTAAGCCTAACATTTTGACAGTACTAGCAGAAATGGCATTCAAACAGCTCCCACTATCTATGATGATCTTACATACCTTATCCCCTAATTTAAGGAAAGTTTGTAGGATGTTAGTCCTACGCCAATCCTCCTGAACTCTATTCTGGGACAGGAGGCATCTCACAACCCCTAACTGGTCGACTCTGTGGGTTACTCCTCTCCTTCATACTCATCAACCAAGTTCATTCCGGCCTCATAAACTTCTTCTTCAAATCTTCATTGGGCCTGGAATTCTCTTCCTCTCCCTCTTCTATGTAAAGGGATCTACGTGGCACTGGCTAGAAACATGACCTACCCTATGGCACTTAAAACAGGCTATGGCTATACACTGGCTGGAATATGACCTGGTTTCTGACACTTAAAACAGGTGATACTAGAACTAGGGGTTCTCTGGGTGTCAGGTGCCTTACCTTTGTCCATGGGCCTAGGGGTGGGAATACCCTGAATAGGTTTGCTAGGGATAACTTGGTCCATTTCTGGGATTAGGGCACTAACCCTGGAGGTATAGGTCCTCTCTGAAATTTCTCAGTGTTCAGTGCAATCTGATAGGCTTGGTCTAGGTCAGTAACCTCTCTCAGAAACAACTCCCTCTTAATGTCTTCCCTAAGTCCAGCTCTAAACCTAGACAAAGTGACCTCATGGGCTTCACTCACATCACATCTCATCAGGTACTCATCAAAGATGGCTATGTAGTATGAGACAGATCGGTTCCCTTGTTTCAAGGTTTGCCATTGGTCTAACAGATTCTGCTGGTATGAAATGGGTAGGTACTTATCTCTAAGCTTCTCTTTCATACCCTGCCAAGTGGTTATGGGCTCAACATTTCGTCTCCTAGTGGTTAGCTCAAGTTCCCCAGTATAACCTAGCTTGATGCACTAACTTCATCTTAGCAAACTTGAACTTTCTTTCCTCAGACATGGTATACCACTCAAAGTACTGGTCCATCTCTCCCTCCTAATCAAATACACCTTAGGGTTTAAGCTACCATCAAAAGTGGGTGCATCTAATTTGATGTTCCCGATGAACCTATCATCTCTATCTTCAGGCTCTGGGTCAGGCCTCCTATGATTAGGTTCAGGATCTCTGTATAAAGGTCTTCTAGGCTCCTGGTGTGGGTGAGGTTGAGGCACATTAAAATCTGGGTCAGGAGCCCAATTCTAATGTCTAGGTTCCTCAAGTACTGGACTCGATCCCTAAGCTGGGTAAGATCCTCACGGACTTGATCCCTAAACTGAGCAACAGTAGCAGTCATATCCTGACTCATTTGGTCATACTTTCGGTAAGAGTTCTAACCATGGCCTCTAAATCAGGTTGGATTTGACCAGGTTGGTAGGATACTCCGTTCCGGGTGGACATGATGATGCAAGCAAGCACACCAAATGAGACTCGACTGAAACGACTACGGGCTAACTAGACCTAGAGCCCAACTAGATGCCCAATCAGAGTGGCAAGCTAGCTTGTAGTAACTCGGGACTCAGCCAGGTAGGTGTAAGGGGAGTGTTAGGTCCCTAATTGCCAATCCTAGACACCAATCAGTGATTGGCCAGGTAGGCGGACCAGCAAACAAGCCCTTCGGGATAGAATCCCTGAACCACCGTTCTAGACACTGAGTACAAAGCACACACAGAGTAACTAGACAAACTGACTCAACACTAGCCTAAACCCGACCAGTTGGTTCCCTAGCCCACTAGGGCAAATTAGGTCTAATTAATTTTACGATTAAAGGCTTAGGTTCGAATGCACGGGAGGTGGTTTTGGGCTAAGGAGAGGGTCTCAATCCTCCCCTTATGTTGCAACTTCGGTGCCCTTAAGATAGATTCAATTTATGCACACTCAAATAAAACACAGCTTGCAGAAAATAAAAAGCAGAACAGCAGTAGAATTGATCTCAGAAAATCTACAGAAATTAATAAATTATGAATATTTTATGTAAATTACTTTCAATTATACTGGTTCCAGAAAAACAAGAATTACTTAATTGAAATTTTTTGTAGGAGAAACAATTTGGATAACAGGGCAGTTACTGGCAGAAAACAGAACGTGTGTCCCATTTACAATCCCTGCCTAGAAGTTATAACCGCGGCACCCTACACGCCCTAGGAACCTCCATGGAATGGGAGGAGGAGGCTTGTTGCGTCTCGCTTGTTCCTAGGACCGGACGGCCAGGGGAGTCTACACCAGGCAGCAAAAGTAAAAAGGAACGAAAAAAAAATAATCAAACAAGCAAAAACCCTAGACAGGGCTCTGATACCATAATGATGCAGAACGAAAGCTCTGATACCAAAAATGATGCAGAACAAAAAACTCTGATACCAAAATGATGCAGAACGAATATGTGGAATGAGGAAGCAAATTAAAATTAATGTATTTTTTTTAAAATATATTTTTAGAAGTCGGCTTTAACTCAAAGGAAGATAAACTAATGTTGAAAAAAACTAAAAATGATAGAAAGCACAATTAAAAGGAGTGGATTATCAAAGTAACTCAGAAGTAGGATCGCTGGGGATTGAGAAACCCCAGATCTAGGGTTGCTCTGAGTTTCAACGAAACAGACAAAGAGAGAAGAGAGGTTTTATACCTGACTGTGATATCTCTTTGCTTCAATTGAAGGACACTCTTGAGCAGATTGTAGGATCCTTGGAGATGGGGTTCTTCGCAATGGATCCTCGGATTGTAGTCCTATGGCAAGGTTGGCCTTCTTCTCGAACTCAGGATCTGGAAGAAGAACAAAAGAAGAACCAGAAACTCAAAGAAAGACACAGACCTGAGGACTTAATGAAGATTGTTTGGATGTAGAAGTTCCAGAGATCTGATACTGATCTGACTCTTCTTTGAACTTGCTCTGTAGTGAAACAGTTGATCTGAACCTGGATGCTGGTGGCCGGCTCTATATGGAAGAGAGGGCCGTGGGATATAGATGAAAAATTAGTTTGGATGGTGATTGGAGGAGAGATGATGGGTGGTTAGGGTTTGGGAATTGAAGTGGCTAACTTAGGGTTTTGGTAGGATTTGGAGATCTCACACCTCCTCAAAGTTCCTGTGGAACCCAGAATCACTCCCTCACGGAGCTCAACACTTGAATACAAGTGCGGAAGAGAGAAACACAAAGTTGCTCACAAAGAAATTGATCTTATTTATCATTATTATGAAAACTTACAAGAGGGTCTATTTTATAGACCTTTACAAGAAATCAAGTTTTTACATCTTCCATGTGGGACTAATGGGATGGACTCTCAAATTAGGCGTGTAGAATCAAATCCTCTTCATAATGGCCGGCCAAAATCTTCCTTAAATGCTGATTGGTGGCTCCAAATGGCAAGAAGATGGCGCCTCCTAGCCTTGCTCTTCAAGACAAGCATTTTCCTTCCATGCTTGGTTTTATTTGGAAGTATTTTGGGTGCCTCCTAGTCTTGCTCCCCAAGTGTTGCTCCTTTCTTTTATAGCTTGGCTCTTATGGAATGATTTTGGGCGCCCCCTTGATTGAGGATCCTAGATTGATCTCTCTTAAGTGGCGCATGAAAGAAGAGACCTGCTTTTGTGTGTGGGGACCAAGGCACACTGGGCAAGGGATGTGGTGCCATGCTCTGCATGTGGCTGGGAGTGTGCCCCACTTGCTTGGGCCTTGACTTGGCTAAAAAAAAATTGGAACCAACCTGGAGAAGACCTAGACCACTACTAGGACTTGTACTGAGTCACATGACTCAACAAATTTAAATTACAGGGAAATACAGACTTAAGATTAAAATGGAGTTGACCAAGTCAACCTTTATTACAAACCCTAATCTCGGGCAAGGTCATTCAGAGATCCAGATGAAATCCTGAAGTCCTCTTCTGATTCTGGTGCCCGCACCCACATAAGAAGAGCAAAAAGTAGATGGTATCTTGAGACATCCAGCTGATTCATCTTGTTGGAATCTCTTGATGTGATTATGATTTTGGAATTGACTCTCGAAATGTTCGTCTTAGTTTGGCAAACGATGGTTTAATCCTTTTGGTAATATGAGTGTAAGCTATAGCATTTGGCTGGTTATTTTGCTGCCTATAATTTGCCACCATGGGAGTGTATGAAATGGCCTAATATATTCATATCCTTACTTATACCAAGTCCACATGGACCTGGTAACAACAATGATTTTACCTACATCTCTCATTCATGAATTAAATATTTTGTGGAATGGGGTTGACACATATGATGCTTCAAGAGGCGAGAGGTTCAACATGCGTGCTACATTATTATGGACCATAAATGATTTTCCTGCATACGGATACTTGTCAGGTTGGAGCACGAAAGGACGATTGGCATGTCCATAATGTAATAAAGATACACATTCTGATTGGTTACATTCATGTAGGAAACATTATTATGCTGGTTATAGATGGTGGTTGGACAAGGACATAAATTCGATGAATGAAGTCAAGATTTTTTGATAAGGAAGAAGATATGAGAGATGCACCTACTCTGCCTTCTGGGAGTGATGTGTTTCAGCAACTAGAGGGTCTTATTTTATCTCAGAAACTTCTAAAAATTTGAAAAAAAGAAAAAGGAAGTCAAGCAAGAATTTCAAGAGAGCACCAAAACAAAAGAAATCAAAGAGAGAAATACTATAGAAGAGCCTAATAATGTTGAAAAAGATAAATACCTAGCATGGAAAAAGAAGAGTATCTTTTTTGATTTGCCATATTGGAAGTTATTACCTGTTCGCTAACCTTGATGTAATGCACATCGAGAAGAATATATTTACAGTTTGATTGGAACACTAATTAGAAATTGACGGTAAAAGTAAGGATGGCTTGAAAGCTCGACAAGATTTAGTCGAATTAAATATACGACCATCTCTTCATCCCAAATTTGTAGGTCCAAAAAAGATCTTGTTGCCACCAGCTCGCTTTACATTAAGTAAAAAGGAGAAGGAAAGCATGTGCCAAGTTCTTAAAGATGTGAAGGTTCCTGATGGGTATGCAGCTAACATCTCTAGCATGTTGACCCAGTTCATGGAAAGATATGGGAGCTAAAATGTCATGACTGTCATGTAATTATGCAACAACTACTTCCAATAGCAATCCGGTCTATAAAAAGCAAGTTAAGTGGATAGTCATTGAATTGAGCAAGTTTTTTTCTTGCAATTGTGCTCAAAGACTTCTTCAGCAAATGATTTTTATTTACTTGATCAAAGGATTTCAATTCTCTTATATCATATGGAGATGTTGTTCCCTCCTAGTTTCTTTGATGTGATGGTTCACTTTGCTTGTTCATTTGTCACATGAAGCTCGACTTGCTGGTCTAGTTAATTATCGATGGATGTATCCAATTGAAGGTTATATTTTGAATTTGATGTGTTTTTAATTTATTGCATTTTTTATTTTTTATGTATTGTAGATAGTAAATTTAGTGTCATGATGATAGGTTCTTGACGAATTGAAATCATATGTGCATAATAAAGCACAACCAGAGGTTCAATTGCAAATAGTTTTGGCTATAGAAACAATGGCCTTGCATCAGATTCTTAGATGATGATGTTGAGACATGGCTAAATAGACGTGGAAGAAATGATGATTGTACCAAAGTTGATACTCTGGGATAGATGTGCATTAACATAGGTTGACCTTAGGTGCTGCTAGTTCTTGTAAGATGGATAATGTGGAGTTAGATCAAGCTCATCATATATATTATTCAATCAAGAGGAGGTTCAGTCATATGCATTGTAAGTAAAAGTATTTTTTTATTTCATTATTTATGAAACTTGTAGTTGTTACTACAAACTTATACAAATATATTTTCTATGTTAAGGATGCACTTCGAGTTGATCCCAAAAGAACGACCTCGTTCATCAAAATGGATATTGAAACTATTCATTGAGCACGTTTCCACAATGGTTTGTAGACATGTATGTAATGTATCATTTTTTCTTAATTTTTGCCTTATGAAAAAAAGGTGTATGATTACTAATTGAATAATATAATATCTTTTTATAGGTTCAGGGGCTACAAGATCAAGGAAAAGAAGATCAACTAGCTATTATTCATTGTCTAACAAACATCCAGTTAATATAGTCAAGAATACAATGGTTTAATTAACGGATTAGATTTCATACAAGGAGCGCTGAGCGGGAAGGAAAACTCAAATAGTGGCATTGTGATGTCAGCTAAAATAGCATGCTTCTCTAGTACAATAGATAATAATCCAATATATACTAATATTTATTATGGAGTCTTAGACGAGATTATAGAGATAAATTATTAGATGAGAGAAGTTTTTTGCTCTTTAAATGTAATGGGTGGATATTAATCGAGGTGTCAACAGACAGGGACTTGACACTGGTAAATTTTTAATTATAAATTGCGTACTCAGAGCCTTTTGTAATAGCTAATCAGTGAAGCAAGTATGGTAGTAAAAGATCCAAAAGAAAGTGGATGGCATGTAGTTAGAAAGACAAAGCCAGGGATTCTTTGATATGAACGACGACTTCAATGATGCTGAAAGGCTTGGGAAATTGAGCAACAAATAGATCTCCATGCTACTAATTATGACAATGAGATCGATGTAGATGATGAGAATGTAACATGGGAAAGAGATGATATTCACGGAATTGAGATTGTAACGTAGTTATCCATGCATATATATCCATATATATGAATAATGTATTTTCTTGAATATTTTTAACTATGTATGGAAGACTTGTTTTGATTATGTTCAATTGTATTAGTTATATTTTCTAACTATATATCGAATGGTGTTCATACTTTTTTTGTAACTATATGGAAAGGTTTGTTGGTTATGTTAAATGGTATTTATTATTATTTTAATATGTCTTATATATTTTTGATGTATATATAAATAATGTTTTATTTATTGCTTGGTTTTACTGTACTAATATCATTCCTTTTAATTATAGGTGTTGTTACAATTATTTGTTACCTCAACTAAAAGTCTATGTAAGTGATCTAGTTCTTATCTTAATCTGATATTTATTATATAAACAAAAATGATGACTATTTTAATTTTTTTGTAGGGCTAGAAAGAAAAATCTGATAATTATAAGGGCTCGGGATAGACCCAAAAACAAGATCTACTTATCGTGAAGTAGATTCTAAACCAATATTGGATAATGATCATAAAGTGGTTGACCTTGAAGAGACACAAGATAGTTGATGCTGAAGATAAACATTCAAATGAGGAATGTACTTGAACCAGAAAATAATTCAAGATGAAAAGAGGTTGACAACTAGTTGCTTTCCTACTTATATGGGGTGAGTACGATTTTAATTCTTGATGTTCTTACATTTAATATATCAATGATGGATGTATGCTTAGTTTCTAATAGTCTTTAAACATTTACTTTTTTTTTACATGTTTATTTTTTATTTCTAGGTATATATGGAGCAAGCTAAGTTCAGAGAGACATCATGGTTTCATTGTTTTTTATTGCTTATTGTTGAGCTTATATGTGAGTAGATATCAAAAAAGAAAGTTTCAAAGTGAATAAGAACAAAGAAGTCTTTGAAAAGAAATATCTTATCCTTCCTATTTGCATTTGGTGGGTTATTAGGTTTAGTTATTTCCAATTTATCAAATATTGTATAGGAGGTTGTGTACTTATTTTTTTTCTAACATAGGGATCATTGGCTTGTCGTGATTTTTTGTAACTTTAGTGAGAGCTTTACTTCAACCAGTCCACCTTGCCTGTTGCTATTGGATTCTCTTCCAAATAATAGTTGTGAGAGATATGAAGCTGAAATAAGACGGTAATCAAATAAATATGATTTCTATTTTTAACTTTGGTTTTCATAGTCAATCCATATTAATATATTTAGATTGTTTATATTTCTTTATTTGCAACCTAGTTTTTGATATATATGATTTGTGAAAAGAAGTCAAAAGATCCAAGAGCAATATGGAATATGCCCGTTGATAGCCCCAAAGGTAGTTATGTTATATTTTTAAAGCAAATAATTTATTTATATGAAACATAGAGCATATAGTTATTAATCTTTTTGTTTATATCAATAATAATAGGTACCGATGCAACAAATGAAAATGATTGTGGATATTTTGTTTCATATTATATCCATCGTTTTGTAGGATGCCCCTACAACTATCTCTCCAAATAAGATTCTTCTTTTGTATATTATAATTCTCTTAACTTCTTATCAAATTTGTATATGCATTTCAAAATTATTTATTGATTTTATTTATTAAGCTTAATGGTCACTGGTTTACATGGCGGAGTTGGATTCCTTTTTGGTTGGTTTAGATTCTGTTGGATGTGCAAAAAGAGTGCAACTAGGCAAGTCATTAATGAGTAGAGCATTGTACATGAAGATAATATTGGTGTAGCCTTAAAAGAGAAGAGATATCCCAACCTGAAGAGCCACCTCCTAAAAAGTTATCATGGTGAGATACAAATAAAGATGTGCATACGATGGAATCTGACAAGATGATTCATGTAGAGTGGAATGATATATGGCAAGCCAATTAGAGATAGTGAGCAATCATTATGAGCTTTTTGACTAGCCTAACAAAATTTTATGAGCAGCTACCAGTTAGTATAAATGATTGGTGAAAGATATCTAAGACCACTAAACTTAACTTTGGGAATACACGAGGTGATATTGATTTCTATTTCATCAATGATTTGGCACTTATTTTTAATGCATTAATAATATTTTTTTATTTCAGAAAAAGTATGATGTGGGAGATGAACATTATAATTTTTGCAATGAAGACTTTGGCAGGAAAATGGAGAGAAATGAAGTACCGTTTAAGAAAAAAGTACTTAATAAGAATTGTAATAAGGATATGAAAAACAAAGTGAAGTACCTAAGAATGTCACAGAGGCTCAATGGAAGGAAGCTATAGATAGTTGGTCTACTTTACAATGGCAGGTATATAGAAATTATTATTTTTATCGGTTGTGATCAATTTTTTATAATAGTTATATCGTTTTAAATTTTGGTATATATGGAACAATGACAGAAAAGGGCAGATATCAACATTGACTGCAAGAAGAAGTACAAGTATCCCCATTATGCAGGAACAGGAGCTTCGCGCAAATCAATCACCTATATGTGAAACCCCATCCAAATTTTTTTTAAATACTTGAACTGATAAATATTATATTTATGTTCAACTAATTTTTTCTTATTTGTATACTCAGTCAAAAGAAACAGGAAAAAAATGAGCCTCCTGGTATGTGGTGAACACTCATACTAGAAAGAATGGTAAACCTGTAAATGCGGATGCTGGACTAGTTGTAAGTATCCTTTATTAGTCAATTAACTATAAGTCTATCTTATTTTTTATTATAATATTTATTTCTTGTAATTAATACATACATGTTTACTGAACCAAAGGAAATGTGTAAAGATGCAGAAGGATGAAGTATTTTTCTAATAGTTTGGCAAAGAAAGACCAGACAGATCCATTGCTTAGGGATAGGACCAACTCCCAGTTCATTATGGGCTCTAAAGCAATAAATGAAGTCTTGAAAAAGGAAAATGAGAGTTTGCGTAAAATGGTTAATGCTTGGCAGGTCAAGTTGGAACTCTCCAAGTTCAAGTAGCAAATATTTATGGGTCAACAATTTCGGTGAGTACTTTAGTTAAATGTATAATTTTTTTTTATTTCTATATGAATGAGATTGGATAACTTAATATTTATTTTCAAAATTATTTTAATTTTTTGAAAATATAAAAATAGCATGGAAAAACCTGATGATCATTCATTCTACTTGCTATTTGATGATGAATTAACCTGTATTGTACTTATTTATTAATAGGGTATTGCCAACATGAAAAAGTTGATGATCATTCACCAAAATAGATAAAATATCATCTGTTAGTAGCAAACATATCCTAAGTATCTATGATATCAATTATTTTATGCAATATTGTAATTTAATATTTTTTAAAAAGTTGGCAAACTCTCTATTATTTCTAGAATGGTGATAGCGTTGAACTAAACTCATCTCAAGTGAACATATATCCATTCTGAATCATCTAAAATTGTAAGTGAAATTTATTTTAATGAATTTGTAGATTTAATAGAATGGTTTCAATGTTATTAAGTAGTGATCATCAGTACTTATTCATTATATTATATGAAATCAATAATTGCAGGGTGAGAAGTAATTTTATAGATATCTCACAGAAGAAGTAGGCAAAGGAATATTTATTTCTGATGATAAACACAAGATATTGATGGGCAAAAGTTTGGGAGATGTCTTTTGAGTTTTCTGTTTCTTATGCAATTGAGACCGATGCTCCATTGCTTGTAAAGGACAAAAGTCGATCTTTAATGAAACTGCTGTGGGCACTCACATTATTTGGTGAAAGATTATGTATGTATCTGTGTACATTATTGGTTTAATAATGGTTTATACTATCTCTGAAATTATATATAATTTATGATTTCTTTATTTTTGCAGGTGATTAATGGAAGGTGTCAGGAAGAAATGAAGATTTTACAAAGTTTACTTTTTATCTTTTATTCTCTTTATGGTGTAGCAAAATATTTGAACTTTTTATAATATGTAGTATTTACCTTTCTTGAAATCATACTATGTTTTGTTTGTTGTTCTTTGGATTTTGATGAAATAATAAGTTGTTGAGACAATATATTTGTAAGATTAACACTATGTATGTTAAACTTTATTTAATATAATGATGAAAATTATCTTGTTTATAGTTATTTTTTGTCTTTCTATTTTTATTTTGTTATTACAGGTGATCCATATTTTGAATTGGATTGAGCATGACTATATTTAATTATACACCTACGTTTTATTATTGCTAGTACAGGTTCATTAAATACTACACTTTGTTAATTCCAACGAATTCTAATTCGTATGTATTTTTACCCATGTTTCTAATTCGTATGTATTTAATTACCCCATTTTTAATTCGTATGTATTTAATTACCTAATTCATATGTATTTAATTATCCACATTTATAATTCGTATGTATTTAAATACCCACGTTTTATAAAGGAGTATATAGACTACATTTATATACCACGTATAGAATCTTACCTATGTTTAGATTTACGTGGGTAAAGCATATCTACACACATGGAAAAAATGTGGATATAAGCTATAGCCATGCTGGACATACCCACGTTTTAACCAAACGTGTGTACTAATGTAGGTGTAGACATATCCACGTTTTTTAAGCTTTTATCTACGTATTTTCTACGTGGATTAGCTCAATTTTTTTTAGTGAGGTTTTCAGACTCAGGTACTTCCTCCTCTACCTCATACTCATTTATTAATTGTTCATCAACTTATAAACTTCTCCTCAGGCTCAGCTATGAACTCACTCATCCTCACCTAGCTCACCTATATGTAGGGCACTGGCTGGACACTAGCTAGCAAAGTGACCTGGTTTATGCATCAATAGCAACCCTTCTGGGAGATGAGTTCCCTCTGACCCTCTACAGCATTGCCTTTATCTTCTCTATGGGTCATGGAGGTACTAGGTTAAGGTCGACTCGAGTCAGGGTGACTTAGACTGGGGCCGACTCAGGTTGGGTCAATTTGGGTCAGGTCGACTATGGTAGGCTTGACTAGATCCTGAGTATGGGCTAGGATTTCTAATGGGCTCAGGTTAACGAAAGATGGGCCCTCTTTGGAAATGCTCAACATTCCTAACAATCTGGTTGGCCTGCTCTATGTATCTGACCTGATGCGGGACGAAAAAATTGATGTAACCTGGTTATTTGGAAAACAGGGAAACAACTAAACAAACTAGGACAGTGGGAGGGCTAAGAAGCCTCCCGGGACTAGGGCATATTGACTCTAAAATTCTAAGATAGCTGATCTCTTTTGTTTTCAATTTTTCTGGGTGGATGTGGCGAAGGAAGGATGAAGATGGCGGACCGGGAAGTGGAACTCATGGCCCTGAGACTCACTCTAGCGGGGGACGCACATAGAAAGTCAGGGGTCAAAGCCTAAAGCTACCCTCCCGAGGGATCACAGCACCAGCTACCCTGAGCATAAAGCTACCCTCCCGAAGGGGTCACAGCACCAGCTACCCTGAGCTCCCATCGAACCCATAATGTACACAGCAGGGCTCTCACATAGATGCGCTAGGATGACTCTTGAAGGACATGAGGGGATAAAGAAGACGAGATAAGAGATAACTAGGGTGCTCATCGAACCCATAATACACACAGCATGGAACGCCTCACACCCCTCATCGAACCCATAATGCACACAGCAGGGAACGAAGGAAAATGGGCCTCAGCCCAGAACCAGAACCAACCCAAAAATCTATATCAAATCTCTCACTCTCTACACAGGGAGAGGGGGCCTTTATATAGAAAAACCAAAACCCTCAGTTTCTTAGCCTCTAAGAAAATTAAAAAAGGAAAATAAATTACATCAAAATTCATGTTGCATCAAAAATAGTGCTGATCTGCTCTGAGAAGCATGTCGGCTTGATAATCTGCTCCAGAAAGCATGCTACTCTGAAATATAGGCTACTCTGAAATCCATGCAACTCCATCTCACGGCCGTGCGGAGGATGGATCTCCCGACCGAGCACACGGCCGGTGACAGGGAAGCAGGCGACGGATGGGGCCGGCGGGCGGCGGGCGGCGGATGGTCGGCGACGGTCGCAGGCGAGGCGGCACATGGTCTGGCACGGCATGCCCAGCGTGTCGTTTGGTCTCTCATGACCGTGGGTGTCGTTTGGTCTCTCATGACCGTGGGAGACCTCCCAGACACCGGCTATCCTCCGGCGGCCAAACGGGCGGCGGACCAGCGACGAGTGGCGGCAAGCGGGCGGTGGCACAAGTGGGCGGCGGCGCAAGGGTGGCACGTAATGGCGGCATGGCACCATGCCGCTTGGGCTTCCCATGGGCGTGGGGCCCAAGTCACCGGCGGAGCGCTCCGACGGACGATGGACAGGCTGCCGGTGCAGGCCGGTGGTGGCAAACGGCGGCGGCGGCGCGTGGCCGGACGGACGCCTCCCACGTCCGTTCATCTTCCCATGGGCATGGGTTGCGGCGGCAGCTTCTCCGGCGAGGGCGGGGGCCGGCGAGCTTCGGTGGCGGTCCGACGGGGGCGGCCAGGGGTCAGGCGGCCCCGATCTAGGGCCGGAGGGGCGGTGGACTAGGGTTTGGAACTTTTTAAAAAAATTCACGGGAGAAAGGTTGCAGGAGGTGGAATAAGGCTGGGATAACTCGGGGATAAACCAAGAACAAAAACAGAATAATGGGGATAGGTGGAATAGCGGGATAGGAAAAATAAAAAAATTCTGAGAAAATAAAAAAAAAATAGAAAAATACCCGGACCTGCCCTAGATTCCCATCAACTAGGAGTCATAGTATCCTGAAGACCCCTAGAGCTCTTGTTCCTAGATCTAGGGTTACTGGTCCTATTTCCTTTGAGATTCCATTTGATGAGGAGCAGCCTCACAGATGTTTGTTTTGACGATTGACACTTATGTTTATTTAGTGTTTATATATATGTTTCATGTGTTGTACTTGTCATATTTCAGTGTATGCTGATTGTATTAGCAAATTTTGTACCAAAAACTCATTTATATATATGTATGCAGACTAGCATTCTAGTTCCTTCTTGCTTATCAATTTGGTTCATTTGCTAGCTTGTTCATTTGCTCTGATACTGTTTGAATTATTGATAATCTAATCTTGTATCATGACCCCTAGTGTATCAATTAAGGGGGAGTTTACTCCTTTTATTGTTTAATATTGACAAAAAGGGGAGTAAGATATAAGATTCAAATTTTATATCAATTGTGAAATGTTTCATATCTTAACTCACTTAGGGGGAGAGAAAACTTTACTTCATACTTAATTTGTACCTCTCCTCTATTAAGACTATATTGTATGAGTGTGCATAAGTTGTAAGTTCATGCCTATGAGATATCTTATTTAAAATTAAAATTGAATTCTTATATACTCAAGATTTTGACATCATCAAAAAGGAAAAGATTATTAGGTTTAGCCCTTGATTGTGATGACTAAAAAAATGTTGAGTACATATTTTGTACTAATATTTTAATTATGGGTATGAGTTACAGGATACAGGCACCTCAAAATCCTCTAAATAAAAGTATCTTGAAGCTGAGCAAAATTTATGTTTTAAGAAGTCTTCTTACCTCAAAAGGACTCAAAAATGATCAATCTTAGCTTATATAAGTGTATTTAAAATTTCATTGAAGAACTTTATGTTTTTGGGTTGTTGCGACATGTTTTTAGCTTTCTACAGAACCAAGTGTCGATTCAAGACTCACTAAGTGTCGACACTTTAGTATTTGGCATGCAAAAATTCTTCACTGGCATGCCAAGTGTTGATACCAGAAATCAAAGTGTCGACACCTGAGATACAAGTATCGATACCTGAAATTCAAGTATCGACATAGGTTCTGACAGCTTCAATGGATCTATTTTCTGAGTTGCAGATTTCATTTTTTCAAGCTCCCAATGACTAGTTTTGATCCTCCAACGGTCTCAAACCATTTTTTGGAAGTTTTTAAGGTATTTAAGCTTCATCAAACTCATTCATGAAGCATTGAGCACCATTGAACTCCATTGAACACCATTGAACTCCATTGAACACTCAAAAGTCTATATTCCCTCAAGAACTTTACTTCCAAAAGCCATAAAAGGAGAGATTCCCTGAAAAAGATTACAAGCCTATCATTTCATCCTTCCAAAAGTGAGCTTGAAGAAGATTCTAAATAGAAGACAAGACAAGCATCTTCGAGAGCCTCAAAGCTTCCACATTCCACTCTAGAAGAGAGTTTGATTATGCTTTTATATTGTATCTCTATCTTTATACTTTGTTGACCTAGCTTTCAAGGATTTCTTGAAAGTAGGTTGTTGGTGAGCCAAAGGTACAAAATAAACTAGGATTTTACTTGTGAGCCTGAAGACAAAACAAGTTATAAGGTTGTTGGTGAGCCTAAGTGATAAAATCAACTTAAGTTTTAACTTGTGAGCTTTAGAAAACAAGTCGGCTATAATCTTTGATGAGATTATAGTGAAAATTTTCAAGGAAAGCTTAGAAAGTGGACGTAGGTGCTTGGAGTGCACTAAACCACTATAAAACATTATGTTTGTGTATGATTGCTCTTTCCTTTACTTGCACTTTATTACTTGCATTTAATTTTCCGCTGCATATCTTTGAGTGCTTAATCACATTGCTCATAAATACTTCTTGACCAAGCACATAATTGCTTTAATTTTTGAAAGACCCAATTCACCCCCCCTCCTAGGCTCCATTTCTGGGCAACAAGGGTGCAATAGATATAAGCGGATAGCAGTGAGGAACCGTCGGGGTTCCCACACAGAGCCAACTCATCGCTCCCCGTCTATAAATTCCCCTCGACCCCTTCCACTCAAGGGATCATTCTGACCCCACTCTCTGCTCTATTCCGCATTCCATTCCACTCAGCCATCCACCATTCTGCGCCCCCACTCTGCTACCCCGACCTTTCAATACACTCCACTCCTTATTCCCTACTTGTTTCCACCACTAGTTTCCGCTCCCGATCTATTGCTGGTATGCTGCCAAGTCTCCATCATTCCTGATATCTGATATGCTGCCAAGTCTTCCAGGAAGCCTGCTTCAGGGAACTAGGAGAATAGGGATTTTATTATTTCATTTCTTTTTCTGAAATGTATTTCTCAGTTCTTGAAATAAAAAGAGATTATTACTTTGTATTGATTTAAATTTCTCTTTATAGCAGTTTCAATTTTGGAATAATGGGTGATCAAAAAATGGTTGAGCTTATGAGGTAAGTATCTTTTAAGTGAAGAAATTTGACTAATCTATACCAAAGGGATGGGCCATGATCTACGGGTATGGGCCATACTCTTGGGATAGATCATATCTTGATTTTCTTCATAGATTTCCATCATACTTTTCTTTTGCAATTAAAACAAATAACCTAAAAGTCCTTGTGGATTCGAACCTGACTTGCACTGTTTACATAGTAGTAAGTTAGTGATTTATTTCTGGTGCATAGTGACGTGCACCAGATTTTGGCACTGTTGCTGGAGACTTTTGGTATTATTTTGAAAAAAAAATCCAAATATCAAAAATTCAAATTTCAACAATTTAAATTTCAAAATTCAAAATTTGAAAATTCAAAAAAAAAATTTTTAAAAATAGTTGTTAGTATTTTTTAATCTTGAGTGCCCTGACATAAGGTTGCCTTGGCATAACTAGGAAGTTATGTTGAATGGTTGGACTAGGGTACAAAAAGGTTGAGTAAAAAAATTTGTGCTATTTGCTTTCAATTTTTAGATTGACTTAGGTAAATTTACTTTTTTCTACAAAATCAAAAAAATATTACCCTGACATCTCATAATTTATTAGGGAATTAGAAACTTAATTACCAAACTTTAAAAAAAAATAATTAGTTTGATTTTGTTTGTCTATAACTTTAAATTTTGGACATCCTACTTATTACATTTCATTTTTTCTATAATCAACTTAAGGGCATAACCCAATTAATCAGATAAGGTGAGGAGTTCAATACCCTTCCTTAGCCCACAAACCACCACCCAGCATTTGCATTGACCTAAGCCTTTAACTCTAAAATTAATTTGATGCCAGCCCTAGGAATTTCGAGCTCAATAGGATAAGGGAGCCCAAGAGTTGGACTGGGTTCAGGTCATTTAGCTGCTTGGTGTCTAAGAAAAGAGGTTCAGGGACGAGCTTGAAGGAATTCTTTAATTAGTTCCGTTTGCTTACCTGGCCAATTTCTATTCGTGTCTAAAGCAAGCAACGCGGGGACCCCCACCAACCTTACACTTACCTGACCGAGTCAGTTAATTGATCATGGGCTTGGAGTGCTCGAAGGTAACCTTGGATCAGTTAGGAGCTATCTAGATCCAGGTTAACCCCAGGATAGTGATTTTGATTATGTAACTTGTTTGAAAAATTTTTAAAAAAATTAATTAAAATAACCTTTTCTTCTCTCTAGTCTAGGACCCTCTTAGGAGTTTGTCTTTAGACCTTTTCTCTCTCTTCCATTTTTTTTTAAAAAAAAACAAAAAAACATTATTTTAAAAAAAAATTGAATTATTGTTTTCTTTAGAGTCCTATTGTAGGGTGTATGCTAGGTCGTCAGTTACTAGAACCTGAACTCATATCCCTAGACCCAGAAATAGAAAGGACCTGTAGAGCAAACAGACCAGGTACTATGGATCCCAATTAAGGAAATCAAGAAACCGATCTCCCAAGATAATTGAAGTACTTCACTCCGTCAAAGTACACCTATCCACCTTGCATCTAGGTAACCCCTGTAGAGGCTGTCCAGTATGAAATCAAGTCTAGTGTAATACAAATGTTACCCTCTTTCTATGGACTTGCAAATGAGGATCCATACAAACACTTAGATGAATTTCTGGAAATTTGTTCAATTGTAAAAATACAAATTTCTCTGATGATGCTTTAAGACTTAAGTTATTCCCTTTTTCCTTGAAGGATAAAACTAAATACTAGTTGAATTCCCTAGATACTGTAACTACTTCAACTTGGGATCAACCTCAGAGGGAATTCCTTAAGAAATACTTCCCAATAGGAAAAACAAATCAGATTAGAAAAGCCATAACCAGTTTTTTCCAATTAGAAGGAGAAATATTTCATGAAACCTGGCAGAGATTGAAAGAGTTGATTAGGAAATGTCCTCACAATGCCATACCATAATGGCAATTAGTCAAGTGCTTCTATGATGGCCTATCAGAAAGGCACCGGCAAATGGTGGATGCCTCATATAAAGGAACATTCTATTGAGAATTTCAATCCAACTTCAGTCCAAACATTAAACCCAAATACCCAAGAATAGCCTTGTATCCGATTAAGAATGAGCATCCTGATCTACAAAGCAATAGCATAAGCGAAGCACAGGCTATGGATGATCTTCTGCCAGCGATCTCCTTGGAGAACACGGTAGGATACAAGTCTTTGAAGATCAAACATGTCAAGATCCAAGAATAGGAGAAGAAGAGAGAAATTCTCTGGAGAAAGGGGATTTTCTTGATTCCACATCCGAGAAGTTCATTTACAACTCTCCTACAACCTCTTAGAAGTTCCAATATATATTTCGGTCGCATGTGGCCGAGTACCTCGAACTCACTCTAGTTGGCACCGCTTAAAAATAGCTTACCCGTCATTCAAGCCGACTTTGGACACTAGAGTCAACTCAACCTTGGAACAAAGCCGACTCTAAGCATTAGAGCCGACTCGTCCAGACCACAAGATTTCCTGATTATGTAACCAAGCCGACTTGAACCCAACGAGCCAACTTGACCAGACCACAGGATTTCCTGACTATGTAACCGAGCCGACTCTAATCCAACAAGTCGACTCGACCAGAACACAATCCCCTGTTCTGAGCAGTGCCAACTAGTAGAGCTGACTCTTACACCAGAGGAGCTGGCTCTAAGACCTAAACTGACCAAAACTCTGCCTAAACACCTAGGACTCACTCGAGACTTACTCCTAGCCCTAGATACATCATGGACAACCATGATAAACTGGACCAATACAAGAACATTGACCCAACAAGCCTTGAATGCACCACATGAGACTCAATAATCTCCATCTTGGTGCTTCAAGGCTACATACGCCAAACTCCTCAAACCCATCAACCACATACAAGAGTAGAAGCTTTCCCTTGGTAGAGCCTTTATAAATGCATCCGCTTAGTTCTCCTTTGTATGGACCTTCACAGCACCACTTCTCCTTCCTCCACCAGCTCTCTGACTCTATGGTATCTCATATCTATATGCTTGGTGTGAGCATGATAGATTGGGTTTTGAGTCAAGTGTATGGAACTCTGGCTATCACTGTGTAGGACCACCATACACTATTTCACACCCATTTCAGCCACCATACTTCTTAGCCATAGTGCTTCTTTTGCAGCCTCAGTAATCCCTATATACCTTGCTTCCGTTGTAGACAAAGCAGTAATAGGTTGAAGGGTTGATCTCCAAGAAACTGGTCCACCATACATGCAGAAGATATAATCTGTTATAGACCTTCTTGTATCAAGATCACCTGCATAGCTTGCATCAACAAACCCTTCCAAAGGACCTGAATATTCACCTGACTCTATAGAGTTCCATTCATGTCCTTCTGGCTGCCCATCGAATACCAATCCATGTTTTTGAGTCCCTTGCAAATATTGAAAAATCCACTTCAATGCCTTCCAGTGTTCCTTCTCAGGATTAGCCATGTATCTACTCACCCAGCTTACAACATATGTTATGTCTGGTCTGCAACAAACATAGCATACATCATACTGCCCACTGCATGGCATATGGAACTCTTTCCATGTACTATCTCTCCATCTCTGTTTGGGGGCTCTGATTCTTCGAGAGAGAAATATGCCCTGGTAATGAAGTATCTGCTCGTTTGGCCTTCTCCATCCCAAACCTCTCGAGTACCCTTTTGATGTATGCACCTTGTGATAAATGGAGTATTCCTTTGTATCTATCTCTGCAATTCTCCATTCCAAGGATTTTCTGCACTAATCCCAAATCTTTCATCTCAAATTCATGAGACAATGCTCTCTTCAGCCCTTTTATAGCTTTCATACTTTCGCTAGTTATCAGCATATCACCTACATATAGAAGTAAATACAGAGCATCCACAATGTCCACATCTTTGACATAAACACAATGGTCATGTTCACATCTGAGAGACCCAAGGCTTAAGATAAATGTATCAAATCTATGATACCACTGACAAGGTGATTGTTTCAAACCATACAATGACCTCTGGAGTAGACATACCTTATTCTCCTATCCAATCTCAATGAAGCCATCAGGTTGCTTCATGTAGATCTTGATGCGGACATCAGAGGCCCCAGACTTTGGTAGAGGCATTTCAAACCTCTGTGGTTATCAAATTAGAGTTTAGGATGTGAGTCCAAGTTTTGTTCAATTTGTAATTAGGGTTTAGTCAATTTGAGTGAGTTCATTTAAGTTTTATGAATAAATCCATTGGAGTCCTGTCCACACTTGAGTCCTGTATTTAAAATGCCGAGTCAGTTAAGTCAGGTCAAGTTTTGAGTCCTGTAAATCTTGAAGTTTATCAGTCAAGTTAGCTCATGTTGAACTAATCATTTTCTAAGTCCTGTAAATTTTATAGTGAGTCCAATCAAATTTTACAAGTAGAAGACTCAAGATAATCGAAGATCCAGCCAACTTAAAGTCATGGAGCCACACTTAAAGACCATGGAAGACCCAGCAAGAGAATTTGAAGACCTTGGAACCTTGGACCGTAGCCTGGAGCATGATGGGCTATCCAAGGCCCATGAGGAGCATCAAGAGGGGCGCCAACCCTTATGGTCACCCCCCTCTTGGTCGGCCTCCCTTAGAGTCACCCCTCTTTGACCGACCAAGAGAAGGAGAGGGAGAGAGAGAGGCTCAGTCAAAAGTAGAGAGCCCTAGTCTATGTCTTTGTATGGGTTTAGGACTAATGTAATTTCTCATGAATACTCTTACTTGAGCCCCAAGTTTGTAAGCCTATTTAAAGGCCTCCCCTCCTCATGTAATTTCAGAATATTGATGAATTAAATTTGAGTTTTCTCTCTTTGCTATGTGCCCTTGCTGTGTGTGTGCTGTGTGTGAGCTGTGTGCTAGTTCTTCTTGTTCCTACACTTGGCCTCCATCTACAACATCAAAATCTTAGCCGCCCCTTCCTTCCAACCCTTGGCCGCCATCATCCAAGAGCCTTTCTTTTTCCTTTTTTAATTATTTAGTCTTCATACTCTTAGTTTTCTAACCCCAGATGGTGATTTGTTGGTCCCTCAGTTTCCATGAGTCCGAGGATACCTTTTGATCAGCCATCGAATCACCGAGCAGAAAGCCATGAATCTGCAGGGTTAAAAGCTTGTTCTTCCAGGCCGCATCTGGGAGCATGAGCGATCTCTTCATGGAACGATCTTTAGTAGGTGCTTCAACCATTACAAGGTACACCCCCTTGATTCATCAGTAGTGGTATTGTAGGAAAGCTAGCCTAACCAAGGTTTCTCAACCTTGGCGATCATGCTTATCTATTACTTTAGGGTTTATTTCTGCATGCATGACTTCTAGAATTTTTATAGAATTCTATACTTTGAATCTTGGATTGAAATTTGGGATCTAAAACCTTAACTTCATGCTTAATCATGAAGAAATACTTTGCATGCATATTTAGTCCTGCATCATTTGGTATCAGAGCATAGTTTAAGGCTAGTTTCTATATCCCTTCATCTCAGTATATGGTCTGTCATTCTTGTGATTTCTGCATGTAGAAAGATCAAAAAATCTTGATTTTTATTTTGATGGATTTCTTGTAATTGAAAGTATTGTCCATAGTTTTCTCATGATTTAATTCTTTCTGTGGATTTTTTGTATGCCAGAAGACTTTCTGAGAATAATTCTGCTCTATTTTTCAATCAGACAAATTTTAGTATGTTTAGGGTTCTTCTTGCATAATCTTTCCATATTTTAATTTTTATGCATATTTCCTACATATTTGGTACTTTTCTGCATATTTTATTTCCTACCAAATATAAAGACAAAAAAAAATATTCAAAATCAGAAAATATCAAAACTATAAAACCCTAATTTGCATTTATATGTGTGCCATCATCTACATAACTTACCTTAAGGGCACTTTTATTATGTCAGATGGGGAGATGATTTGATCACCTCTCCTTAGCTCAAAACCACAATCCTTGCATCTGAACCCAACCCTAACTAAAATTGATTAGACCTAATTTGCTCTAGAGCTAGGGACATCAACAGGTCGGGTTCAACTATTATGGGAAGACTAATGCACCTAATTCATCTCCTATTACTAGAAGCTGGTGTCTAGGCTAGAGGTACAGTGTCAAATAACCTAAGTGGATCGGTGGTTCTTTAATTGGGTCCTGCGTTAAGCAGGGGGGCCTCCCACCATGCCACCTCTTACCTAACCAGTGGAAGGATTAGGGGTTGAGTTGTGTGTAAGTTGAGTCGACCCATTCTATTTGGGCTCTAGGTCTGGGTACCCGTAGTCAATTTGTTTGAGTCTTGCATGTGCACTAGATCAAGAGCTTTATATGATCCACTACCTCCACAACTGGCTGAACTTATGGAATCCCACCTTGATGCTATCCTAAAGACCTTGAGTGACCAAATGGCCCGATTGAACACCCGATTAGACCAAATGGATGACCAAATGAGCCAATCGAATGCCCAATTGACTCATAGATTTCACCAAGTAGATGTTCGGCTAGGAATCCTAGAGAAGATGCATAGGTCCTATTTGGAACCAGATCTTTAGTCACCTCCCCATCCTAGGAGAACCCCACACCGAGATCCTTACTATGAGGTTGATCCTAGGAGAAATGCAAATCCTAATCCATACTTTGAGGTTGAACCTAGGAGAGCCCATCGTCATGACCCAGTTCTAGAGGTTCATCCAAGGAGACCCAATCAAGATTTCATAGACCAGGAAGACAGGGCCTATAGAAACATTAGACTTGATGCACCCACTTTTGATGGCTGTCTTGAGCTAAAGGTTTATATAGATTGGGAGGGAGAAGTTGACCAGTATTTTGAGTGGCACGATATGTCTGAGGAACGTAAGTTTAGGTTTGCCAAGCTTAAGCTAGTCTGTCAGGCTAGGTTATATTGGGCTACTGTTAAAAGAACACTTAGGCTAGGAGGCCATGAACCCATAGTCACCTGGAGGGCCATGAAGGCCAAGCTTAGAGGGAAATACGTTCCAACCTCATATCGCCAGGGTTTGTTGGATCAGTGGCAAAGATTAAGTCAGGGTAGCAAGAGTGTAGATGAGTACATCGCAAAATTTGATGAGTATTTCATGTGATGTGACTTGGATGAAGATGAAGATGTTGTCTTGTTTAGGTTTAGGGCTGGCCTTAAAGATGACATTAAGAGGGAGCTTTACCTGAGAGAGGTCATGATGGAGATCCAGGGCAGGTCCGGGTATTTTTCTCTTTTTTCTTATTTTCTCATAATTTTTTTATTTTTCCTATCCCGCTATTCCACCTATCCCCGCTATTCTGGTTTTGTTCTCGATTTATCCCCGAGTTATCCCAGCCTTATTCCACCTCCTGCAACCTTTCTCCCGTGATTTTTTTTTAAATGTTCCGAAACCTAGCCCACCGTCCCTCTGGCCCCAGATTCGGGCCGCCCGACCCCCGGCCGCCCCCGCCAGACCGCCGCCGAAGCTCACCGGCCCCCGCCCTCGCTGGAGAAGCCGCCGCCCACGCCCGTGGAAAGACGAACGAATGCGGGAGGCGTCCGTTCGGCCACGCGGCGCCGCCACCGATTACCACCACCGGCCTGCACCGACAGCCTATCCGCCATCCGTCGGCCCCCGCCCGGCCGCCGGAGCGCTCCGCCGGTGACTTGGGCCCCATGCCCGTGGGAAGCCCAAGCGGCACGGTGACGTGCCGCCACTTCGTGCCGCCCTTGCGGCACCGCCCGCTTGTGCCGCCACTCGCCTGCCACAGCTCGCCGCCGGTCCGCCGCCCGTTTGGCCGTCGAAGGACAGCCGGTGCCTGGGAGGTCTCCCACGGCCGTGGGAGACCAAACGGCACGCTGGGCATGCCGTGCCAGACCATGTGCCGCTTCGCTTGCGGCCATCCGCCGCTTGCCGCCCGCCGGCCCCGTCCGCCGCTTACTTCCCGATCGCCGGCCATGTGCTCCGTCGGGAGATCGATCCTCCGCACGGCCGTGAGACGGAGTTGCATGGATTTCAGAGCAGCCCATATTTCAGAGCAGCACATTTTCTGGAGCAGATTATTAAGCCAACATGCTTTTCAGAGCATATCAGCACTATTTTTGATGCAACATGAATTTTGATGTAATTTATTTTCCTTTTTTAGTTTTCTTAGAGGCTAAGAAACTGAGGGTTTTGGTTTTTCTATATAAAGGCCCCCTCTCCCCCCATAGAGAGTGAGAGATTTGATATAGATTTTTGGGTTAGTTCCGGTTCTGGTTCTGGGCTAAGGCCCGTTTTCCTTCGTTCCCTGTTGTGTGCATTATGGGATCGATGAGGGTTGTGAGGTGTTCCCTGCTGTGTGCATTATGGGTTCGATGAGCATCCTAGTTATCCCCTATCTCATCTTCTTTATCCCCTCTTGTCCTTCGAGAGTCATCCTAGCGCATCTATGTGAGAGCCCTGTTGTGTGCATTATGGGTTCGATGGGAGCTCAGGGTAGCTGGTGCTGTGACCCCTTCGGGAGGGTAGCTTTATGCTCAGGGTAGCTAGTACTGTGATCCCTCGGGAGGGTAGCTTTAGGCTTTGACCCCTGACTTTCTGTGTGCGTCCCCTGCTAGAGTGAGTCTCAGGGTCATGAGTTCCACTTTCCGGTCCCCTATCTTCATCCTTCCTTCTCCACATCCACCTAGAAAAATTGAAAACAAAAGAGATCAGCTGTCTTAGAATTTTAGAGTCAGTATGCCCTAGTCCCGGGAGGCTTCTTAGCCCTCCCATGGTCCTAGTTTGTTTAGTTGTTTCCCTGTTTTCCAAATAACCAGGTTACATCAATTTTTTTGTCCCGCATCACTAGTCCTGGTCAATGGTCCTAATCTGGGTACAACCCTAGAAGAACGAGTGGATGGTGGAGGAAGAGTCTCAGTAGGTGTCATAAAGACTAGAGCAATCGAGATCAGAGTATCACAAGGATCATCTGGATGAATAGTTGGTGTCTGGATCTCTCGACTGACCAACTCAAAATCATTTACTCTATCATCACTGTCACTGCCACCATCAATAATATCTGTCTCTCTATCCCCACCATCATCATCATCACCACCACCATCATGTGTGTCATCATGTCCATCAGGGTGGTGATCATCATCATCTACAGGAGGAGGTGGATCTGTAGGTACTGCTAGAGGTAGGAGAGATCTCAGTAAGTCCTCAATGCGAGCAAATCCTACCTTCATAGTCCATCGCATCTCAATATGCTGCTCAGCTATATGGGCTCTAAGATCCTCAATCTCTATGCGTAGCTGAGTGTTCTGGACTCCCAATCTGATCATCTCGCTCTGGATATCTGCAAACTCCTGCCTAACCAGCTCCTCAAAAGATGTACCAACTGTAGTAGGAGCAGTAGCAAAAGGTGAAGCTGCGGGTGCTAGTGCTGGAGTGATAGACTTTGGCTCACTGGCTGCTGCTGGTGCTGATCGAGGAGGTGTATCTGAAGGCTCGGTGGCCCTACCTCTACCTCACGAAGCTCGTCCTCCTTATCTGGCTCTTGGCCAGACTCTCGATGCACCCAACGACCTGGAACCATCCTGTATCTTATGCGGTGAGAGACCGCTCATCGTACATGTCTGTGTGAAGGATGTCTTTGAAGGTCTCCTCCTCCAAAGGAACACTGTAAGCACTAAATAGTTGTATAAGCACCATCCCATAAGGTAGACAATGTCGGTGCTGAGTCGAGGCATCTCTCATCTATACGAGCATTAGAGCTGGAAGGTCCACAGCAGTCCTCTGCATCAAGCATGCCATCATCATCAGCTCCCGCTCTGTAATGAAATCAAATCTCCCAGTCTTCGATAGTAGAATCCAGGTAATGATGTGGTGCAGGAGGTGCATCTCCACAGAAAGCCAGTTTGCAGTGACTGTAACCACACCGCGAACATCCTCACACTCAAGAATGCACCTGAAGGCCTCCTCACGGTCCTCTATACAAGGAATAATGATCCCACGATGCGGGATCTCCCATACACGGCTAAGGACCTCCTCAAAAACTGGAATGCGGATACCTCTGACAGTGGCACTCCATAGCATCCTGCTGTAATCTAGGCTCCTATAGAACTCACGAATCAAGTGAAGGTAGAACTTCTTCTTCATAGTGCAGAAGGAGATCAACCCGCTGACTCGAGGACCTGACCAAGTCGGAAGCCCTGTCTATCAAAGAAGCCCAGATCCACTCGTCGACCGGCTATGATCACCTTCCCTGAACTCTCTCAGCTGAAGGTGAAGAAGGAGCTGCACTCTCAGTCTGCTAGCCCCCATCATTCCTTGCTTTAGTTCTCTTTTCTGCTGATTCCTGACCTAGTTTCCTCTTAAATGCCAGCTGCTTTCTAGGACCCATAACAACCACTGAAGGAGGGAATGGAAAGAGTAAAGATAAAGGAACAAGGAACAGTTAAAAAGGGAAAGATGAGGGCCTGTGACAAGAATAAGGAGAAGGCCAAAAGAAATCAGTTAAGGAAAAGGAAATGGAGGAGAATTGAGGAGAAATGAGGGAAAGAGAACCAAAAATGCAAGGGTCAGCCAAGAAAATGAGCCAAAAGGGAGAAAATGGAGGGAGGAGAAGCACAGTGCCGATTCAATCCAAGAAAATCAAACAAGGGTCGGTCCAAAGAGGGAAGAAATCGAATGGGGCCGGATATGGTTCAAAATCAATAGTAAAACAGTGAAACCGAGAAGGAACGGACTAAATCAAGGTAAGAAATGGATGAACACAGTAAAAGATTGGTCCAAAAAGAGGGAAAAGCAAAAGAGGCCGAGCACGACCCAAAAGCAAAAGACAAAATAGTGATTCACGATGAGGAGAGGTGCCAAATCAAGATAAAAATTGGTGAAGAACAGTGAAAAACAGTGAATCAAACAAAAAATTGTAGAAAAGAGATGGGATTTACCAAAGCTTGGAGGGCACAAAGAGTAGAACACTATTCCGAGTGCAAAGGATGCCGAGGGGACCACTAGGGCATGGGTGGAAAGAAGAATAAACAAAATAAAAGGTTCAGATGATGCCCTAGAAAACAGGAATTTTCGTCCGAGTGTCGACACTTGGTCAAGTGTCGACACTTTGCCAAAGGTCAAGTGTCGACACTTGGCCATGAAAATTCCAAGAAAAAATAGTAAAAGTTTTCAAAAAATTGGGGAACTCTAGTGAAGAGTTTAGGACTTAAAGAATATGAATTTGAGCACTAAGAATTGGTCATGAACAAGTTTTGAGAGTATTCTAAGAAAAGGGGTCTATGATACCTAACTCTCTTCTAATCATGCGAAACTTTTCTTCACTCAAGGGTTTGGTAAAAACATCAGCTAATTGAACATCAATACCAAAAAATTCAAGCATCACATTAGAGTTTTGTACATGATCTCTTATGAAGTGATATTTTATTTCAATGTATTTACTTCTTGAATGTTGCACAGGATTCTTAGTTAAATTGAATGTACTAGATTGTCACATCTTATGGGTGTCTTAGTTAGTTTGATGCCAAAATCTTCGAGTTGTTGTTTGATCCATAGAATTTGAGCACAACAGCTTCCAGCTACTATATATTTGGCTTCCATCGTAGATAGAGCAACTGAATTCTGTTTCTTGCTACTCCATGAAATCAAATTGACTCCGAGAAACTGACAGGTTCTACTAGTATTTTTTCTGTTAAGTTTATACCCAGCAAAATTAGCATCAGAATAAGCAATCAATTCAAATGATGAATCTCTAGAGTACCAAAGACCAATATCTATAGAACCAGACAGATATCTAAGTATGCATTTAACAGTCAAAAGATGAGTTTCTTTAGGGGCAGACTGATATCTTGCACATATATAGACACTGAACATAATATCTGGCCTACTAGTAGTTAAATATAATAATGAACCAATCATTCCTCTATATAACTTTTGGTCAACAGGTTTACCTGATTCATCTTTATCAAGCTTACAAGAGGAGCTCACAGGTGTACCTAATGGCTTGGTGTTCTCCATCCTAAACTTCTTTAATATTTCTTTCCTGTACTTGGTTTGGTTGATGAAGATCCCCTCTCTTGTTTTCTTTATCTGGAGTCCAAGGAAGAAGTTAAGTTCTCCCATCATGCTCATCTCGAGCTCACCCTGCATTAACTTTGCAAACTCTTGACAAAGACATTCGTTAGTAGCACCGAATATGATAACATCCACATAAATTTGTACTACTAAGAGATCATCATTCTTCCTTTTCAAAAATAAAGTAGTGTCTACATTACCTCCAGAAAATTCATTTTTAAGCAAGAAAGAACTCAATCTATCATACCAAGCTCTTGGAGCTTGTTTCAAACCATACAAAGCTATATGAAGTTTAAAAACATGATTTAGAAATTCATGATTTTCAAAACCAGGGGGTTGTTCAACATAAACCTCTTCTTCGATAAAACTATTTAAAAAGGTACTTTTGATATCAATTTGATATAATTTAAAATCCATAAAATATGCAAATGCCAATAATAGCCTAATTGCTTCAAGTCTAGCAATAAGAGCAAAGGTTTCATTAAAATCAATCCCTTCCTTCTGATTGTATCCTTTGGTTACTAGTCTAGCTTTATTTCTAGTAACTATACCATTTTCATCAAGTTTATTTCTAAAAACCCATTTTGTGCCAATTATTGAGACATTAGTATATCTATCAACCAAAGTCCAAACATTATTTTTTTTAAATTGATTTAGTTCATCTTGCATAGCATTAATCCAATTGCAATCATTTCCAGCTTCTTCAATAGATTTAGGTTCTACTTGAGAAACAAAAGCTAAATAATCATAGACATTTCTAAGAGATGAACGGGTACTTACTTCTTTAGATGGATCACCGATTATAAGTTCTTTAGGATGTCCATAAGCATACCTCTATTCTTTAGGTAGAGGATTAGGCATTGATGTGTTTTCACCTTCTTGATCTTGATCTCTTTCACTATTTTGATTGTCATCTTGCTCCTTGGTGGATTCTTCATTGTTGTTCACTTCTTCATTTCTTTGGATACCTGTATCATATCAAGAAAATCTTCTTTTCTAGAAGATTTTTGGTTAGTCTCATCAAACACAACATGGATGGATTCTTCAACAACAAGTATCCTTTTGTTGAAGATCCTGTATGCCTTGCTAGATATAAAGTAACCCAAAAAGATACCTTCATCTGACTTGGCATCAAATTTGCTTAGATTATCTTTACCATTATTTAAGATGAAACAACGGCATCCAAAACATGAAAATACTTAATTGAAGGTTTCTAACCTTTCCAAAGCTCATAAGGTGTTTTCTTTAAAATAGATCAGATTAAAACATGATTTAAAATATAACATGCAGTGTTTATGGCTTCCATCCAAAAATATTTAGATAAATCATTTTCGCAAAGCATGGTGCGTTCCATTTCTTCAAGAGTTCTATTTTTTTTTCTACCATCCCATTTTGTTGAGGTGTCCTAGGTGCATAAAAGTTGTGATGAATGCTATTTTCACTACAAAACTTTTCAAAATCAGAATTTTCAAATTCTGTATCATGATCACTTCTTAAAGAAATGATTGAAATACATTTTTTATTTGAAACTCTTTTATGAAATCTGATAAACGCAGAAAAACTTTCATCTTTGTGTGCTAAAAGCATAACCCAAGTAAAACGTGAGAAATCATATACAATAACTAGACCATACTTTTTACCTCCCTAACTAAATATTCTAGTCGGTCCAAAGAGGTCCATATGAAGTAATTCTAAGGATCTAGATATAGAGACTACTCCTTTAGATCTAAAAGATGATTTTGTTTGTTTTCCAAGTTGACAAGCAATACAAATCTTATCCTTTTTAAAACTAAGTTTTGGCAAATCTTTTATCAAATCCATTTTGCAAAGTTTTGAAAGCAAATGCATGCTAGCATGTCCTAGTCTACGATGACAAAGCTAATTAGTTTCATTGATCTTGGCTTCTATTGCCACTAGGCATTGACCATTTTGAATATGTAGATCATCAAGATCTACCATATAAATATTGCCATGCCTATGATCAATAAACTTGATGCCATTATCATCAAGACTAGAAACAATGCACATGAAAGATTCCAAAACAACTTTAAAATCTTTATCACAAAACTGGCTAATGCTAAGTAAATTATGTTTTAAACCATCAACATATAAAACATTATCTATATAAGTAGAAGGGGTGATATAGACTTTACCAATTCTGACAATCATGCCCTTTCCATTATCACCAAAGATAACATTGCCACCACTTTGATACTCAAGTGAAAAGAATTGCTCCACATCTCCAGTCATATGCCTTGAGCAACCACTGTCGAGGTACCATAATCTTCTTTTGTTAGTTGCAAGGCACACCTACAATAAAAAATCAAGTAGAGATTTTAGGTACCTAAGTCATCTTGGGTCCTTTAAGGTTAGTGGTGATGGTTCCTTTTGGAACCCAAACTTTTCTAACTTTGCTTAATTTTATTTTATTACATAAATAAGATTTATGTCCTACTTTACCACAAGAATAACAAGTAATTGAAGATGAAGCAGGCACAAAAAAATTCTTAAAAAACTTTTGTTGTTTTTGTGTTTTAAGACCCAAACCAGCCTTGTTAAAAATAGCTTTTTGGTTATTTAAAAGCATATTGAGTTTTTCAGAACTGTAAGTAAATTTTTCAACAAATGGTTTCAATTTTTCAAGTTCACCTTTATACTTCTTGTTTTCTTGCAAAATCTCTTTGTTTTATTTTGTAAAGTTTTCAATTGATGCAAGAAAATTTTTCTTTTTCAAATCTTCTTTTTCTTTCTCAAAAAAAATGATTTTACTATTTAACTTTTTATTTTCTTCAAGTAAGCAATCATTTTCAATTAAAAACTTATCATTTGATTTAACTAAATCCAAATTTTGTTTCTTTAGTTCTTTATGCTTTGGTTTAAGTTTTTGAAATTTAATAACAAGTTCATCAAAAACTTCATGCAGTTCATCAAAAGTAAACTCTTCTTCAGGTTCAGATATTACCTCATCATTGTTGGCCATTAAGCAAAAATTTGCAACCTCTTACTGCTCTTCTTCGGAGCCAGAATCCTCGCTGTCGCTCCAGGTTGCCACATAGCTTTCTTTCTTAGTCTTCTTCTGCTTTTCTTTAATAGGGGCAGTCCATCTTGAAGTGGCCGGGTTTCTTGCATTCAAAACATGTGGGCTGCTTCTTTTCTTTCTCTTTATCCTTCTCTTTCCTAGGCTCTCCCTTTTGAGATTTCTTCTTGAATTTATATTTCTTCTTTCTCATAAACCTCCTAAACTTTCTAGCTATGAGAGCTGTCTCAGCTTCTTCATCCTCTTTTTCGGACTCATCACTTGACTCTTCTTTTGTGGTGGACTTGAAGGCTATCACTTTCTTCTTCTTATCAATGTCCACATTCTTTTGTTTCAAGGAGAGCTCATAGGTCATCAATGAGCCCAAATGTTGCTCCAGAGGAAGAGTATTGACATCCTTAGCTTCTTCTATAGCAGTAACCTTAGCATCCCAAGAAGCTGGAAGAGACTTGAGGAGTTTATAGACAAGTTCACCATTAGAGATAATCTTTCCTAAGCTTCTTATGCCATTCACAATATTAGTAAACCTAGTATACATTTCACTAATATATTCAGTAGGTTCCATTCTAAATATTTCATATATGTGAATGAACATGTTAACTTTAGTACTTTCTACTTGATATGTACTCTCATGGGTAATTTCAAGTGTATCCCATATTTCCTTTGCGGAGAGATAATTTGAGATTCTATTGAATTTGCTTGGATCTAAAGTGCAAAATAATAGATTCATAACCTTTGTATGAAGCTCTATTTGCTTAATATCATTCTCATACCAATCATCTTCTATTTTAGGAGTGGGAATACCATTAATCAAGATAGTAGGCTGATGAGGATCTTTAATAATAGTCCTCCAAAGATTATAATCAAGAGCTTGAATGAAAATGCGCATGCATGTCTTCCAATATATATAGTTGGTGCCATTAAATAGTGGGGGACGGTTAGAGGCTTGACCTTCTACAACATCCATACCAATTAGGGTTTCCATGATCTTTCACTTAAGATTGTTAGACCTACAAGTAGAGTACCGGTGCTCTGATACCACTTGTTGCGCAGAAATTGAGCCCAAGAGAGAGGGTGAATTGGATCATTCAAAAATTAAAGCAAATATGTGCTTGGTCAAGAAGTGTTTGTAAGCAATGTGATTAAGCACTCAAAGATATGCAGCAAAAAACTAAATGCAAGTAATAAAGTGCAAGTAAAGGAAAGAGCAATCACATACAAACCAATGTTTTATAGTAGTTCGGTGCACTCCAAGCACCTATGTCCACTCTCCAAGATTTCCTCGAGAATTTTCACTATAATCTCTTCAAAGATTACAACCGACTTGTTTTCCAAGGCTCACAAGTCAAAACCTAAGTTGGTTTTATCATCTAGGCTCACCAACAACCTTACAACTTGTTTTGTCTTCGGGCTCACAAGTAAAACCCTAGTTGGTTTTGTACCTTTGGCTCACCAACAACCTCAACAACCTACTTTCAAAAAACCCTTGAAAGCTAGGTCAACAAAGTATAAAGATAGAGATACAATATAAAAGCACAATCAAACTCTCTTGTAGAATGGAATGCGGAAGCTTTGAGGCTCTTGATGATGCTTGTCTTGTCTTCTCTTTGGAATCTTCTTCAAGCACACTTTTGGAAGGATGAAATGATAGGCTTATAAGCTTTTTCAGGAAATCTCTCCTTTTATGGCTTTTGGAAGTGAAGTTCTTGAGAGAATATTGACTTTTGAGTGTTCAATGAAGTTCAATGGTGTTCAATGGAGTTCAATGGTGTTCAATGCTTCATGAATGAGTTTGGTGAAGCTTAAATACTTCAAAAACTTTCAAAAAATGATTTGAGACCATTGGAGGATTAAAACTAGCCATTGGGAGCTTAAAAAGATAAAATCTACAACTCAAAAAATAGATCAGTTGAAGCTGTCAAAACTCGTGTGTCGACACTTGGTTTCCAGGTGTCGATACTTGGTCCTACAAGTATCGATACTTAAATTTCAGGTGTCGACACTTGAAGCTCATGTGTCGACACTTGACATAAAAATCCTTCAAATGGCAAGTTCTATATTTTCAAAAAATCTCAGGCCTTGAGTCGATACTTGAATTTTAGGTGTCGACACTTGTGTCTTAGGTGTCGACACTTTGATTCCAGGTGTCGACACTTGGCATGCCAGTGAAGAATTTTTGCATGCCAAATGCTGAAGTGTCAACACTTGGTGAGTCTTGAGTCGACACTTGGTTCTGTAGAAAGCTAAAAACATGTCGCAACAATCCAAAAATATAAAGTTATTCAATGGAACTTTAAATACACTTATATAAGCCATGATTGATCATTTTTGAGTCCTTTTTGAGGTGAGAAGACTTCTTAAAATATGAATTTTGCTCAGCTTCAAGATACTTTTCTTTTAAGAATTTTGAGGTGCTTGTATCCTGTAACTCATACCCATAATTGAAATATTAGTACAAAATATGTACTCAACATTTTGTTAGTCATCAAAATCAAGGGCTAAACCCAACAAACCTCCCCAACATCCTCATACCTGCTCGATCACTTTGCTGCACCTGTCTAACCAATCTCCTGCTTCGTTGCATGAACTACCTCCACGTCCACGAACTGCCTCCGTTTCTCATTGTTATCCCAGCACTTGCCATCGCACGATCCCTAGTTCGTTCCAACTATTTCTATTCAAATTCAAAGTCCATTTCCATCCAAATCCAAAGTGGTTATTCCTTCGATTATGTTTTCCCATTTAGACATCTTTAACTCCTGATAGCATCAATTGGATAGAGGTTATTTGGTTTACTGATGGATGAGGCTTGCTGATGGATGGTTTGCTACTTGAAATTAGCACAGGCAGAGAGAGTGGCCTGCAATGCGAAGCTTCTTATAGTCCTTGTGTTGGCATCCTGGTGGCTTTGGAGGATAGCAACAGAAAACTTCTTGGCATTGGGAAGCTAGAGGAAGCTGAGTAGTGGTCAATGGCCGGTGAGAACTTGGAGGGGATGGTCGTGAGGAGGCATGCGGTAGCTCCAAATGGTGGGACAACTTGATGGCAAAATGGCGGTAGTGAATGAAGGAAGAAGAAGGGGTTTTTTCGGTGTTATGGAGCTTCTCCAGCGACTAGGGAATGGGCACCACATCATCTCCGGCCAACGGCAAGCAGAATGGAAGGTTCGATGGTTGGGAAAACATGGGACGGTGATGAAGAAGCGAAAAAGAAGGCTGATAGCTTTTCTGGCCATTTTTTCGGCCAAAGATGGCCTCTCCAGCAGGGAAGAGGGTCACCGATGGCTTGGGCAGCGGTGGAAGCAGCTCTCCGGCAAATTTGGGTGCAATTCGAGCTTCGTGGTCCACGGTCCTGCTCTGTGGACCACTGGCCATGGCAACCATGGACCTGGGAGCGTACGATGGACCATTCAGCCGATCCATGGTGGACCAGCTGTAAGCTATTTAAATGATGTTCCAAAAGTCATGCTGCTTTGAAATCCATGCTAAATTTCTTCTAAAATTGATTTCAAGCCCATATGAACTTTGATTTGGATCTGGTTTGCACCGTTGGACTTCTAAAATCGAGCTCTTCATATTTATGAAGTCAATTTTTGCAAAATATAAAAGTATCAATTTTAATTAAATAAAGTTGGGTTAATTATCATAATTTTAATAACTATCACCATGTCGGGCCCGGACTTCGGATTAAGCAAGCCATGCCAAGCACGGCCCATTTAGTAATAGGCTAGGCCAGGCACGGTCCATTTAGCCTATGGCCTAGTGGGTCTGGGCCGGGCTCGGCATGGCCCAATGCCCAAGTCTATACTCTACAATGGCAGATATATAGAAATTATTATTTTTCATTGGTTGAGATCAATTTTTTATAATAGTTAATATCGATTTTAAATTTTGGTATATATGGAACAATGACAGAAAAAATAGATATCAGCATTGACTATAAGAAGAAGTACAAGTATCACCATTATGCAGGAATAAGGAGCTTCATGTAAATCAATGACCTATATGTAAAACCCATCCAAATTTTTTTAAGTGCTTGCTTTGAGAAATATGTGTGTTATATTCAACTAACTTTTTATTATGTTGTATACTCAGTTCAAAAGGACAGAAAAAAATTAAGCCATCCCTTCATGTGGGTAAAGACTCGTATTAGAAAGAATGGTAAACCTGTAAATGATGCTGCTATTGGACTAGTTGTAAGTATTCTTTATTAGTCAATTAAACTATAAGTCTATCTTATTTTTTATTATAATATTTATTTTTTGTAATTAATACATACATGTTTACTGGAATCAAAAAAAATATTTAAAGATGCAAAAGTGGATGAAGTATTTTCTAAACATTTTGGCAAAGAAAGACCAGATATGATCCATTGCTTAGGGATAGGACCAACTCCCAATTCATTGTGGGGCTATAAAGCAACAAATAAAGTCTTGAAAAAGGAAAAGAGAGTTTGCATAAAATGGTTAATGACTTGGCAGGTCAAGTTGGAACTCTCCAAGTCCAAGTAGCAAATATTTATGGTTCAACAATTTCGGTGAATATTTTAGTTAAATGTGTAATTCTTTTTTTATTTCTATATGAATGAGATTGGATAACTTAATCTTTATTTTTAGAATTGTTCTGACTTTTTTAAAAATATGAAAATATCATGGAAGAACCCGATGACCATTCATTCTACTTGCTATTTGATTGATGAATTTAACCTATTATTGTACTTTTTTATTAATAGGATATTATCAACATGAAAGAAGCTGATGATCATTCATCAAAGATAGATAAAATGTCATCTATTAGTAGCAAACATAATCCAGAGATATCTATGATATCATTGTTTTATGCAATACTTGTAATTTAATATTTTTTAAGAAAGTTGGCTAACTCTCTATTATTTTTAGAATGGTGATAGAGTTGAACTAAACTCATCTCATGTGAATGTATTACTATTCTTGAATCATCTAAAATTATAAGTGAAATTTATTTTAATGAATTTATAGATTTTAATAGAATGGTTTAATGTTATTAAGAGGTGAATCATCATGACTTATTCATTATATTATATGAAATCAATACTTGCAGGATAAAGAAGTAATTTTATTGGATATCTCACAGCAAAAAGTAGGCAAAGAAATATTTATTTCTGATGATAAAGACAAGATGTTGATGGACAAAAATTTGGAAGATATGTTTTGTGAGGTTTCTATTTCTTATGCAATTGAGCCCGATGCTCCATTGCTTATAAAGGACAAAAGTCAATCTTTAATGAAATATACTGTGGGCACACATTATTTGATAAAAAAATTATGTATGTATCTGTGTACATTATTGATTTAATAATAATTTATACTAGCTCTGAAATGATGTATATTTATATGATTTTTTTCTTTTGCAGATTCAGGTGATATAATGAAAGGTGTCAAGGAAAATATGGAGATTTTGCAAAGTTTACTTTATCTTTATTCTCTTTATGGTGTAGCAAAATAGTTGGAACTTGTTTTATGATATGTTTTGAGTTCTAGTATTTACTTTCTTTTAAAATTAGTACTATATTTTGTTTCTTGTTCTTTGAATTTTGATGAAATTAACAAAGTTGTTGAGATAATATTTTTGTAAGACTACCACATGTATATTCAACTATATTTAATATAATGATGAAAATTATCTTGTTTGTAGTTATTTTATATCTTTCTATTTTTATTTGTTATTACAAGTGATCTATATTTTGAAATTAGATTGAGCAAGACTATATTTATTTATATTCCCACATTTTATTATTGATAGTACATGTTCATTTGTATCCATGCTTTGTTAATTTCAACGAATTCTAATTCATGTGTATTTAATTACCTACATTTTATAAAGGAGGGTATAGACTAGATTTATACCCACGTATACAATCTTACCTATGTTAGATATTACATGGGTAAAGCATACCTACATACATGGAAAAAAAAACATGGATATAAGCTACACCTACACCAGACATACCCATGTTTAATCAAATGTGTGTACCAACATGAATGTAGGCATATATCAATATTTTTTAAGCTTTTATCCACGTACTTTTCACATGGATATAGCTTAGTTTTTTTGTGGTGGTAGGTCCTCAATAATTGTTTCTCCAAACAACTTCAAGTATTCAATTTTGCACCAGGCTCCTTTTTAGAAGGCATGTGGTGGCTCCACTCAAAATCCAAGTTAGGTCCAACCATTAACATGATCGACTCAGCACTTCTAACCAATAAATGACCAAGCTCGAGTGTGACTCAACCCTCTTAATCATCATTAAGAGAGTCACGACTAAATCATCATAATATATATGTTAATTCCAATAACCAGATGAGCACCAGATCTTTAGACCTCCAATAATTATCTTAACTATTAAACCTATTACTATCTTTTTAATGGAAGGCTATGACTCGGTTATCCCCATAACTTTATCATTTTAAAAACTTAATAATTTTATAAATTTTTATTAATGGTTCAGAAGAAAAAGGAAAACATGGATTAATCCTCCAACTGACTTCACTAAGTTTGTGATAAGGGTCAAAGACATAATTAGTCCAAGAGCACCTAGCTCAGTCATGCTGATCATCTTTACTGGCATCGGTTAACTCGAATCAATGAGCTATTTGATCAAATTTTGATTGACCATATTAGCCAGGTAAGTGATATCAATGGGAGGGTTCTACCATTAATCTCTTTCCTTAAATACCAAACAAGTTGGCTAGGTAAGAGGTAGCCCCAATTAGTGACCATGATAGAAATGCTAAACTTATCTTAGACATCAATTGGTTGATCAGATTTGATTAGACTAGCCTAAGGGCTCAAGTCTAACCACTGAGCCATAATCAGGTCCATTTATTATAATATGGACTTGATCAAACTATAACTATAAATTTGTCTAGAAAAAACTTGATCTAATCTTAATCAACTTTTGATTAATTTAAATCTAATTCTCTATTGCGTCCACATTATTCAAAATTCTAACCCTAGGTCTAACCCGGTTATTCAACCTAATTTAAGCTAATCCAAAGTCTATGATTTATAAAATATGATTAGATCTTTAATTTATAATTCTAGATCTAATCTTAGACCTCTTAATTTTAACAATTAATCAAGGTTAATTTTGCTCAATTTTAGATCTAAATAATTTACATGCATCACATATACATTAAATACTTTTAGATCTCAACTATATGATATAGTCTTATATTGAAATTAAGTTTATGTTTCATGTTCTAAATATAAAAACAAATCCTAATACATTAATTTCATATTAAAAATAGCAAATTGATGAAGATTAAATTATTAGAAATAGATCTAATTATTAAAATAATTTTAATGATTTTTCTTATACCTCACTTGTTCATGAGATATAACCACAAGCAGTGCCCCTATACAACATAGAAGACCTCATGAAATGAGAAGAGAGGGCCTTTAAATCCAACTTTTCTTCTATGATCGGATGGCCATGATGATCAATCCAATCTGAAGCAATTACTCAGATTAAGATTATATCTCACATGTAAGGTTATGTATCTACATATCATGTTACAAAATTGATCGCTTTGATACCACTATTAGAAATCATCAAGGATTTCATTCATGATTTTTTTCTAATTTATAGTAGAAGTATATCTATATTAAAAATATTTTAAATAAAAAACATATATTTAGAATAATTCTAATAAATCTTAATCAAAATCATAACATGTGTTACAGCCGTGACAGTGACGTGGCCAGGCTCAGGTACCGCCGAATGCGAACGAGCCACGTGTGAGTTTTCCTGCCGGAATCAGCGCCACGTCCTCAAAGCTGGGGTCGGCAAGACCGCACCGCCTGACGATTATCTGAAGCAAACCGCTCCCGCCGAGGTCGAGCTCGGCGCGGAGTTCCCCCACCGACTCATTTGCGCCCAGGCCCGGAGGAGCCGACCCGAGTAAGGTCGGTTGAGGTCGGCTGACCCTTCGCCTCGCGCCAGGTGGCCACCCGGAGACGGGTCCACCTCGGCCGAAGCCAGGCGACTTCCTGCCACCTCACCAGGTGTCCACCCAGGAGGGGTCCACCTAGGTTGAGGTCGGCTGACCCTTCGCCTTGCGCCAGGTGGCCACCCGGAGACGGGTCCACCTCGGCCGAAGCCAGGCGACTTCCTGCCACCTCACCAGGTGTCCACCCAGGAGGGGTCCACCTAGGTTGAGGTCGGCTGACCCTTCGCCTTGCGCCAGGTGGCCGCCCAGAGACGGGTCCACCTCGGCCGAAGCCAGGCGATCTCCTGCCACCTCGCCAGGTGTCCACCCAGGAGGGGTCCACCTAAGCCGAGGTCGGCCGATCCCTCGCCTCTCGCCAGTTGGCCCCCGAAGACAAGTCCAACTCAGCCGAGGTCAGACCGCTCGTACGGAGAGGCCCCCGGGGAAAGTGACAGGTCCCGAGGCCACCCCTCGGGCCGTACCGACCCCGGACGGTGTCCCGTACGGAGGGCGGCGGCACGCGGAACGTCACTTACATCGGCCCGACAGGTCCCGCAGTCGAGAGACCCGATCCTGACGGAACAGGCCCAGTAAACGGATGGCGCCCACGCTCGGGGAAAAGAGCACTCTCACGAAGCCCGAGGCCTGACGACTGCCGCTCTGCCAGCGCCGCCCTCCCTCCTTTTCTCTTCTGTCCTTGCCTTCTCCCTGCTAGGCCCGGCGGACGAGGTCGGAAAGCCGCCTGGCCTCCTTCACCAAAAAGGGAAGAGAAAGGAAGACAGGGGGGAGGAGTTTTCAAGGGGGAAAAGGACAAGCGCACGACGGAGGGAGATAAAGAGGGAAGAATCCGAAGACTGCAAGGTAAGCCAACTAGCCTGGGGACAAGGAGGAAGCACCGGCACAAGGCCTCGCTCCGAGGAAGAAACCAGAGATCCCGAGAGGGGAATACTGGACGTGAGCTCGGCAAGCAGGCCCAGCCGAGATTCCGGTCCCCGGCGCACTCCCTTCACCAGTTAACTCTCCAAATCTGGGACCCTTTAGAGGGCCTGGGAGGGAGAGTCTGTTCCTCCTCGTCGTCTACTGACTTGACTGTCGGAGCTCCCTCGCCGGAATCCCCGGCCAGGGTCCTCTAACCCCTTTGTTGCAGGTTTCTCGCAGGAAGGGAGGCTCTCTCGCCAGGCGGTCAGGGAGGATCGGCTGATCCTCGGCATGGGCGCGGTGACGAGAACGGCAACAGATTGGCGCACCAGGTAGGGGGGCAGGACACTAACCCTCAGTGGGAACTAGCTTTTTGCAGGTGTCACGCTCTCTAGCAATGGTGGTCACTCGTGGTCGCGAGGCGTCCACCAGCCGAGTGGGAGAAGCCCACTCCCCTCCAGGGGGCCACACCCCCGAACGGGAGCTTCCGGCTCCCCCTCCTCTTCTGCAGCAGCCTACCCCGGCGGACGGATCCCTTGCAGCCATCGTCCAGCAGCTGCAGACCTTGACCTCAGCGGTCCGACAGCTTCAGCATCAGCAACGGTCCCTGGCCACTCAGCCGCAGCCAGGGACCCCCGCGGCCCGAGTCGCGGGACAGCATGGGAGCCTGCACTCAATCCAGGGCAGGCCATCCCATCCGCAAGCCATCTCCAACCCCCGAGGGAGCCGCCAAGCTCCCCCGAAGAGAAACTATTCTGGCTCGGAGGATCACGAGAGTCGATCCCCGACCGATGGGGCCGAAATGGCGCATCGCAGCAAGCGACGCCGGGGCCAGACCTCGCGCCGAGACCGATCGGCGCCCCCCTCACCTGCAGTCTCGGTGGAAGACTCCACCGATGAAGCCATCAGGCACCAGGCCGAGAGGCGCCTAGAAGAGCACGAGCGCAAGTTGGCGGAGTTCGCCCGACGGTTCGCCAACCTGCAGAACTCGTCAGCCGACCCGGCGGGCTACGACTCCCGCCCCCCTTTCTCCGAAGAGATCCAGGCGGAACCGATCCCGAAACGGTTCCGCATGCCGCAGGTGGACCCCTACGACGGGACCACCGACCCCCTGGACCACCTGGAGGGTTATAAAGCCCTCATGAGGGTCCAAGGCACCACCGACGCCCTTCTGTGCATCGCCTTCCCAGCAACCCTTCGGAAGGCCGCTCGAGTCTGGTTCGCCCGTCTCGAACCCGGATCCATTTGCTCCTTCCAGCAGTTGGAAGGAAAGTTTGTGGCGCATTTCGACGCTTGTCGAAAGGTGCCAAGGGAGGTGGACAGTCTCTTCTCCATCCGCCAGCAGGACCAGGAGCTGCTCCGAGACTACATTGCCCGGTTTAAGACCGCAGCCCTGGAGATCTACAGCTTGGACGAGCCCGTCGCTATGCTGGCTTTAAAGCGCGGGCTCAAGACGTCCCGCCTGACCTACTCCCTGGACAAGAAGCCGCCCAGGACGTATTCCGAGCTCCTCCTCCGCTCCCACAAGTACATCCGAGCGGAGGAGACTGACCGCACCCGTCGGGAGCTGGACGGGAAGATTCTGAAGAAGTCAACCCCGAGGGACGCCCGGGAGCTCGGAGGCCCGGGCCATCAGCCGACCCTCGCCCGAATCCAAGGCCGAGGGTCGAGTCTGCCCCCGAGCGGAGGTACACCCCTCTCCTCGCACCTCGAGCCAAAATCCTCATGGAAATCGAGGGCGAGCGCTACCTCCGCCGACCTCCACCTCAGAACCCGAGGGCCGCCCGAGACAAATCAAAGTACTGCCAATTCCACCGCGAGCACGGACATGACACGGATGAGTGCCGCCATTTGAAGCGGGAGATCGAGGAGCTGATCGGGAGGGGATACCTCCGGAAGTTCGTCAAGAACGAGGCCCCCTCCGAGAAGCAGCCGCTCGCGGCCTTGCCACCTGTCCCTGCGATCGACAATCGGCCAACAGAGAGGCCCGTGGGCATGATCTCGCGTGGATCCGGCCGAGCAGAGAAGAGAGCCCGGGAAGTCCGGAGAATGTAATCCCTCCCAAAGGAGGGGAGTCTAACGGCAATGTAAACGATGATGCCGTGGTGGTCGAGATGACCATCGCGAAACACCCTGTACATCGAATCATGGTGGATAGTGGAAGCTTGGCCGACGTACTTTTTTACGATGCTTTCTCTCGGATGAATTTGCCTCTCGACCAACTAAAGCCAGTGCACACCCCACTGGTAGGTTTTACAGGGAACTCCATGGGAGTCGAAGGGGAAATCACTCTCCCAGTTACCGCCGGATCCCCACCTCGGCAGGCGACCATCATGGTAACCTTCACTGTCGTCAAGCTCCCTTCGCCTTACAACGCCATTCTTGGGCGTCCCGGGCTCAACCAACTAGACGCCACCATCTCCACAAGGAGACTGCTGGTGCAGTTCCCCACGCCTTTCGGGTTCGGGGAAATGAAGGGGATGATTCAGCCAGTCCCGCTCTGCCTACAGACAATCCCAGGCACCAGGAGCGCAGAGCTCGCCCACGATGTCGAGGACCTCGACCTGAGAGAAAAGGAACCCAGGGGAGGGCCCGTAGAGCGCCTGCTATCCTTTCCCATTGGTTCGGACCCCCTGAAGACGGTGCAATCGGGGCCCAGCTCCCCGAGGAAGAGCGAACCCGCCTGCTGGAGTTCCTCCGTGCCAACGCCGACGGTTCGCCTGGTCGGTGGCTGACATGCCGGGTATCCCGCCCGAGATTATCATGCACAGCCTGAACGTGGACCCAGGCAGCCGCCCGGTCCGCCAGAAGAAGAGAAGCTTTGCCATGGAGAGGCAGAAGGCGATCGCGAGGAGGTAGAAAAACTTCTCGCCGCCGGTTTCGTCCGAGAAGTCCAATACCCCAGCTGGTTGGCAAACTGGTCATGGTAAAGAAGAGCAGTGGTAAGTGGAGGATCTGTGTGGACTACACCGACCTCAATCGAGCTTGCCCGAAGGACAGCTTCCCTCTGCCGAAGATCGACCAGCTGGTCGACACCACCTCGGGGCATCGTCTCCTGTCATTCATGGACGCTTTTTCTGGATACAACCAGATCCGGATGAATCCGGAGGACGAAGAGCGTACCGCCTTCATAACTGACCGCGGGACTTTCTGTTACAGGATGATGCCCTTCGGCCTCAAGAACGCGTGGGCGACGTACCAACGTCTGGTCAATAAAGTCTTCAAAGACCAGATAGGCCGCAACATGCAGGTGTACGTGGACGACATGCTAGTAATGAGCAAACTTGACTCGGACCACGAGCCGACCTGGCGGAGACGTTCGGCAACCTCCGGCGCCACCAGATGAAGCTGAATCCAGCGAAGTGCGCCTTCGGGGTCTCCGCCGGAAAGTTCCTAGGGTTCATGGTGACCCAGAGAGGAATCGAGGCCAACCCGGAGAAGGTCCAGGCCATCCTGGACATGGAGCAGCCAGCCTCCAAGAAACAAGTACAGCAACTGACCGGCCGGGTTGCGGCCCTTAGCCATTTTATTTTCAGGTCGGCGGACCGCTGCCGTCCCTTCTTCAAGGTGCTGAGGAAGATGAACGGTTTCGCCTGGACCGAGGAATGCCAGCAGGCCTTCGAGGAGTTGAAGAAGACGCTCGCATCACCACCTTTGCTGTCCAGGCCCGAGGAAGGCGAGGAGCTCACCCTCTACTTGGCCGTTACCCCGGAGGCCGTCAGCTCTGTCCTGGTCCAAACCGACGACCGCGGGATCCAGCGGCCGGTGTACTATACCAGCAAACTCCTCCGGGATGCGGAGCTCAGGTATTCCCGGCCCGAGAAACTCGTTTTTGTGCTAATAGTGTCTGCCCAGCATCTCAGGCCCTATTTCCAAGCGCATCCCATCGCCGTCTTGACGGATCAAACCGCTGAAAGCGGTACTCAGCCGACCCGACACCTCGGGGCGATTGGCCAAATGGGCACTGAAACTCAGCGAGTTCGACATTACATACCGACCAAGGTCGGCAATGAAGGCACAGGTGCTGGCCGACTTCTTGGTCGAATGCGCAGGTTTGGGCAAGGAGCCCGAGGAGGACTCCCCGGCCCGGCCGATGGAGGTCGGCACCAACGAGCCCGGAGAGGATGCCTGGATTCTCCACGTAGACGGGCCTCAAACTCCGACGGGAGCGGAGCTGGGCTCATCCTTGCCAACGGCGACGGAGTCGTCGCCGAGTGCGCGCTCCGTTTCCAGTTCCCCGCGACAAATAACCAAGCGGAGTACGAGGCACTTCTCGCCGGACTGAGGGTCTCCCGCGAGCTGGGCGTGACCAACCTCAGAGCTTTCACTGACTCCCAGCTCGTGGCGGGGCAGGTGTCCGGGGAGTACGTCGCTCACGACCCCCAGATGGCGAAGTATTTGGAGCTCGTCAAGGCGGGCGCGTCCAAGTTCCGGCGCTTCAACATCTTCCGTATCCCCCGCAGGGAGAACGCCCGCGCGGATGCCCTCTCTCGGTTGGCGACTCTGCCGGACACAATGCTGGGACGCGCTCATGTGGAGCGACTCGAAGTCCCAAGCCTCGAAGCACCGGCGGGGGTCCATCAGGTCAGCCAGGAGCCGGCTGGATGGACAAGTACGCTGCGTACATCACCGGCGGCATTCTGCCGGAAGACCGAGACGCGGCTCGCCTCATCAGGAAGAAGGCCGTGCGGTTTGTCCTGATGGACGGGCAGCTGTATCGAAGGTCCTACTCTTATCCCCTCCTCAAGTGCATTGGACCCACAGAAGCCAAGCTTGTGCTCCAGGAGATTCACGAAGGCATCTGTGGGAACCACGTGGGGGCAGGGCATTGGCATACAAGGCCCTTCGTCAAGGCTACTTCTGGGAGACGATGAAGGAGGACGCCGCCGACTTCGTGAAGAAATGCGACCGGTGCCAGCGTCACGCCACGGTACAGCGGCAACCCTCCAACCCGATCTCTCAGCTCTCAGCCCCCTGGCCGTTCGCCCAGTGGGGGATGGACCTCCTGGGCCCATTCCCGCCGGCGTCCGGCCAGCGGAAGTTCCTGATAGTGGCTATCGACTACTTCACAAAGTGGGTCGAGGCCGAACCCTTGGCAAGAATCACCGAAGCAAACGTCGCCAAGTTCTTCTGGAAGTTCATCGTCTGCCGCTTCGGCCTCCCCCACACCATGGTCACCGACAACGGACGCCAGTTCGACTGTCGAGAGTTCGAAGATTTCTGCAACGACCTCGGCATCAAGCATCGCTTCACTTCGGTGGCGCACCCCCAGACCAACGGGGAGGCTGAGGTCACGAACAGGACCATTCTTCAGGGCCTCCGCACACGGCTAGACCAAGCCAAGGGCAGGTGGGCCGACGAGCTTCCCAGCGTTCTTTAGGCATACCACACACCCCAAGGACGGCTACTGACGAAACCCCATTCAACCTCGTCTTCGGGGCCGAGGCAGTCATCCCGATCGAGCTCAGCATACCCACGCTGCGCGTGGAACAATACGACGAGACAGAAAACCCGGCCAGGATGATGCTCAACCTAGACCTCCTCGAAGAAACGAGGGACAAGGCCCGAATTCGAATGGCGGCATACCGGCAACGTGTAGCTAGATATTACAACTCCCGAGTACGGCCGAAGGTTTTTCGTCCCGGGGACTTGGTCCTCCGGCGTGCAGAAGCCTCCCAGCCACGAGAGTGCGGCAAGCTTTCACCCAACTGGGAAGGCCCTTATCGGGTGGCAGAAGCCCTCCCTCACGGAGCATGTTACTTGGAAGAATTGGGAGGTGCCAGGTTCCCCCGGACATGGAACCCCTCGAACCTGAGAATGTACTACCAGTGATGTAAGGCTCCCAGTTTCTCTAACAAAGCTTCTTCACTTTAAACATTCTTCTCTAACTTCAACAAGAAGGCCTGCGGCATCGAGCTCAGTCCGGAAGATCCTGGGCTTCGGCCTGGAAGGTGGCGTCGAACCCAGTTCGCCCACGCAAGCCCGGAGCATAGCTCAGCAAGCCGCGCAAGGTTTGAGAAAGCCTGCGGCATCGAGCTCAGTCCGGAAGATCCTGGGCTTCGCCTGGAAGGTGGCGTCGAACCCAGTTCGCCCACGCAAGCCCGGAGCACAGCTCAGCAAGCCGCGCAAGGTTTGAGAAAGCCTGCGGTATCGAGCTCAGTCCGGAAGATCCTGGGCTTCGGCCTGGAAGGTGGCGTCGAACCCAGTTCGCCCACGCAAGCCCGGAGCACAGCTCAGCAAGCTGCGCAAGGTTTGAGAAAGCCTGCGGCATCGAGCTCAGTCCGGAAGATCCTGGGCTTCGGCCTGGAAGGTGGCGTTGAACCCAGTTCGCCCACGCAAGCCCGGAGCACAGCTCAGCAAGCCGCGCAAGGTTTGAGAAAGCCTGCGGCATCGAGCTCAGTCCGGAAGATCCGGGTTTCGGCCCGGAAGATGGTGCAGGAACTGTGTTGTCCGCGCAAGCATGAAGGCAGCCCAAAGTCGGACCTGCTCAAGATTCTTGCCTTGCCGCGACACGGCTTTGCAGACCCCGTCCTTCGATTTAGTATATTGTCTCAGGTGTCCCAGACCGACATCTCAGAAACAAACAAACAAGAAGAAGAAGAAGAAGAGGCAAAGATGATGGACAAGTTTTTTGTAGAAAATAAGTCTTCATTAAACACAGGTATTCAGTACAACCTGGGAGCCCCGACAAGCCGGGACTCCCCAAAAAGAGGATAAAGAACAAAATTACAAAGTAACGGCACTGGAGCGCAGGGTCGGCGCCGTCCGCCGGAGGCGCGGGCGCCACTTCTTCGACCTCCACGACGACCGGCTCCGGGCGGTATCGGGACTGCGGCGTCATCGGTCGGAGGTGCTGCAGGTGTCGCCTGAGGTGTCGCCTGGGCCATGCCGGAGACCCTGCCCTCGCTCCCCGGCTTCCTGCGCCGACGACGACCCCACTCAGGTCCAGCTGGGGGAAGAAGGCCCCACCTTTTCCCGGCACATCGGAACCCCTTCAGGAAGGAGTCCACGACGGCCTCCCGGACTTCCGACGTGAACTCGTCGGAGGCCCGGAACTTGGGGACGGCCTCCAGCGCTTCTCGCTGCCGCCGCCTCCAGGAGCCCGTTGATGTAGGAGCTCCGGTCCTTCGCCACGGCAGCCTCTCGCGGGCCTCGTCCAGTGGCGCTCAAGAACAGAGAGTGGGCCTGTAGGCGGGCCTTCTCCGCCGCGTCCTCCTCAGTCCGGCGCTGGTTGGAGGTCCGCTCCTCCGCCAAGGAGGCCTCCAGCTCTTTGTTCCGCTCCTCGGAACGTGTCAGGTCGGACTGGAGGGCCTGCTTCTCAGCTCGCAGCTCGGCCCCCTTGTCCATTAAGTCCTTCACGTCGGCCGCGAGCTTGCCAAGTTTTGCTCCCGATCGAGTCCCGCTTGGCGTTCCCTACGAGGTAGTTCCTCAGTAGGAGGACGTCGTTCCCGATCTGCAAAGGCAAAAATAACACGGTCAGTACCAAGGCAGGAGGCCTCGGATTGGAAGAAAAAAAGAATCGAAGCTCAGACTTACCATGAAGAGCTGGGGCAGGATGCCGAGCAGCGCGTCCGCATAATCTCGGCCGCCCCGAGCTCGGCGGTCCCGGGCGGTGGAAGCGTACTCCATCACCCTCTCCGCCAGTCCTCAGTCGAGGATGACCGAGTCTCGGTGCGAGATCACCGGCACTGGACCCTTCGGCCGACTCCGCGATAGCCGCCCCCTCTGCTGGAGCTGCAACCGACGGACCGGCGGTCGCCACTGGCGGTGCCGTTGGGCTGCTGATAGGAGCGGGCCCGGCGATGGGCAGAACGGTGGGCGCCGGGGCTCTCTCGGCAGCGCCGCCAGGCCGTGGGGCCGAGGCGCCAGGGGCGCCGCCCTGAGGAGGCCTGGGCGGAGAAACAGCAGCAGCTAGGCCGGGCACGGTCGCCGCTGCGACCTCCCGGCTCGTCTCTGTGCGAGCCCTCTTCGCTACGGGCTCATCCACGTCGACGACCTCCCTCTGAGCCTCTCCCTCCAGCAGGTTCTCCAAGGAAAACTCATCCCTGCAAAGTGAAGAAATCAGAAGGTTAGACGGTTCGATCTTAAAAAGAGAGGGGGGGCAGAAGTTAATGCGGGGCCAAATCTCACCGGTCTCCCGGATGGGACTGATGCCGGCCTCAAAAGATTCTGCTCAGAGAGCAGAACCTCGAGCGCCGGGACCACGTCACTCAGGAGCGGGGTAAGACTCCTGGGTGTCCGCGGACTCAACTCAGGAATTCCGGTTCGGCGACCGGTCCGGTTCGCTCCAGGCCCAGTCGACGTCGTCGACCGAGGCAAAGAAAAACCGGCTCTTCCATCCCTGACCAAAGAAGGGAGGTCGAACCGGAGACACCTAGGCCGGGGCGAAATGTACCACCAGCCATCATCGGTGGAGCACTTCTTCAGGGTGAACAGGGCCCTGAAGAGTGAAAAAGGGCAACAAACCCATGGAAATGGCAGAAGACAATGAAGGAGAAGATGACCCGGATGGCATTAGGAGCCAGCTGGGCCGGGACGAGCCGGAAATGGCTGAGGAAGGAAAGGAAAAAAGGGTGCAGAGGAAAACGAAGACCCCCGAGGAGGAAGTCTTCGTAGAAGGCAATGCGACCGGGGCCACTCATGGTGACACGCTCCCCGGACCGCGGAGCAAACAGACGGACAGATCCCGGGATGCCATAGGCATCCCGGAGCAGAGAAAGATCACCTTCGGTCATGGTAGAGACATGACCGGAGGGACCGGCGGGAAGAGATGGCGGAGCCGGAAGAGAGATCAAGGCGGGGAGTGAACGGAGGGGCACGGCAGGCGCAACCGGGGGGGACCGGATCCCCCTGGGGATGCCAATAGTGACACCCCCAGGTTGCAAGCGCCGGCGGACCTCCTCTGGAATTACCTCCTCATCCGAGGAGGAAGAAGATGGAGTCCTCGGCCGGGATGGACCGGCCTCGTCCGGATTAGAAGAAACATGGCGACGGCGCGCCATGGAGAAGGAAAGGAGAAAGAGGCTGAATAAACAAGAGAGAAGGAGGGGGGCTAGAGAAGGAGAAGAAGACACTTACCCAAAAATGCACAGACGGGCGCGAGCAGCAGAAGTTGTTAGCCTGCAGCAAACCGCCCACGAAGCAAGGGAAAAGGCCTCGTTCTGGAAAGTCCCCTCCCTTTCAAACTCAGCCGGCAGCAGCCGTACCCATCATTCCGCCTCAGGCCACTGGATGGTCTCCACGTGGGCACATGCCCGACACCGACGCCTCGTTAGCAGAGTAACGGCCTCTGCCCCGAAGCGACGCATTGATTGCGGGCAAGTGGACGATGCGTGGCGACTCCCCATAGGTCTTCAGCCGCATCGAGCCACGACGAATGGAGATCGTGCCAATTATGATGCAAGATCTTCGCCTCCCCACGTCATGTCTGCAATTAATCCCGACGTTCCGTTCTACGAAGCCCCGACGGAACGGCGGGCTGGGGGGCAACTGTTACAGTCGTGACAGTGACGTGGCCAGGCTCAGGTACCGCCGAATGCGAACGAGCCACGTGTGAGTTTTCCTGCCGGAATCAGCGCCACGTCCTCAAAGCTGGGGTCGGCAAGACCGCACCGCCTGACGATTATCTGAAGCAAACCGCTCCCGCCGAGGTCGAGCTCGGCGCGGAGTTCCCCCACCGACTCATTTGCGCCCAGGCCCGGAGGAGCCGACCCGAGTAAGGTCGGTTGAGGTCGGCTGACCCTTCGCCTTGCGCCAGGTGGCCACCCGGAGACGGGTCCACCTCGGCCGAAGCCAGGCGACTTCCTGCCACCTCACCAGGTGTCCACCCAGGAGGGGTCCACCTAGGTTGAGGTCGGCTGACCCTTCGCCTTGCACCAGGTGGCCACCCGGAGACGGTCCACCTCGGCCGAAGCCAGGTGACTTCCTGCCACCTCACCAGGTGTCCACCCAGGAGGGGTCCACCTAGGTTGAGGTCGGCTGACCCTTCACCTTGCGCCAGGTGGCCGCCCAGAGACGGGTCCACCTCGGTCGAAGCCAGGGGATCTCCTGCCACCTCGCCAGGTGTCCACCCAGGAGGGGTCCACCTAAGCCGAGGTCGGCCGATCCCTCGCCTCTCGCCAGTTGGCCCCCGAAGACAAGTCCAACTCAGCCGAGGTCAGACCGCTCGTACGGAGAGGCCCCCGGGAAAGCGACAGGTCCCGGGGCCACCCCTCGGGCCATACCGACCCCAGACGGCATCCCGTACGGAGGGCGACGGCACGCGGAACGTCACTTACATCGGCCCGACAGGTCCCGCAGTCGAGAGACCCGATCCTGACGGAACAGGCCTCGTAAACGGATGGCGCCCACGCTCGGGGAAAAGAGCACTCTCACGAAGCCCGAGGCCTGACGACTGCCGCTCTGCCAGCGCCGCCCTCCCTCCTTTCTCTTCTGTCCTTGCCTTCTCCCTGTTAGGCCCGGCGGACGAGGTCGGAAAGCCGCCTGGCCTCCTTCACCAAAAAGGGAAGAGAAAGGAAGACAGGGGGGAGGAGTTTTCAAGGGGGAAAAGGACAAGCACACGACGGAGGGAGATAAAGAGGGAAGAATCCGAAGACTGCAAGGTAAGCCAACTAGCCTGGGGACAAGGAGGAAGCACCGGCACAAGGCCTCGCTCCGAGGAAGAAACCAGAGATCCCGAGAGGGGAATACTGGACGTGAGCTCGGCAAGCAGGCCCAGCCGAGATTCCGGTCCCCGGCGCACTCCCTTCACCAGTTAACTCTCCAAATCTGGGACCCTTTAGAGGGCCTGGGAGGGAGAGTCTGTTCCTCCTCGTCGTCTACTGACTTGACCGTCGGAGCCCCCTCGCCGGAATCCCCGGCCAGGGTCCTCTAACCCCTTTGTTGCAGGTTTCTCGCAGGAAGGGAGGCTCCCTCGCCAGGCGGTCAGGGAGGATCGGCTGATCCTCGGCACGGGCGCGGCGACGAGAACGGCAACAACATGATATGTATTATAGAAAATAAAATCAGTATACATTGATCTACCTGATACATATTATATATCTAATATACAAATAATATGAAACCTAATTTTATACCTGATCGCGGGTCGATGAGCATCACTATTGATGGAAAGTGGTAAGAGCTCTCCATGTCACTTCACAGCCACATAGGATATCTGGCCTTTTGAATTGTCCACACAAAGTCCTGATCTAATCAACCTCTTGGAACCGCTAGATCCCTCCGAAGGCCACTAGATGGCTAAAAATAATTTATTTCTTGGACTTTCTTGAGACTTTCAAGAAATCCAAGAAGAGAATAAAGAGGTCTAGATCAAGGAGGAAGATAACAAAATTCAAGTAATCAGTTCTACTATTTTTCTCTTATTTTCTCTCTTACTTCAACCCTAGCATCCAAATAGATTTCTCACGCCCAACAAGAACTCATGCCCCACTTTTAAATATTTTTTCTATGGTATTTCTCTGATGTTCCATAGTAATTGAGCCTTCTTTTTATTGCAAAATCCTGAGATTTTCAAAAAAAATTGATGTGGAGTAATGGATAAGGATTAGAGGAGTTAGAGTTAGACTAGTCCAAGGACAAGAGTTCAATTGCCATTCAAACACTATATTTTTTTAAATTCAAACTTCAACCAAATTTGAACTAACTAATCCTAATCCAAATACTGCTAGGGTAAGGTGAAAAAAATAATTTTTTGGACATGGAGAATTCATGGCATGGGAGAGAAAGGAGGGAAGAGTTTAGAAAGTTCTAGAATTAGTTTCTTAATTTGACTTGGTCAAAATTAAACCTAATCCTAATTTAATTTGGTTTGGGCAATATAAATAACTTGAACCTAATCTAATTAGTCTCTAAATAAAATTAATTAATCAATATAAATCAAATCCAAATCCAAATTAAATCAAGATTGAAATCCTTCAATGATGAGGTTATCGAATAACCTACTCATGTGAAATCCAATTGAACCAAATTCAATTAGACTTGACCTAAACCTCTTTGCTCAATCAAATTAAGGCAATTAGTAACTAAATTACTAATTAATTATTCTATAATTAATTAATTATTAATTAATTATTAATTTATGATATTTGTATAGAGTTAATTATTAATTATATTTATAATTTTGCCACTGAATGATTTTTAATCGTTAATCAGCCATCATGATCGGTCAAAAAGTTCTTGTATGTGTGACTCCATAGGTTCGAACACTAAGTTGGTAGTCCAAGAACCAATTTCTAAACTAATCGATATGACCATCTAGCAATGGTACCCGTTGTTCGAATAGGTCGAATATTTGCAAAGTAACATTTAAAAACCTAGGCATATGGTTTTTGTATAATTCATCCATTTAATCTAATACTTAGGATAATTTTAGAGTCAACTACCAACTCCAGAATAATGCATCAAGATATATCTCAACCTAATAAATCATGTGACTTCTCTTAAGGATTGTCCTGGCCAAGGTCTTGCTAAATTGAAATATAGTAGAGCATTTTCTTCAACACCTTGGAGTGGTCAATCTCATATGGACTAATCACTGACTTAACAAGTACTTGACTGTACCCAGTAACCTTCCATCACTGGATTAGAAATCTAGATAGTCCAATATCTAAGTACAATGAGTTACTTGCAAGTCACCATGGTGATCTCAAGTCAGAGGGATACTTATACCCATATCCTTCTATGAAATACTCTCGATAGCAGAGTACTCAATAGAATTGGTCACATTTAGTACAATATATACCTACACTCACCTACATGCCATACCAGTGCTTCCACACTCCTTGGTTATGAGGAAAACCAACACATATGGCATACAATAACCTTGCTTAAAAAATGTTATTGTCCTGAGTTATAATGTATTATTTGGTCACAAACATATTTAAGAAGTACTCAATAAATCCTTCTTTATCAAATTGAAGTAGTTCTAAAGACTTTATCTCAAAAGAGTTCAAAGAAAGATGTAAAAAGAGATAAACTATCAAAAATTATTTTTATTTCATTAATGATTCATGTATAAATTATAAAGAGCTTAACCATCTACAACTCAAATGATTGGCTATAGGACACATTTCCTAACATGTAGCAACCATTGAATGGCTCTAGATAATTTTGGGGGTGCACACTTCATTTTAAAAAATAGCAAGGTCTATACATTCGGCTCTTCCTTCATTTTGAATAGCTCTTTCTTTCCCTTAGGGTGCCTTCTTATCGCTCTCTGCTCCAGCCATTTAGCTCTTCATCTTCAACTGCCTGCCTTTTCTCCTTGACATCCTTTTCAGAGAGTCTATTATTCATGATTTTTCACTCCGCCTTGCCCTAAGTTAGCCCTCCTTTCCCTCCTATCTTGTTTGTTTCCTCTTTCTTGGATAGATGGCTAGGACTAGGAAGGAAAAGACATCAGAGAGAGGCACCCAAAGGGAGGGGTCGAAGGACCCTGCTATCCTAGTTAGGGAGTAAGCCAAACTAGAATATATAGGCCCAGAGAGTTAACAATCCACTTTGGATCAGGAAGACTTATCCCTTATAGCCTACTACATCCCAAGAGATTTCAAATTAGAGTTGCCTAGCCCAGATGCTTGGGTGGACGATCCCCTACCTGGTAAATTTGGAGTCTATGAGGAGGCATCCGAGGCAGGGCTTAGATTCTCTATTTCCCCATTCATTCTCAGGCTTCTTAGGTTGTACGAGGTTCCTCTATGCTCCTTGACTCCAAATTCCATTAGGCTTATTATAGGATTTCTAGCCCTTTGTTTTCTAGCCAAAATCCAACCTTCTTTTTCTTCATTCCGCTCCTTCTTTGCTGCTCAAAAGTACCCCCTATGCTAAGATTTGGTGGTACCTTATGTCTTAGAAAGGGATGGATCCCTTGATTAAGGGTACTTCTTCTACCATTAAAGGGTGGAAGGAGCAGTTTTTATTTATGTCGTCTTCTTCCATAGATGATTAGGGCCTGTCAAATTAGGATCGACTGGAGGTTTCCATGCTGAGGCTCATAGGCTAAGTGTTGAGAAGGAGGCACATTTTAAAGTCCTTAGAGACTTTAAAGTTCCTGATCTAGAGCAGCTCCTTTCCAAGGAGACCCTTATAGGCTTTCATGCTAGCTTTTTTAATTTCTTTTCTTACTTTGTCAATTCTTCTTGGCATTTTGATCAATAATTTGGATGCAAATATGAGGCCAAAAGACCATGATGCAATGAGAAAGATATTGGCCCAAAAGAGGAAGGCTCAGGCCTCCTCTATGGGTTTGAAAAAGAGGGCAAAGTTTGTGGAGCCTGAGCTAAGGGAAGGTCTAACTGAGCCAAGCTCTCCTAGAATAGCTGAGGCCACCACAAGGGTTGCTATCACTACTCCACCTTCATCAGTCATGCCCTCTACACTAGTCACCCACCCATCATCTTCCTCCGCCCCCACCAAGGAAGGCTTAGTGGGCTCACCTAATCATGAGTTCCCCCTAGAAGGGGGTTTGGCTGGCATAGATCCCCTAGACTAGGAGACCACTTGGTAGATTTTTGAGAAGAACCATTTTATGGAGAAACTAGAGGACTTGCAAGCAATGAGCTATAATGACTTGAAGAAGAGATCGATGATGTTTGTACAAGAGGTACTTCTCTTTTTAACCTCTGCTCTTCATCCTTAGCTTTGCTTTGTTTGATTTCAACCTTATCACATTTGTTGCATTGCATTGCCAACCTACTGAACTGAACCTTTGAAGGGGGAAAGGCCCTCGAGAAGCTTAAGGGCATCATCGCAGAGGCATGCCAAAAGATTGAGGTGGCGAAGTCTGAGTCTAAGCACTCACAAGAGGCACTTTCTAAGTTGGAGGTTGATCTAACCAAGATTAAGGCTAATTAAGTTTTGGACAAGGAGAAGATGAGCTGGAGATGGCGAAGGCCAAAGTGGAGCTAGCCAAGGCCAAGAAGGAGGTGAAAGAGGCCATAAGGAAGTGCAAGGCCTCCAATGTCTTTACAATAGAGAAGGCTCGGGCAATGGTAGATTTTTGCAAGTTAGAGAAATTCTTTGCCAAATGCCAAGAGTTTAGCCAGGAGTCCTTTGAAGAGGGTTTCAAGATGGGGGAGCTCGAGTGCCAAACTTCGATCCTTGACCACCACCCAGGATTGAAGCTTGATTTCTAGATGAGGAAGGAGAGCATGGGGGGGGCACCATGGTACAAGTGAAGTCCCCTCACCCAGGCCTATTGCTGTGTTCGAGCAGGTTCCTACTAATTTTTCTACCAAATATGAGTCTACTCCAGCCAACCCTGTTACCGAGCCTGGTCCTTCTTTATCTAGGAAGGCCGCTCCCCCCTTAGAGGGTGCTCCTATTACCACCGACCATTCAAAAAAAGTTAGAAATTAGCTTTGTAATTTTGTTTTTTTTTAAGCTTGTAGTTTCTTATTAAATTGTAATTTTGTTTATTTCTTTCTCTGCCATTAATAGGAAAACTTTTTTAATGTAATGGAATGATATTTTCCTTCCATATTTTGTGCCATTTATTCATTAGTTGTGATTGCACCTAGGATGTTGAACCTCCATCAGAAGAGCATGTACCCGTCCAATATCTCCATGATGCTGTGGAAAATTAGAGCTTTTGTCCAGCACCAGCCGACTAAAACCAAGGTAATAAGAAAGAAAGCTGACGAATGAAAAAGGAGGCTACTGAAGGCGTAAGAAGCACTCAAGTGGGTGGATGAGGAGATTAAATACCTCCACTTGATGGTCAAGTCACATGCTTTTGACAAGACCAAGTTCAAGGAAGAATCAAAAAAGTTATCAAAGAAGTTCTCCAAGATATCCTAGGACACGGCTGTCCAAGCAGCTAGGATGCAAAGCCAGCTCCAGTTGGCTTAAGCAAAGGTTCAATCTTAGAGTCATTACTTGCATCCAGGGAAGTGAGATGGGAATTCACTGCTTGGACATCAGAGCTTCAAAATGAATTATGCTAGAACCAGGAGGAGATAGCCAAACTTGAACAATCAGCTAAGGGCAAAGGTATGGACACTGGCTTGGAGGCCTAAACATTGCCACTAGTAGTTGTTCCCCTATTGATCCTACCATCCCAAGCAAGCCTGCATGCCTCGCTAAGTAGGTAGTCGTAAGTGGCAAGTCCTATAGTTGAGTCAAGACAGCTTGTGGTGGTGACCCCTCGGTCGAGCAAGCCATCTCGCTTAGGGTTATCACTCGATCAACATGGGTATGATGACCAATATGGACGTTGAGTCGGGGTGGCAGATAAGGACCTCAAGTTGATTAGGTAGGCGATCTCAATCGGTGCGATGTCGCCATACGATAGGAGCACGAGAGACATATAAAACTTGGTTGGAAGGAATGGTGGAGAAGTTATGTAACATATTTGCTATCACCTTTCATGTTAGCTATTGCAATTATCAGGACCTCTACCCATACCTCAACCTTGATTGTTTACCTCCCTTCAAAGTAAGAATAAGTGCATTTCACATGGAGGTTCGTGTGAATGATCCAAGCTTGTATGATTTCGTTGACATATTTGTTGTCCCTTGCCACGTGTCTCATGGGGCATCATCTATGGTGATCAAACCTTTAGGGGATTTGAAGGCTAAAGACGATCAAGTGCCTAGCGAGGTACTTGGTTCAACAGGTTCCATGGACATAAAGGATTAAGGGGAGCAGCCAGCATTCGCAAAAGATAAGCTATCTTTCATCTTGTTCGTGCATGTCTAATTTTCTGTAGTCATCTTTTTGTAGCCTTCAGGTGCCTTTATTATGAGACTTTTACTTTTGTTTCCTTGTCTTTCTTGTAATCTGGATATTTTCATTATCAAAATGATTGAATATTTTTTCTTTATTTAGAATTAAATTGTAGAAAAGTCTTGATAGACTAATCAAAAGTCCTCAAGGCCTTATTTGACTAATGGCCATCGAAAGGCCTGGGTCCTGACTGTTTGGTGATTGTTTAGGATCATAGACATTGGCTTCGATGGTTTTGAGTGACTTAGAACCATGGACGTTGATTGTTTTAGGGCTCTAACTGATTGTGAGTTGGTCATTTGGATCCATAGGCACTGAATGGCCTCGAAGCTCTGATCGATCGTGACTCAATCATTTGGAGCCATGGATGCTGAATGGCATTGAAACTTTGGCCAATCATAACTCAGTCATTTGTAACCACAGACATTGAATAGCTTGGAGCTCTAACCAATCACAAGTTGGTCATTTAGAGCCATGAATGCTGAATGGCCTTAAGGCTCTAACTAATTATGACTTAGTCATTTGGAGTTATGTGCATTGAATAGCCTTGGAGCTATGATCGATCATGACTCGATTATTTAGAGCCATGGACATTGAATAGTCTTGGGGCTCTAATTGATTGTGAGTCAATCATTTGGAGCCATGGATGTTGTATGGTCTCGGGACTCTAACTGATCATGACTTAGTCATTTGGAGCCATGGATGCTGCCTGGGAGCTCTAATTGATTGTGACTCAGTCAATTGGAGCTATGGATATTGAATGGCCTTAGGGCTCTGACCGATTATGACTCGATCACTTAGAGCCATAGGTGCTAATTGTCTTAGGGCTCTAACTGATCGTGGTCAATCACTTGGAGCCATAGGCACTGATCATCTTGGAACTCTGACCAATCATGGATCGGTCATTTGGAGTCATGGATGTTGTATGGTCTTGGGGATCTGATCGATCGTGACTCGGTCATTTAGAGCCATGGACATTGTATGGCCTTGAGACTTGGACCGATCATGCTTGGTTATTTGGAGCCATGGGCATTGAATGGCCATGGGACTCTAACTAATCAATAGTTGGTCATTTAGAGCCATGGACATTGAATAGCCTTGGAACTTTGATCAATCATAACTCGGTCATTTGGAGCCATGGACATTGTATGGCCTTAGAGCTCTAACCAATCACAACTCGATCATTTGAAGCCATGGATATTGTATGGCCTTGGAGATCTAACCAATCATGAGTTGATCATTTAAAGCCATGGGCATTGATCATCTTGGGGCTCTGACTGATCATGAGTCAATCATTTGGAGCTGTGAGTGTTGTATGGCCTTGGAGCTCTAATCGATTGCGAGTCAGTCATTTGAAGCCTTAAGTGTTGTATCTCGATAGCCTTGGGACTCTGACTGATCGTAACTTGGTCATTTGGAGCCATGGATGTCCATCCTTTGCATGTTTTGATGTATGTCTTATCTAGCAAACATCTCGATATCTCCGATCCTCGGGAATGTCACATGATGGACGGGTGCCACTTGCCATTAAAATTGATTTCCAAGGAGTCTTGACCAAGTGAGTCCCTAGATAAGAAGGGACTTCAAGGCACTATTCCTAGGAAGATGAAATTTAATGCAGGAGTTTACCACTTCAACTTCTCTTCCTGGACCCATCTGGTTTATGAGAGGATGACATTCGACTTATGCCAGTTGGGCAGGTGGGCGGCTAGACTCCTCTTAAGCTCATTATAAATGGAGTGGGGGATAACCAATTCTTGCAATATCTTTCAGCCATTTAAGATATCTAGGAGGTTGCCATACTTTGCTTCCATTGGAGGTGTCCTGGTTGTGAGGCTCCCTTTTCAATGGAGGGATTCTTCCTAGAAAGGTCACTCCGTGGGTAGGTGAATGGGATCCCTCTTGGAATAAAAGGTATCAAAAATGGCTGACACTTCTACTACACTGTCACCACTGTAGTCGGTTGACAGACTTAATGACTGGTGCACCAGCTGCATCGCTATAGGTGCAGTTGGTCAGTAGACATAATGCGAGGGATCAAGCTGCATCCCCCATCATTCAAACCTTCCTCAGGGGGTGCCTAGACCTTAGCAAGGAGGTAGATGGCAAGCCCCCAACTCAGGTTGTATGCAAGAGTACTAGCTCGAGAGCTTCCAAGTGACCATTTTCTAACTTTCTAATGGGCTTCCTTAACTAGCTGATTCCCTGCCTTGTGCTTGCAGGTCATGGCTCTCTGTCACACTACCCCCACCAGATGGGGAGTCACCCCATGCTTCAAGTCACCCTCGCCTTCATGGTGCATCACCCCTGATGGCATCATTATGGGCTGAGGGGTATCAGTACCATAAGGGCATGCATGAGGCATCCTCTGCTTTATAAAAGAGCTCAGAAT